>LNAC01000302.1:2058842-2163326 GCA_002007465.1 Ailurus styani | reverse complement strand
AACAAAAATAAATAAAACAAAATCCTATACCTATATTATCTATTTCTGTTTCTATATCTATCTGTCTATGAGTCTATCTCTATATCTATCTCTACCTCTATCTCTATCTTTATCTCTATCTATCTATATCTATTAGACTGGTGAATTGAACAGACCCTATACAAAAATAATGTTAAATACAATGAACGGATAAATATGATTATAACAATGAAAATTTAAAAAAGATTAAAAAGTGTTGATAAGATATAAGAGTTAAGAACGTTAAAATAGGAAAAGGGAAAAAATTTAAAAGAAAAATGTAAGAAAAAGATTCAAAGAAAAAAAATTCAATGAATTTAACTTTGAACGACTGAAGAATCATGGGGAAAAAGCCATGAATTCTCTGCATTGCTTTCCCCTAGCTCTGGAGTTCCACAATTCTCAGGAATCTTGAACTTGACTTTGCCTGGATGTTTTTTTTTTCCCCCTGGTCTTCTGGGGGAGGGGCCTGTTGCTGTGATTCTCAAGTGTCTCTGCCCGAGGCGGATTCCCACTGCCCTCGCCAGGGGCCAGGCTAAGTAATCAGCTTGGGTTCGCTCTTGGGAGCTTTTGTTCCCTGAATGCTTTCCGTACCTCGTTGGAGGACGGGACTGAAAATGGCGGCTCCCAGTCTCCGACCCGGAGGAGTAGTATTGGGTACCTTTTTATGTTACTGTTGGCCATATGTATGTTTTTTGGGGGGAAGTATCTACTCAGATCCTCTATCTATTTTTTAATTGTATTGTTAATTTTTTTTCTATTGAGTTGTATGAGTTCTTTATATATTTTGAATATTATCCTCTTATCAAATATATGCTTTGCAAAATTTTCTCCCAGTTAGTGAGTTGCTTTTTATTTTCCGAATGCTTTCCTTTGCTGTGCAGAAGCTTTTTATTTTGATGTAGTCCACTTGCTTATTTTTGGTTGTGGTTCCCTTTGCTATTGGTGTCATATCCAGAAACTCATGTGCACTTGAAAAGAATGTATATTCTGTGGAATATACATGTGGAAAACAGTTGGTATGATTTAAATCTCAAATTTGCAGGGGCCTGGATGGCTCAGTCATTAAACATCTACCTTCAGCTAAGGTCATGATCCCAGTGTCCTGGAATCCAGCCCTGCATCCCCGCATTGGGCTCCTTGCTTGGCTAGGGGCCTGTTTCTTCCTCTCCTCCTGCCTGCTGCTCCCCCTACTTGTGCTTGCTCTCTCTGTTAATTAAATAAATAAAATCTTTTTTAAAAAATCTCAAATTTGCTAAGATTAGTTTTATGGGTCATGATATGATCTATCTTGGAGAATGTTCCATGTGCACTTGAAAATAATGTATATTCTGCAGCTGTTGGATGGTATGTTCCATATGTGTCTGTTAAGTCCATTTGTTCTAAATTGTGGCTTAATTTTAAAGTTTCCTTGCTGATTTTCTGTATGAACAATCTATCCATTTCAGATAGTGGGGTATTGAAATCCCTTATTATAATCATATTGTTGTCTATTTCTTCTTTAGGGTATATATATTTATGATTGTTATCTCTTCTTGATGCATTGACCTGTTTATTATTATATAATGACCTGCTTTATTTCTTATCATTTTTGGCTTGAGGCTGTATTTTGTTTGATTTAAGTATGGCTTACATCTGCTTTCTTTTGGTTACCATTTGCTTGGAGTATCATTCTCCATCTCTTCACTTTGCATGTCTTTGCAGCCAAGATGGGTTTTCTGAAGGCAGCATATAGTTGGGTCTTCTTTTTAGTCCATGTAGCCACTCTGTGCCTTTTGATTGGTGAATTCAATTTATTTACATTTAGTGCAATTGTTGATATATAGGGACTTATCATTGCCATTTATCTTTTGTTTTCTGGTTGTTTTGTATCTCCACTGTTTCTTTTTCTCTATGTTTCTCTTTGCCTTTTTAGGTTAGGTGGTTTGCTATGATGATTTGCTGTTTCCTCTTTTTCATATTTTGTCTTTTTGCTCTAGATTTTTCTTTTGTGGTTACCATGAGGTTTGTATAAACTTCTCTTAGATAAAATAGTCCTTTTTCTGCTGATAGCCATTTGCCTTCATTTGCCCATACAAGTTCTATCATTTATCCCTCCCCTTTCATGTTTTTATTGTAACAATTAATCCTTTTTATGCTATGAGTTTATTACCAAACTGTAGTATCATTAGTTATATTAATATGATTTTCTCCTTTATCCATTATGCTGTAATTGTTTAACATCTTTTTCTAAAATAGTGTTAAAATTTTCTGAATCTATTTATGACCTTACTCAAAGTTTTGTGGACTTTGTCTTTTTGTTTCAAGCCGAAGAACTTCTCTCAATATTTTTTCTAAGGCAGGTCTAGTGGTGGTGAACTCCCTCATTTTTGTCTGGGAAAGCCTTCATTTCTCCTTTACATCTGAGGAAAAACTTTGCAGGATAGATTATTCTTGGCACATAATTTTTATCTTTTGATACTTGCATACATCATTCCACTCTCTCCTGGTCTGTAGAGTTTCTGCTGAGAAATTTGCTCATAGTCTAATGGGGGCTATTTGGTAGGACTTTCTTTTTTCCCCTAGCTGCCTTTAAGATTCTTTCTTTGTCATTGACTTTTGACAACTTCATTAACATGTGTCTTGGAGAGTATCTTTTTGCATTGAGAAGATTAGGTAATCTATTTGCTTTAAAGAATTACATGTCTTCATTAAGACAGCTTCATTATCATGTGTTTTGGAGAGGGTCTTTTTGCATTGGGATGGTAAGGTGATCTATTAGCTTTTAAGGAATTAGATGTCTAGTTATTTCCTCAGGTTTGAGAAGTTCTCAGCAATTATTTCTTTAAATAACTTCTCTGCCCTTCTCCTCTTCTTTTGGTATACTCACATTCTTATGTTGGCTTTCCTAATATAGTCTGATAGCTCTTGTAGGGTTTCTTCACTTTTTCTTTTTTAAAATAATCTCCATGCTCATCAGGGAACCCATTGTGGGGCTTGAACTCATGACCTTGAGATCAAGACCTGAGCTGAGATCAAGTCAGATGTCCTAGTGGTTGTAAATTGAAAGGTAAAGAAAGGAAATGATTCACATGACCAAGATGCTGATATCACTCCTCTGTATATCTTCTTTAGTGAAGTGTTCTGTTCAAATATTTTACCCAGTTTGTAATCAGTTTGTTTCTTATTGTTGAGTTATAAGTGTTCTTTGTGTATTCTAAATACAGTTCCCTTGTCAGATATGTGATGTGAAAAAAATTTCTCCAGAGCTCTATATTGTGCTTTCCCTCACATGATAGTATCTTTTACAGAGCAAAAGTTTCAAATTTTAATGAAGTCCAATTTATAAAATTTTTATGGGTTGTGTTTTTGAAATCATAACTAAGAATTTTTTACCTAATTCAAGATACCAAATATTTCCCCTGGCATTTTCTTCTAGAAGTTTTATAGTTTTAAGTTTTATATTTGGTTCCATGATCTATTTTGAGTTTACTGTTCTATATGCAATCCTCATTTTATTGTGCTTCTCAGATACTGTGTTTTTCTTATTATTTGTTTTGTTTTTCTGTATGTGTTTTTATATGTTTTTTCCTTTGGTTTGGGGTTTTATATATTTATTTATTTTTTACAAATTGAAGTTTCATGGCAACCCTGCATTGAGCAAGTCTATCAGTGCCATTTTCCAATAGCATTTGCTCACTTTGTGTCCCTTCATCACATTTTAATAATTTTTGCAATATTTAAAAATTTGCATTATTATTGCATTCGTTATGGTGATCTGTGATCAGTAATCTTTGATGTTACTATTCTAGTTGTTTTGGGGTATTGCAAACTGTACTCATATAAGAAAGCAAGCTTAATTGATGTTTTATGTGTTCTGACTCCTCCACCGACAAGCTATTTCCCCATCTCTTTTTCCTCTCCTGTGCCTTCCTATTCTCTGATGCACAGTATTGAGATTAAGCCAGCCAATAATCCTACAATGGATTCTAAGTGTTCATATGAAAGGAAGAGTTACGCATCTCTTACTTTAAATCAAAAGCTGGAAATGACTAAGCTTAGTGGGGAAGGTATGTTGGAAACTGAGATAGACTAAAAGATGGCCTCTTGTGCCAAACATTAGCCAAGTTATAAATGCAAAGGGAAAGTTCTTGAAGGAAATTAAAAGTGCTATTCTAATGAATACATGAATGATAAGAAAGCAAAACAGCCTCATTGCTTTATGGAGAAAGTTTTAGTAGTTTGGATAGACGATCAAACAAACCACAATATTCCTTTAATTCAAAGCCTAATCTAGAGCAAGGCCCTGACTCTTTTCAATTCTGTGAAGACTGAGAGGTGAGAAACTTGTAGAAGAAAAGTTTGAGACTAGCAGAGATTTGAGGAAAGAAGCCATCTCCATTACATCAAAGTGCAAGGAGAAGCAACAAGTTATCTGGAAGATAAAGCTAAGATAATTGATGAAGGTGGCTACATTAAACAAGATTTTCATGTAGATGAGACAGCCTTCTATTGGACAGTGTTCTCTAGCCTTTTCATAGTTAGAGAGGAGAAGTCAATACCTGGCTTCAAAGCTTCAAAGAACAGGCCAACAATCTTGTTAGAGCCTAATGCTGCTGGTGACTTTAGGTTGAAACTGGTGATCATTTACCATTCCTAAAATCCTAGGGCCATTAAGAATTATGCTAAATTTATTCTGCCTGTGCTCTGTAAATGGAACAACAAAACCTGGATGACAGCACATCTGTTTACAACATGGTTTACTGAATATCTTTAGCCCACTTTTGAGACATCCTTAGAAAAAAAAAGATTCCTTTCAAGATATTATTGCTCATTTGACAATGCACCTGGTCACCCAAGAGCTCTGCTGGAGATGTACAGTAAGATGAATGTTTTCATGCCTGCTAATAGTAACACCCATTCTACAGCCCCTGGATTAAGGAGTCATTTAAACTGGCAGGTCTTATGATTTAAGAGGTACACTTTGTAAGTCTATAGCTGCCATACATAGTGATTCCTCTCATGGATCTGGGTGAAGTCAGTTAAAAACCTTCTGGAAAGGCATCATTCTAGATGTCATTACAAATAAGCAAAACAGGGTGCCTGGGTGGATCAGTGGGTTAAAGCCTCTGCCTTCAGCTCAGGTCATGGTCTCAGGGTCCTGGGATCGAGGCCCGCATCAGGCTCTCTGCTCAGCAGGGAGCCCGCTTCCTCCTCTCTCTCTGCCTGCCTCTCTGCCTACTTGTGATCTCTCTCTCTGTCAAATAAATAAAATCTTAAAAAAAAAAAAACAAATAAGCAAAGCAAGGTCACCTGGGTGGTTCAGTAGATTGAGTCTCCAGCTCTTCTTGGGGTCCTGGGATTGGGCCCCACATCAGGCTTCATGCTAGTGGGGGAGTCTGCTTCTTTCTCTCTCCCTTGGCCCCTCTTCCCACTTGTGCTTTCTCTCTCAAATAAATAAATCTTTAAAAAAAAAGAATATTTGAAATGAACAAACAAAAGTGGGAAGTATCACAATTACAGACTTCAAGTTATATTGCAAAGCTGTTATAATCAAATAGTATGGTACTGGCACAAAAATAGACACATAGGTCAATGGAACCAAATAGAAAACCAAGAAATAAACCCACAATTATATGATCAATTAATCTTCAACAAAAGAGAAAGAAAGTACAATGGGAAAAATACAATCTCTTCAACAAATGGTGTTGGGAAAACTGGATAGCTATATGCAAAAGAATGAAATTGGATGATTTTCTCTCACCACACACAAAAATAAACTCTAAATGGATTAAAGACTTAAGTGTGAGACACAAAATGATAAAAATCGTACAAAAGAGTAAAGGCAGTAATTTCTCTTACATTGGCCACGGCATCATTTTATAGATAGGTCTCCTGAGGCAAGGGAAATAAAAGCAAAAATAAACTATTAAAACTACATCAAAATAAAAACCTGCACAGTGAAGAAAACCATCAACAAAACTAAAAAGCAACCTATAGAATGGGAGAAGATATTTGCAAATGACAGGTCTGATAAAGGGTTAGTATCCAAAATATATGAAGAACTGATAAAGTTCAGCATCCAAAAAACAAATAATCCAATTTAAAAATGGAGAGAAGACATGAACAGATGTTTCTCCAAAGATGGCTAATAGACATATGAAAATATGCTCATCATCACTTATTATCAAGAAAATGTAAATCAAAACAACAATTAAATATCACCT
This sequence comes from Ailurus styani, assembly GCA_002007465.1. Lineage (NCBI taxonomy): Eukaryota > Metazoa > Chordata > Mammalia > Carnivora > Ailuridae > Ailurus > Ailurus styani. Next base: position 2,157,102 of record LNAC01000302.1, on the reverse strand, counting down.
CATACTTGTCAGAATGACTAAAAGCAAAACCACAAAAAACAATAGGTGTTGGTGAGGATATGGAGAAAAATGAACACTCATGCACTGTTGGTAGGAATGCAAATTGGTGCAGCCACTGTGTAAAACCATATGGACATTCCTCAGAAAATTACAAATAGAACCACACTAACATCTGGTAATCACACTACTGGGTACTTACCCCTTTGGCTACTGCCCAAAATACAAAAACACTAATTCAGAGGAATACATGCACCCTGATGTTTATAGCAGCATTATTTACAATAATCAAATTATGGAAGTAGCCCAAGTGTCTATGGCTAGATGAATGGCTAAAGACGTGGTGTACTTATATACACAATGGAATATTACCCATAAAAAAAGAATGAATTCTTGCCATTTGCAACAACATGGATGGATCTAGAGGGTATAATTCTAAGTGAAATAAATCAGAGAAAGACAAATATCCCTGCTCTCACTGATATGTGGAATTTAAGAATCAAAACAAATGAGCAAAGGAAAAAAAGAGAGACAAATTAAAAAAAAACCAGACCATTAACTATAGAGAACAAGGTAATGATAACCAGAGGAAAGGTGAATGGATGGGTGAAATAGGAAATAAGGATTAAAGAGTACACTTATTAAGATGCCCACTGAGTAATGTATAGAATTGTTGAATTAATATATTGTACACCTGAAACTAAAGTAATACTATATGTTAACTATACTGGAATTAAAATTTTAAACTTAAAATTTGAGATTTGTTGAAAGAGGTGAAAATATCTATGTTACCAGGAGGTTGGAAGAACCAGCTTCCAACCCTCATACATAACTTTGAGATGTGCAGGAAGGAAGTAACTGCATATGTGGTGGAAATAGCAACAGAACTAGAATTGGAAGTGGGGTTTGAAGATGTGACTAAATTGTTGCAATGTCATATTAAAACTTCAACAGATGGGGACGCCTGGGTGGCTCAGTGGTTAATCATCTGCCTTCACCTCAGGTCATGATCCCAGGGTCCTGGGATTGAGCCCCACCTTGGTCTCCCTGCTTAGCGGGAAGCCTGCTTCTCCCTCCCCCACTTCCCCTGCTTGTATTCCCTCTCTTGCTGTGTTTCTCTCTCTGTCAAATAAATAAATAAAATCTTAAAACAAAACAAAAAAACCCAAAACTTCAACAGACGAGAAATTGCTCCTTATAGATGAGCAAAGCAAGTGGTTTCTTGAAGTGGAATCTACTCCTGATGAAGATGCTATGAAGATTGTTGAAATGACAGCAAAGGAATATTACATAAACTTATTTGATGTAGAATATTACATAAACTTATTTGTTAAAGCAGCAACAGGGTTTGAGAGGATTGACTCCAATTTTGAAAGAATTTCTACTAATAAGTCTGGCTGGGGTTTATCGATCTGTAAGTAAAATGCTATCAAACAGCATCACATTACTATAGAGAAATAATTTTTGAAAGGAAGAGTCAATTACCGTGGCCAAGTTCATTATTGTCCTATTTTAAGGAATTGACACAGGAGGTTGATGGGAAGGTGGTGACACAGAGGAAGGAAGCTAGGCTCACCTTGTCCCAGGAATACAACTAGATAACTATCAAATCATCCTACATACCCTAAAAATTGACCTGAAGACTGACTGAACAAACTCCACAACTAAAGAGAGAAAAAGGGCAACATTTAAGAAGGTAGGAAGTTCAGACATTAGTTTAAGGGACAAATGGATCTGGTTGCTAGAGAGAGAAGAGAGCTGTGGATATGGAGAAAGTTAAGAGAGAATGGAACACACTGGGGACAGCAGTAGGAGAACGTTTCCCCATAGCCATTGGCTTGGAGTAAAAGGGGCTAAATTTTGTGAGTTCTTGCAACCAGTGGGACTTACAGTCTGGAATATTAAAGGTCCATGGGCTTGGCTGGGATAGAGCTCAGAAGGCACTACACTGCTCTTGGGGAGAAGTCAGGCAAACAGCCTGGGGGCCAACAACATGGAAATGGGGATCTGAAGATACCTGGGGCACACAATGTGGAGATTATTTGCTCATCTTGAATCATGTCCCTGAGAGGCAGCATTCATGAAGACACCTCTCCAGGAACAAAGGAGATTGCCAGCACCATTTACTTATCCCGTCCCTCAGTATCAACACAGAGCCACCTGTGGAAAGTAGCACAGTGCCGGCACTGGCTGTCTAACTTGCTTACAGTAAGCCCCATCCCTTGTGCTCCGGTAGAACTGCCATTCTCAGTTATGCTTGCCTCAGTCCTATCTCCCCCAGAAGAATAGCACAGACCCCTGCTCACACTAATCTTCCATCCAGAAAGCTTTGATCCTCTCTGTAGAGATGGTGATAGGGCAGAAAATTTATTTGGAGAAATAATAGCTGAGATATTCCCTAATCTGAGGAAGGAAACAGACGTCTAGATCCAGGAGGCTCAGAGAACTCCATCAAAATCAACAAAAGCAAGCCAACAACAAGACATTGTAATTAAATTTGAAAAATATAGTGATAAAGAACAAATCTTAAAAGCAGCAAGATGAAAGACGTCAGTAACTTACAAGGGAAACCCCATAAGGCTAGCAGATTTTTCAACAGAAGCTTCCCAAGCCAGAAGGGAGTGGTATGACCTATTCAAAGTGCTGAATGAGAAAAATCTGTAGCCAAGAACATTATCCAGCAAGGCTATCATTCAGAATAAAAGGAGAGGGAAAAAGTTTCCCAGACAAACAAAACCAAAAGGAGTTTGTTACCATTAAACAAGTCATGCAAGAAATATTAAAGGAGGCTCCTTGAGTGGAGCCAAAAGTTATAGTATAAAGGTAGGAACCACAAAGCAGTAAGAATGAATATTTCTATAAAAGAATCAGTCAAAGAACTCAGAAAATAAAAAGATGTGAAATATGACACTGTATGCCAAAAACATGAGAAAAAGAGGAATAAAGAATGGGTTCAAACTTAAACAATCATCGATTTAATATAGATTGCTATATGCAGAACAGGTTATATCCAAACCTAATGGTAACTATATATATATCAAACACCGCTAATAAACATGTGAAGAATAAAGAGAAGGAAATACAAATATACCATTAAAGAAAATCAGCAAAACATGAAAAAGAAAGACAAGAAAGGATCAGAAAAAATCTCCAGAAACAACCACAAAACAAGTAACAAAATGGCAATAAATACATTATCTATCAAAAATTACTTTGAATGTAAATGGACTAAATGTTCCAATCAAAAGCTGTAGGGTATCAAAATGAATTAAAACAAGACCTTTCTGTATGCTGCATAGAAGGCATTGATTTTAGACCTGAAGACAGCTGCATGTTGAAAGTGAGGGCATAAATAAACATTTATCATGCAAATGCATATCAAAAGAAAGCCAGAGTAGTGATACTTACATTAGGCAAACTAGACTTTAAAATAAGATTATAACAAAAGACAAAGAAGGGCACTAAATAATAATAAAGGGGACAATCCAACAAGAAGATCTAACAATTGAAAATATTTATGCATCCAACTATATAAAACAGTAATAAACATAAAGGAACCCATTAATGATAACACAATAATAGTAGAGGATCTTAACATCCCACTTACGTCAATGGACAAATCATCTAAACAGAAAATCGAGGAAAGAATTGCATAGAGTAACACACTGGACCAGATAAATTGAACATATACATTCAGAACATTCTATCCTAAAACAGCAGAATACACATTCTTTTCAAGTGCACATGGCACATTCTCCAGAATAGATCACACATTAGGCCACCAAACAAACATCAACAAATTCAAAAAGGTCAAATTCATACCTTTTCTGATTACAATGATATGAAACTAGAAGTCAAGCACAAGGAAAACTCTGGAAAGACCACAAATACATGGAAGCTAAATAGCATGCTACTAAAGAATGAATGAGTCAACCAGAAAATAAAAGAAGAAATAAAAAAATACATAGAAACAGATGAAAATGAAAACACAATGGTCCAAACCCTTTGGAAGAAGGAAGTATGGAACAATACAGGCCTTTCTCAAGAAACAAGAAAAATCTCAAATAAACAACCTAACCTAACACCTACAGGAGCTAGAAAAAGAACAACAAATGAAGTGTAGGGCTAGCAGAAGGAAGAAAATAATAAAGATTAGAGCAGAAATAAATGATAGAGAAACTGAAAAAACAATAGATCAATGAAATCAAGAGATGGTTCTTTGAAAAAATTAATCAAACTGATAAACTTTTCGCCAGATGTATCAAAAAGAAAAGAGAAAAGACCCAAATAAATAAGATCACAAATGAGAGAGGAGAAAGAAAACCGACACCACAGAAATACAAACAATTATGAGTGAATGTTAGGGAAAAACTTTGTCAACAAATTGGACAACCTGGAAGAAATGCCTAAATACTTAGAAACATATAAATTACCAACACTGAAACAGAAAGAAATAGAAAACGAACAGACCAATAATCAGTAATTTTAAAAACTCCCATAACACAAAAGTCCAGGATTAGATGCCTTCAAAAGCAAATTCTACCAAACATTTAAGGAAGATTTAATACCTTTTCTTCTCAAATTAATCCAAAAAATAGAGAAGGAATGGGCACCTGGGTGGCTCAGTGGGTTAAAGCCTCTGCTTTCGGCTCAGGTCATGATCTCAGGGTCCTGGGATCGAGGCCCACATCCGGCTCTTCGCTCGGCGGGGAGCCTGCTTCCCTCTCTCTCTCTCTCTGCCTGCCTCTCTGCCTCCTTGTGATCTCTCCCTCTGTGAAATAAATAAATAAAATCTTTAAAAAAAAAAGAGAGAAGGAAAGAAAATTTCCCAATTCTTTCTATGAGACCAGCATTACTCTGATATCAACACCAGATAAAGACACAACAAAAAAGAGAACTATAGGCCAATATCACTGATGAACAGAAATGCAAAATCTTTAATACAATATTAGCAAATTGAATCCAATAATACATTAAAAAAAATCATTCACCGCGATCAAGTGGAATTTATCCCTGGGTTGCAAGCCTGGTTCAAATTTACAAATCAATCACTGTGATATATCACATTAAAAAAAGAAAGGATGAGAACCCCATGATCATTTCGATAGGTGCATTTAAAAAGCATTTGACAAAGTGTAACATCCTTTCATGATAAAAACCTTCAACAAAGCGGGGTTAAAAGAAACATACCTCAACATAATAAAGGGCTTATATGAAAAACCCAGAGCTAATATCATCCTCAGTGGGAAAAAAACAGACATTTTCCTCTGTGGTCAGGAACAAGACAGGGCTGTCCACTTGCACTGTTGTTATTTAACATAGTACTGGAAGTCCTAGCCACAGAAATCAGACAACAAAAAGAAATAAAAGGCATCCGAATCATCAAGGAAAAAGTAAAACTTACACTGTATGCAGATGACATGACTCTCTACATAAAAAACCCTAAAGACTTAACCAAGAAATTGGTAAAACTGATACACAAATTCAGGAAAGTCACAGGATACAAAATAATCCTAAAATTTGTATGGAACCACAAAGACCCTGAATAGATGCAGCAACTTTGAAAAGGAAAAACAACACTGGAGGCACGACAATTCCATACTTCAGGTTATATTACAAAGCTTTCGTAATCAAACCACTATGGTACTGGCACAAAAATAGATCAATAGAACAAAATAGAAAACCCAGAAAAGAACCTACAATTATATGGTCAATTAATCTTTGACAAAGCAGGAAAGAATATGCAATGGGAAAAAGACAGTCTCTTCAACAAATGGTGTTGGGAAAACTGGACAGCAAATTGCAAAAGAATGAAACTGGCCATTGTCTTTCATGAGACACAAAATTAAACTCAAAATGCATCGAAGATCTAAATGTGAGACCTAAAATCATAAAAGTCCGGAAGAAAGCACATGCAGTAATTTCTTTGACATAGACCATAATAACGTCTTTCTAAATATGTCTCCTGAGGCAAGGGAAACAAAAGCAAAAATAAACTATTGGGATTTCATCACAATGAAAAGCTTTTGCACAGCAAAGGAAACAATGATGAAAACTAAAAGGCAACCAACAGAATGGGACAAGATTTGCAAATGACATATGTGATTAAAAGTTAATATCCAAAATATATTTAAAAACTTATAAAACTCAACCCCCAAAGAACAATTAAATTAAAAAATGGACAGAAGACATGAGTAGACATTTTTCCAAAGAAGACATCCAGATGACCAACAAATACATGAAATGATGCTCAACATCACCGATCATCAGGGAAATGCAAATCACAACTACAATGAGATATCACTTCACACTGTCAGAATGGCTAAAATCAACAACACAAGAAACAACAGGTATTGGCAAGGGTGTAGAGAAAGGGGAACCCTCTTGCAGTGTTGGTGGAAATGCAAACTGATGCAGCCACTGTGGAAAACATTATGGAGGTTCCTCAAAGAGTTAAAAAAAGAACTACCCTATAATCCAGCAATTGCACTACTAGATATTTACTCAAAGAATATAAAAATACTAATTTAAAGGAATGCATGCTCCCTGATGTTTATAGCAGCTTTATCTACAATAGCCAAATTATGGAAAGAGCCCAAATGTCCACTGATTGATCAATGGATAAAGAAGATGTGATGTATATATCACACATACATACATATACACACACAAACACACACATAAGCACAATGGAATATTACACATGGAAAGAGCCCAAATGTCCACTGACTGATGAATGGATAAAGATGTGATATATATGTATGCCCACATACATACACACAAACACACAATGGAATATTACTCAAACATAGGAGTGAAATCTTCCCAGTTGCAGACGTACCTGGAGCTAGAGAGTGTTTTGCTAAGAGAGATAAGTCAGAGAGAGACAAATGCAATATGATTTCATTCATATATGGAACTTAAGAAACAAACAAAATGAGGAAAGAAAATTTATAAAACACACAGAAAGAGGCAAATCAAGAAACAGACTCAACTATTGAGAACAAACTGATGATTACTAGAAGGGAGGTGGGGGGGAATGGGGGGAATGGGGGGAATGGGTTAAATAGGTGATGGGGATTAAAGTGTGCACTTGTAATGAGCACTGGGTGATGTATGGATTTGTTGAATCACTATATTGTACACCCACCTGAAACAAATATTATACCATATGTCAACTATCTGCAACTTAAATGAAAATGTAAAATAAAAAAGAAATTGACACAGCCACCTCAACCTTTAGCTATCAACATGATGATCAGTCAGCAGCCATCAATGTGGAGGCAAGAACCTCCACCAAGAAAAATTATAACTCACTGAAAGTTCAGATGATGGTTAGCATTATTTAGCAATAAAGTGTTTTAGTTAAGGTATGTACAGTATTTATTTAGACATAATGCTATTGCATGCATTAGACATAATGCTATATACTAGACAAGTGTATAGTGTACATGTAATTTTTATATGCACTGCGAAACCAAACAATTCATTTGACTTGCTTTATTGTGACATTCACTTTATTGCTGGGATCTGGAACTGAAGTATGCCTGTATATGATGCAAAGCATATATTAGACTTCTGTGGTTTTTGGGGACATGTGAATATCAATATTAATTCCTTTAATGGGACTCATTCGAGAGTCAATGTTTCATTGTCTTCTTGCTTCAAGGGCTGCTATTTTAGAAGGGTAACACCAGGGCGCCTGGGTGGCTCAGTGGGTTAAAGCTGCTGCCTTTGGCTCAGGTCATGGTCCCAGGGTCCTGGGATCGAGGCCCACATCGGGCTCTCTGCTCAGCAGGGAGGCTGCTTCCTCCTCTCTCCTCTCTCTCTGCCTACTTGTAATCTCTCTCTCTGTGTCAAATGAATAAATAAAATCTTTTTTAAAAAAAAAAGAAGGGTAACACCATTTGTAGGCTAAGACATGTTTATTCTTGATATTTTCTTATTCTGATATTTTCTTTTTATCAGCAATATTTCAAAATTTTATGATGATATTCTCTAGTTGTTTTAAAATGTTTTGATGATATACCCTAGTTTGAGACTTCTTATTTAATGAGCTGGATACTTGGTTGGGGACATTGATGGAGAAGATATTTCAAGAAAACCATGTTGGCAGGTGAAATGGATTCCAAGATATTCTGGGCCAGCACGTGCAAGGTATGGTAGGAGTGAAGGAGTTAGAAGAAGAATAAGCAAGAGAGATGAAAATAGGATGGATGAAAAGCCTGGCACTTGGAGTAGATGCATTAGATGATACGCTGCCCAGAAGAAACTTCCTAGGCTCCTCTTAGAAGAATTGAGCCTCATTCTCTGGGAGAACTGGAGCAGCTTATCTTCATGTTAGGGGTCAGGGCTCCTCACATAGTACTCTGAAGAGTGGGGCAGAGTTTTGTGCAGAACCCAATCAAATGGTCAGTTCCTTATTATCCTAAGCTCTTGTGATCTCCAGATGTAGCTGTAGGACGAAGAGAGAATAATAGACTAGGTAGATATAGTGGGATAATTGGACAACATTAAGGACCAGTTTTGTTTAGAGATCTTCTTTTCAAAGCAAGATAGGGCAGCATGGCTGTGTCCACATCTCTCTTTTTTAATCTCTAATTAAAAAAAAGTTTGATTTCTCTCGCCTTCTGGTACTGCCATCAGTGATAGCTGATTTTTTTCAGTGTCCGTCATTGTCAACGAAAACACCTCAGCAGCTCCCTGTTGTTAGCTACATCAAAGCTAAATGTATCTTGCTCAAGGAGGCTGAGACAGTGGCTTTCCTCACACTGGTGAATGTGTGTATGTATACCACAGAGACAGACAGCACTCTGGCACCTCTGTCATTTGACCCTCTTGCTTCCCAGGGGTAGCGAGCCAACAGAGTTGAGAGCCACGTGGCAGCTAAGTCAAAGGTGTGATGTTGCGAAAAAAATCCTCAGGAGCTGAGCTTTGAAACATAAAATATTCACACTTCCACCTGAAATCTTTTCCCCAGCCCCTGTACAGTATTGGAATGTCTAACAGAACTGTGAAAAGTCTAAATTCTCTGAGGTACTTTTTTATGACCACCTCATTATTCTTAACTTGGGTATTATCAACCAGTAAGGAAAAAAAAAGGAGAAAGGAATTGGCTGAAATATCAGGAGGGTTCATTTTAATTTAATATCTGCGAAGAGCTGAAATCTTTGCTGCTAGATGCAGACTTGACTAGAACGGGCACCTGAGATTCTAAAACCGAAGAGTCAAGATGACAGGGAAGCAGCATGTAAGGGACAGGAGATGCTTTCAAAGGGGAACACGCTTACTTCATTGGTCTTTTTAAGTGGAATCTTTTCTATGGGGAAAGATTCCTTCATTTATCACAAAACTAATTAAATGAAAATTACCAAATTTCCAGTAAAGTAGCAACATTTATCTAGCACCTACTTCTTACAGATTATCATCCTAGCACTCAGAAGGACACATCTCTATTAAGTTTAATTACTCCCACTTGTCAAAGCAACGCTTCTATAGATTTAGCATATATATATATATGTATAAATATATATATATAATTATATCTTATATTATCTGTTCCTATTTCTCATTTCTCACTCGGCTGCAAATTGCTTGAGGGCAAAAGAATAAGTTTTACATGTCTCTGCAATTCCTCAGTGTCTATCACATCTTATATATAAGATGCTCAAAGAATGCTTGCTAAAATTAAATATTGGAGGAATAATGCTCTAGTCCGGTGGGGTTCAAATGGAAGACATGACTACAGTTGAGAGGCAGGGTTAGTTAGTAATTAACTCATTTGGTTCCAATATTTATTTTGCACCTACTATGCACTAGCACACTTAGATGCATGGGCTATAGCTACGGAAAAGGACACAGATGATGCAGTCAATGCTCTCATGGAGTTTACACTTGAGTTTGAGCCCAGGCCTAAATGACTTGAATTCTGGTCTGACATAACTTTTCCATGGTTATTTATGCTCCTCCCCACCTCACCTCAGATCCCTGACATGTTTTTTTTTTTAAGATTTTATTTATTTATATGACAGAGAGAGAGAGAGAGATTACAAGTAGGCAGAGAGGCAGGCAGAGAGAGAGAGGAGGAAGCAGGCTCCCCGCCGAGCAGGGAGCCCGATGTGGGGCTCGATCCCAGGACCCTGAGATCATGACCTGAGCAGAAGGCAGAGGCTTTAACCCACTTAGCCGCCCAGGCGCCCGATCCCTGACATGTTTATACCTGCACCTGGGATTCCCAGGGTTCTTCTTGGGTTGCTGACAGATGTGACGGTAAGAGTACCTGATTACCATTCCCATTCTCGCTATACCCCAGTAAAATAAAGACCCAGAATTTTTCAGAACTATCTAACTCTTCCTGCTGTCAGGTGTTCTCCAAGATTTGTCGATTTAGCCAACCCCACTAACACACAAACACAGACCAGTCAGCAGCCACAGAGAAAGGCCCCAGCATTCAGTAGAGGGCAGTGCAGCCCAGCACAGAAGAGGCAAGGAATTCAGAGACTGGGGATCTGGGTTAAAATGTCACCACAGTGCATGTTAGCTATGTGTCCTAATGCCAATCTCTTGGCTTTTCTGAGCTGCAAGTGTCTCAGTTGTGCTTAGAAAATAAAGACGCTCATGAAGTAAAATTAACTGTGAACATGGTAGAATGGAAATAGTATAATTTTGAGCATCCGAATTAACTCAAAATGGCTCACAATCTGAAATAGAAAACCTAAAACTCTATGACTTCTTAAATAAAACAAAAGGGGAAAAAGGCTGTGTTACCTTGGTTTAAGCAAAGTTTTCTTAGATACAACACCAGCTGTATGGCCCATAATAAATAACAAACTGGATTTCATAGGAATTAAGAAGTTCGGCGCTTGGAAAGACACTATTTAGAAAGATGAAAAGACAAACCATGGTCCGAGAGAAAAGCTTTGCAAGTGACATATCCTATAAAGTCATATAGACTTTTACATATCTATAAAGAACTCTAAAAATTCAATAATAATAAAATAGACAACCAATTAAAAATGGACAAAAAATTTTTAAGAAATTTTATTTTACTTTATTTTAAAGATTTTATTTTATTTAACAGAGGGAGAGAGATCACAAGTAGGCAGAGAGGCAGGCAGAGAGAGAGGGGGAAAGCAGGCTCCCCGCTGAGCAGAGAGCCTGATGCGGGCCTCGATCCCAGGACCCTGAGATCATGACCTGAGCAGAGGCTTTAATCCACTTTAATCCACTGAGCCACCCAGGCGCCCAAGAAATTTGACTAAAGGAGATATATCAGTGGCAAATGGGCACATGACAGACATGTCCAAGATCATTACTTTGTAGGTAAATGCACATTAAAGCCCCAAGGTAATACCTCTGTACACGTTAAAAATGTCTAAAATTAGGAAGATTGAGCTCACTGAATATTAGTGAGGATATGGAGGAATTTACATTCTTATCCACTGACGGTGAGGATGCAAAATGATCCGAACATTTGGAAGACAGTATGGCAGTTTCTTAAAAATTAAACATACACTTACCATATGACCAAAATGATTACTCTCCTGTGTATTTTTCCAAAGCATATATCCGTACAAAGAGTTGCTCATAAATGTTTATAAAAGCTTATTTTGTAACAATCAAAACCTGGAGGAAAAATATCCATCAACACGTGAATGGATAAACAAATCACGTATATACTCACCATGCAAAACCACTCAGAATAAAAAGAGTGAATTATTATTGTCAGTACACACAGCAGCACACATGACTCTCAGATACACTATATTGAGGAAATAAGCCAGAGGGGAAGAAGTACATGCTATGTGATTCCTAGAAAGGAATCTATGGTGGCAAGATGGGGAATAGAGTTTGCAGGGAAAGAGTAGGTATTGGAAAGGGTGGGAAGCGATCAAGGGACAGAGGAAAATTTTGGCAGTGATGCCTCTATGTGTTCATTATCTTGATTCTGGTAGTGGTTTTATGAAGATTTTACATACATACCACACATACACACACACATCAAAGCTGATTAAATTGTACAATTTAACTTGTAGTTTATTGTCTATCACTTCTTTTCAACAAAGCTATTTCATAAAACTGCATCGTTCTCTGCCATGTTAAACATTGTATAAAAATAAAATTTCCTGGGGCACCTGGGTGGCTCAGTCGGTTAAATGTCTGCCTTCAGTTCAGATCGTAACTTCTTGAGTCCTGGGATTGAGCCCCACATTGGGCTCCCTGCTCAGCAGTGAGTCTGCTTCTCTCTCTCTCTCTCTCTCTCTCTCTCTCTCTCTCTCTCCCTCCCTCCCTCTCTCCCTCTCCCTCTCCCTCTGCCCCTCCCCACTGATCCTTCTCCCCCCTCTCTCTCTCTCAAATAAACAAAATCTTTAAAAAATAAAATAAAATTTCCTTCTTTGTTCCAACTTAGGAACATTACTACGTATATTAACCTTGTTTTAGGACCATAGTAGGCAGGTAATATCAGTATTTCTAAAGCAAATTAGATAGACCCATTTACCCACACAAACAGTCCTGAGCCTCTATGGTTTGTGAAATTTTGTTTCAGTTTTTTATAGTTTATTTGTTATCTGTGATTTCAGATATCAGAATTACTGTTTTTCTGAATTATAACCTTAACCTGTCATAAAAATAGAATCCTTATCATGCAGTTGTTAAAAGTCAGCCAAAGAGTCTAAGGATGTGTTGTAGAAAATACAGTCTTTGAGGTCAGTAAATGCAGGTTCAAGTTCTTATTCTGCAACTTAGTGGCTGAGGATCTCAGGAAAATTATTTAATTCAAGCCTCAGTTTCCCTGTCATAGAATGGGACTTCTTTTGGCTAATTCATAGGATTGGTTGGGAGAATAAATAAAATGGTGTGTATGCAAGGTCTAGTACACAGTAGACACTCTAAAAACTTTCATTCCTTATCTCACTGTATTATTAGATGAATTAACACTAGCTCTGTAACTGATAAACCTCCAAACCTCAGTGTCTAAATGCAATAGAAATTTCCTCCCCTTTTATAAAATATCCAATTGGTAGCAAGGGATATGTGGGAGTTCTTGGGGTGGGGGGTCTCTGCCATTTTCACCACAAGGCACACTCCATGTGTTAATATCCAGCCGGCCATGCAGAGCGAGGTACTGGGAGATATTATAAGACATTTCTATGGGCTAGCTTTGGAAGTCACATCCATCATTTCTACCGGTATTCTCTTGTCCAGAATACAGTCATATGGCCATACATATAGGGTTGTCTGCGAAAGACAGATGAGCTTTGTGCTCAGGAAGAAGTGGGAATCAACTTTTGATGAACAGCTAGCATGTTTCTGCCACATTTCTTGTATAGATTAAGAATGAGCGAGGAATACTAAAATGATATAGCCTTAGAAATACGCATTTGTTGGGGCGCCTGGGTGACTCAGTGGGTTAAGCCTCTGTCTTTGGCTCAAGTCATGCTCTCAGGGTCCTGGGATCAAGCCCTGCATCAGGCTCTCTGCTCAGGAGGGAGACTGCTTCCCCCTCTCCCTATCCTTGCCTCTCTGCCTCCTCGTGATATCTCTCTCTCTCTCTCTCTCTCTCTCTCTCTCTCTCTCTGTCAAATAAATAAATAAATAAACAAATAAATAAAGTCTGAAAAAAGAAATGCCCATTTGTTGTGCAGAGCTTACGTAAAGGTATATCTCAGAGAATTCTGGTTGCTAGAATGTGACTTCTTATGCAATGTGCTCTGACTCTAAATATTAATCCTTACAAAACTATAGGAACAATAATCATTGCGCACATCATCAACTACCATTTCTTGAAAGCCAACTTTCCAACAAGATTGCTGTATGTATTTTATCAATAATGTTTCATTAATTTCTGCTTTAGAATGAAGAATTCTTAAGGACCGAAACATACCTTGTTTCGTTTTATTTTGTTTTGCTGCAAGTCTCCTGATGTTGAATAGAGCAAAAACAGACTATAACTTTTTTTGAAAGAATGAATATCAGAAACAGAATCTTAACCCTTAGGAACTCTACCTCAGTCATTCTAGCTTCCCAGACAAGAATGTACACTGCCATAGTTTTAAGTTTATCTTAAAATGTCTTAGAATAGGGGAGACGTATCAATATTAATAATGCGTGTCTGGAGGTTATGCTTCTGAGGATTCGATAAATTATATCTTATGAAAAGTTTGTATCAAAAGAAACTGATTCTTAAGAGAATATGACTTATTCACAGGATTCTTTGTGTGTAACTAACTTGTCCAGCTATTCATGCAATCACTGGAAATTCACTGCTGACTTTCCCTAAATTATACCTTCCTTCACAGGAAAAGGTAGATGTTTTCCATCTAAACCTACTGAGCACAATAGTGAAAGCAAAATAAAACTCTATACTAACAATGTGTATGTTTATTGTTTTAGTTACTAGTTTATGTTAATTTCAGGTCATTCCAGTTTTATGAATTATTCTTTAATCTAGATTCTAACCAGGGTTATGTTTAAGTAGCATTTCCCTCTAGATGAATCAAAACCATATCTATGTTTATATGAAAAATCGAAATATGAACTGGTTTGAGAGAGTCAAATTAAGTGTAATGCAAAGACAAAATATTGAAATTAATAATGTAATTATTTACTTTTTCAGTTGGCTGGATACATTGCATATAAAAGTAAAGGTCAAGCTCTAATCCCATTATTTGTTTTTTAAACAATTTTACTTAATGTAGTCTGTCAAGACCACTTATGTTTCTGGAGAAATGAGAATACTACATAATTATGAGCCATTTCTTGAAAGGGTAAAATGTCTTGCTCAATTAAAATACTTTAAAGGAGAACTCTTGGGCGCCTGGGTGGCTCAGTGGGTTAAAGCCTCTGCTTTCGGCTCAGGTCATGATTTCAGGGTCCTGGGATCGAGGCCCGCATCGGGCTCTCTGCTCGGCAGGGAGCCTGCTTCCTCCTCTCTCTGTCTGCCTCTCTGCCTACTTGTGATCTGATCTCTCTCTCTCTGTCAAATAAATAAATAAAATCTTTGAAAAAAAATAAATAAAGTCATAGTTTAAAGGAGAACTCTTTTTTCCAGCTTTATTAAGGTATAATCGACAAAAATAAAATTGTAAGATATTTAAATGTACAACATGATGTTCATATATATATATATAAGACTCCTCTCTTCTGGTTAATTAACACATCTATCACTTCCCATATTTCCTTACTTCTTTTCTTCCTCCCTCATTCCCTTCCCTCCCTCCCTCCCTTCCTTCCTTTTCTTCTTTTTGTTTTTCTTTCTGGTGAAAATATTTAAGTTCTATACTAGCAAATTTCAATTTTAGATAACAATGTTATCAATTAGAGCTACCAGGTTTTTTTTTAATTTTTTTTAACACAGAATGTATTATTTTTTTCAGAGCCACCAGCTTTTTACATTAACTCTTCTGATCCTCCGAGCTTATTCATTGTATAACTGAAAGTCTGTAGCCTTTTACTAACCTCATCTATTCCCTCATTCCCCAGACCCTATTTTTTTTTTTATTTTCTGTTTCTATGAGTTCACTTCTTCGTAGATTCCATATATAAGTTATGCCATCATGCAGTACTTGTCTTTCTCTGTTTGGCTTACTCCACTTAACGTAATGCCTGCTGGTTTCATCCATATTGTCACAAATGGGAGGATATCTTTTGTAAAGGCTGAATGATATCTTATTGTATATATATATATATACACCACGTTTTCTTTCTCCATTTATCTAGGATGAACACCTAGGTTGTTTCTGTGCCTTGGCTATTGTGAATAATGATGCCCTTAGCCTGGCCCGAGCTCTTAGTTGTCTCTCAAACTTCTGTTGAATGTCCAGCTTCCTTCTTTGTTCTTAGTGGCTCCTAGTAGTTGAGAGTGTGAAAAGACCTCTGTGTCCCAAAGGGGAGAATTATAGTCAGCACCCAAATGCAGGTTGATTGGAAGTTGCACCCTTGGACAGCAGCTGGTTCAGTATATAGATAAGTCCCTTCCAGGGGTAATTGGGAGACGGGGATTTTACCTGCTTCCTCTGTGCTGGGCCCAGGTGTGTAGCCAAGGAAAGGGTTTGCTTGTTAAGAACTGTTTGTTGTTACAGTCCTGGGGGACTCGTGGACACAAGCCCCATTGACTGTTAGGGTCAGGCAATCTGAAGCCTACACTGAGGCAAAAGCTGGGGCCACAGATACCTGTACAAAAACTCCTTCCAGGGAGATAACTGGAGCCTTGGTGGTGTTGTTGGAGTGGCTGGAGGGAGGAGGTGGGAGAGGAATCCACCAACTTCTCTGGTCTCTGAGGAGGATCACAGGCAGTCCCTAGTGCCTGCTAAGTTCGAGACCTGACCGNGGCGTTGTTTTTTTTTTTTTTTTTTTTTTAAGATTTTATTTATTTATTGGGGGGGCGGGAAAGAGTGGGGGAGGGACACAAGGAGATGGAGAAGCAGACTCCCCACTGAGCAGGGACTCCGACCACACATGGCTCCACAGACAGACGTGGGTTTTTATCCCAAGACCCTGGGATCCTGACCTGATCTGAAGGCAGCTGGTTAACCAACTGAGCCACCCAGGTGCCCCAGGCAGCGGTTTTTAAAGTATGTAGGGAAACCTCTTTTAAGGAAAGACTGGGAAATGGGAGATTTTGCCTGCTCCCTCTGTCCTAAACCCTGGGAGGTAGAGGCCAAGTGAGAGCTCATGCCCATTAAGAATTGGACTTTTTTTTTTTTTTTTTTTTTTTTTGGTTTGCTATAGTCTTGTGAATCTCGTGGACATAATCATACTGGCTTTCAGAGCTAGGTATTTTGGGAGCCCTCCCTCTGATGGATGTCTTAAAAGTTGGAGTACCAGATGTGGGGTCCCACCCTTCATTCAACAGGGACCAGCTTGGAGATGAGGGTTCCTTCCTGATGCTGTGCTGCAGTGCCAGACAGGGGCTTTTTTGTAGGAGTACATCTCAGCTTTTCCTACCCATTTTGATGTGGACATTTTCTCATTTGTCCAGTGTATAGGAATCACTCATCTGGTTTCTGGGTCCTTCTCAAAGAAAATTGCTCTGTGTGTAGCTGTATATTCAGTGTATTTATGGGTGGAGGGAGGCTCAGGAAACTCCTATGTTACCATCTATGTAAAGATCTTGACTCTTTAGATCTATGCCTTATTTTCTGTTTTTAATTTCTTCTGGTCCTCCATACTGTTTTCCTTAGTAGCTGTACCAATTTACATTCCTACCAACAATGTAAAATGGATTCCTTTATCCATAACTGTATAAATTTCTTGTGTATATTGAATATCAACCCCTTGTCAGATATGTGGTTTGCAAATATTTTCTCCCATTTCATATGTTGTCTTTTCATCTTGTTGATGGTTTCCTTTACTACATGGAAGCATTTTAGGTTGATATCATCTCACTTGTTCTTTGATTTTGTTGCCTTTACTTTTGGTGTCAAATCCAAAAAGTCACTCCTAAGTCCAATATCAGCTCACTCCCTATGTTTTCTTCCAGAATTTTTAGTGTCAGACTTAACATTCAAGTCTTCAATCCATTTTGAGTTGGTTTTTGTGTATGGTTTGATAGTGGTCCAGTTTCATTCTTTTCCTTGTAGCTGTCCAGTTTCATTGAACAGCCCAGCACTGTTCATTGAGGAGACTATCCACTCCCCATTGTGTATTATTAGTACCTTTGTCAAGGATGAGTTTATGATGTGTGGGTTTATTTCTGTTCCACTCATCCATATGTCTCTTTTTATGCCAGTACCATACTTTTTTGATTACTATAGCTTTGTAATATAGTGTGAAATCAAGACGTATGATGTCTCCAGGGCATCACATTTTGTTCTTTCTCGAGATTGCTTTGGTTATTCAAGATCTTTTGTGCTTCCGTACAAATTTTAGAATTGTTTTTTCTACTTCTGGGAAAAATTCTGTTGGAATTTCGATAGGTGTTACATTGAAGATATAGATTATTTGGGGTACTATGGACATTTTAACAATACTAATTGTTCCAATCTATGAGCATGGAATATTTTTCATTTATTTGTGTTTTGTTCAATTTTTTTCATCAGTGTTTTATAGTTTTCAGTGTACAGATCTTTCAACTTTTTGGTTAAATTTATTCTTAAATATTTTATTCTTTTTGATGCTATTGTGAATGGGATTGTTTTAAAAGGAACTCTTCAATATAATACTTCCAGACCAAAAAAAAAATTCTGGAGTTTTTTTTTTCTCAAAATGTATACAGTAATACATTCATTTATTTTTGTTATGAGGGTATTTTAATTCCTTTTCTCCCATTTACTACTTTGCTGATATGTATTTGGCCCAGAGTCAGCTACTATCAGTAGTCCCTACTATATATGGGTAAACATATATACTTCATTGTATTTCTTGTTTTAAGATCCATGTATATTTATTATTAATTATGAGTTATTTTCAACCTGTTAAAATTATTTTAAAAACATTTTTAATCCAGAGTGTGAAAAGTCAACCTACTCAAATTAATTATTTTTACAACTTAATGAAGAATCAGATTATGAAGGATTTTACATGCCTTACCTGAAGTTTTAGATTTTATCTTAAAGGTCAAGAGAATGTCTGAAAAATTCTCAGCTATACAGTGAAGTAGATAGCTTATTGTTTGAGGAATTTGATAAAACTTGGTGACTAATTAGATGTAGTGGATAAGGTGGGAGGAAGAGTCTCAGAGTGCCTTCTATATTTCTGGCTTCGGTATCTGGGTACACAGTAGAAGGGATCGTCAGTGGGAAGGCTGTGTGGAAAAGTGCTAACGCCGGATGGAAGATGGCCCATTTGGTTTGCATCTACTGAATTTGTGAGATCTATACATTTCTTGCAGGTGGACACGTTATGTGTGTAGAAATGCGAGTTTGAAATTCAGTATCCACCAGTCCTATCTCCTAAAATTCTTTTATCCTTTGGTTTCCATGGAACTTCTGCATTCATAGCACTGCTCCTCTGGGTTTCCTTCCACATCGTGTTGGGCTTTTCTGCCTTTACCCATGGGTATAGGAGAGACCCTCCAGGGTTCTGACAGAGGGCCCTTTCTCTTCAGAGATTTTACCCTCCCCAGTGGCCTCAGCTACTATCTTGGGGGTATGATAATTAGAGCTTAGGAGAGGTGTTGAGAAAGCTTGGGGGCAGAGAGCTAGAAGGAAAGCCGGGTGACAGTCAAGTAATGGAAGTTTCTAGTGGGAAATTTGAAAAATCAGTTATTTGCTGCATAATATTGTAATTAGAGATCAAGGAAAGGAACTGCAGAGGGTCTTTTGTTGGGAAAATTAGGCCACCTTTATCAGAACAAAGTCACATTGCAGTGCACAGTGCTTGTACCACATGGCAATGGGTGAGGGCGGGGGTGTGGGGGAGGTGACAAGAAGAGAAGATAGTGTACATAGATTAATTTGTGAACAAAAATAAAAGAAGGTTTGGGGCAGAAGCTAAAGAAATTGTATTTCAGGGCGCCTGGGTGGCTCAGTGGGTTAAAGCCTCTGCTTTCGGCCCAGGTCATGATCTCAGGGTCCTGGGATCGAGGCCCGCGTCGGGCTCTCTGCTCCGCGGGGAGCCTGCTTCCCCCTCTCTCTCTGCCTGCCTCTCTGCCTCCTTGTGATCTCTCTCCCGCTGTGAAATAAATAAATAAAATCTAAAAAAAAAAAAAAAAAAAAAAGAAATTGTATTTCAGCATTTATCTCTTTAATTCAAATGTTAAAGCGTAATGCAAAAATGTTCATTGAAAAGAATTTGAGAATAACAAGTCTATTTTATTTCACTGTGTTAAAAAGAAAAAAATAGATGTAATGTCTTCATATATCTCTCCTCAATATTTTTTGTTGTTGTTTAGCATGGAAAAGAAAGCTTTCCATTTTTTAAACTTGATGAATGATGGGTTTTCAAAGTTGGCTACAGGCTATATTATATCACATGTAGGCTTCTACTAAATTATATTAAGATACATACAGATATCACAAAACATTCTCAAAGCAGTTCAGGTTAATTCAGTCCCACAAATATGTATTGATTTCTATTGCGAGGCAAGTATTATGCTGGGTAAGGGGATCTGAATAGGGATAACTACAGTCTCAAAAACACAAAGCAGATAACCTGAAATTTTTTTAAAAAGATTTTCTTTATTTATTTGACAAGAGAGACATAGAGAGGGAACACAAGCAGGGGGAGTGGGAGAGGGAGAGGCAGGCTCCCTACTAAGCAAAGAGCCCAATGGGGGGCTCGATCCCAGGACCCTGGGATCATGACCTGAGCCAAAAGCAGACACTTAATGACTAAGCCACCCAGGCACCCTGAAAATTTTAATATAATGTGGTAAAAGCCAAGAGAGTAGTAAGTATTGTGAGCATTGGAAACAGTTAATCCAACCTAATGATTCAGGCATGAGGAACACCGAAGCAAACCTTGAAGGAGAAATAAATATTAGCCAGCAAGAGCAGAGAGAGGGCATTCAAGACAGTATAATATGAGAAAAATACAGACATACTCCAGAGTGTGTTACATCAATGGTGTTATAAGCAGAATCTGATTTACTGAAGCATAATGTGTAAATCATGGAGTAAAGTCTGAAGAAATAGATAAAAGCAAGTTTATGGAAGCTTGTACATTATTATAAGAAGCTAAATTTTATAACTGTATAAGGAGTAAACTAGGTAGAGCACTGGAGTAACATGGTTGAAGTTATGTTTTTAGAAGACCCCTCCTGTTACAATGAAGTGCAGGAAAAATGGTAGGGTGGGGGTTAGGAAAGAAATTAGGAGGATAATAACCTAGAGGTGAAATGACAAAGCCCCAGGGGGTTATGTAATAGAAATGCAAGTGTAGGAACGATTCAAGGTGAACTCAGAGGGTAAGAGGAGTCAAGAATATTTGGTGATGGCTGAGAGGTGATAGGTGAGTGCCGAAGTCCAGCACAATTTGCAGGTTTCTCACGTTGGTGACTTAGTGGATCACAGTCCCATAAACCCCTATAGTATAACAGGAAAAGAAAGAAAATCTGAATGGAGAGAAAGGGCAGAATGTGATGAATTTACTTTGGACTTGTTGAGTTTGGGATACCAGTGAAGTTTCAGGTCGATTTGTTTTTGGATTCACAAATATGAAACTTAGCTGAGAGGTCAAGGCTGAAGATACAGATCTGAGATCACACCATTTTTTTTTTTAAGATTTTATTTATTTGACAGAGAGAAACACAGTGAGAGAGGGACACACAGGTGGAGTGAGAGAGGGAGAAACAGACTTCCCACAGAGCAGGGAGCCCAGGAGCAAGGGGGCTCAACCCCAGGACCCTGGGATCATGACCTGAGCCGAAGGCAGATGCCCAAAGACTGCACCACACAGGCACCCCTGAGATCACCATTAAAATGTTACTTAAAACCATGTGAATGAATGAGAATGCTTTATTAATGCAGAAGAACCTTGTATGTCTTTCATACCTACCATTCAGTTTCCCTTCCAGTTCTTTTTTCTTTAACAACTCGACTTCATTTTAATGGAATTTTACCTGTTGGACCATGTTGTGGTCTAGGAGCAACGCACCCATTTTGACTTAACCAAAGACATGGAAAATTCTGAATAGAAACCCTATCTGTCCATGATTTCTACTGTTCTGTTCTTACCAACATATTACTGACTTGGCCTCCTTTAAGTTATCTATTCCACAAGTAGCTATACCTTTCTGTGTTTCTTCTATAGTCAGGGCTCTCGTGCTGCCTGCTACCAACAGTATGTTTCAGAGAGGGTGCTGTATCAGTTTTCTGAGGCTGCCACTGCTACTAATTATAGAAACTTGGTGACTTAAAGAACATCCATTTATTATTTTACAGTTCTGGAGATCAGAAGTCTGAAGTCAATTTAACTGGACTAAAATCAAGATGTTAGCAGACTGACATTCTTTCTGAAGGCTCTAGGCGAGAATCATTGCTTTACCATTTCTAGCTTCTAGAGATTGTATATTTCGTTGCTCATGACAGCCTTCCTCCATCTTCCAAGTGCAGCAGTCAACCACCTCTGCTTCCATCATCCCATCTTTTTCTTCTGCCTTTGACTTTCTTGTTTCCCTCTCATAAGGGCCCTTGTGATTTACATCTGGCCCATCAGGGTAATACAGGATGAGCTTCCCATCTCAAGAGCCTTAACGTAGTTGCACCTGCAAATTGTCATACAGGATAACATTTACTGGTTCCAGAGATTAGGATGTGGACATCTCTTCAGGGCTTCTATTTAGCTACCACACTGTCTATGACTAGAAGTGAACACAGTCGCTAGCCCTGGACTGCAATAGTACTTATAGGCATTATAAATATGAATAAGGTAACTGATCATACATGTATCTAAATTGCATTTCTTAATTAAAAAGAAACGTATGTACAATAACTACAAAATAATTGCTATGAGTTTTACTTGCACAATATCACTGTTTATTACAAAGTAATTCTAAAAATTACATGAATTTTATAGCCAGCCAATATAACGTTTTTCTTTTTTTCTTTCCTCCCTCCCTCCATTTCTTCCTTCCTCCCTTCCTTCGTTACTTCATTCCTTCCCCCTTTCCCTCCTTTTCTCTTTCCTCTCTTCCCCCTTCCCTCCTTCCTTCCTTCCTTCCCTCCCTCCCCCCACCTTTTTTTTTAACCTCAGCATCAAATTCTCCTTCTTTTTTTTTTTTAAGATTTTATTTATTTATTTGACACAGAGAGAGATCAGATCACAAGTAGGCAGAGAGACAAGCAGAGAGAGAGGAGGAAGCAGGCTCCCCGCTGAGCAGGGAGCCTGATGTGGGCCTTGATCCCAGGACGCTGAGATCATGACCTGAGCCGAAGGCAGAGTCCTTAACCCTCTGAGCCACCCAGGCGCCCCAAAGTCTCCTTCTTAATAGCTCCCTGAACTTGTTTTACACTTGCCAGTCATGTGTCCTTATAGAAGGGTGATAAATCCAGGTACCTGCCTTCCATTCTGTAAGTCAAAGAATCAAATGTTTTCTCTCCCTCTCCTGGTACAGCCAGGGAGTTACTGCCTAAAGTTTGGCTGGTCAAATGCTCTACCCTGTGACTTAAATCTTGATTCAGTAACGTGAGGTCAGAAGAAACAGTTGGCATTTTCTCACGTTGCTCAAGTAGCACCAAACCAGACTGCTTTCAGGCCTCCTAGACATCTTATATTGCTTTAAATCCTGCCTGGTTCTCAGACTGCTTTCCAGCCTCCCCCCCATTCTGGAAGCTTCCAGTATCTTTCTGATGAATTACGTTCTCCAAATTTGGCTCCAAAGCCAAATTTGGTTCTGTCACTTACAGTCAGGAAACCCCAATAATTGTAGTGTTACATAGATATTATCGTTGCTGGGTTCAATCTACCATAAGAATTTTGTAAGAAGGGCGCCTGGGTGGCTCACTGGGTTAAAGCCTCTGCCTTCCGCTCAGGTCATGATCCCAGGGTCCTGGGATCGAGGCCCACATCGGGCTCTCTGCTCGGCAGGGAGCCTGCTTCCTCCTCTCTCTTCTCTCTCTGCCTGCCTCTCTGCCTACTTGTAATCCCTCTCTCTGTGTCAAATAAATAAATAAAATCTTAAAAAAAAAAAAAGAATTTTGTAAGAAAATTGATTTTCTGCTTCAAGTAATTTTATTCGTTAATGTCACCTAGTTTGAGTTAAGGCATTCTTATTTATGTGACCTCATTTAAATTCTATGGATTAAACATATTTACAGATGGGGAAAGGCAACATAGTTGCTTTTTCCGGATGAGGAGGGCTATTTTTTTTTTTCACTTTGCCTTTTCATGGAATCTTAGTTGAAGCATTAAGCGCCTCTGTATGACCATTTTTGAGCTGGCTGAGGAATATCTTTTTGAGCTTTGTTAAAGCATTGGTGATCATGGTACTACAATGCTGAGGATTTACCTCCATTTCTTTGGATGTTTCGTGGTTTAAAGATTTTTTTCTTTAATGGAAAATCACTCAAGTGAAATTGCGGAAAAGCGAATATTTATCTGAGTCATATTTTTTATGGAAACCGTTTTTCACTTCTCTGCATTTTTAGAAGTGTTTCTTTAAAAAGGATATTCTATTAATATTTATAATTAGATATCACACAAAGCAGATGCTAAATCTTATGCTATAACTTTATGGGTAAAATTACATAAAGAAGATTATATACTCTTTGGCATAATGTTCTCTCTGGGAGCTGTAGAACAAAGGACATTCTCCACGAAGATGGCTTTTTTTTTTTAAGTAGAGGAAAACAGGAAGACGGTGATTAACTACGATTATTTTAAGTAGATTATTTTAACTATTATCCAGAACATTAGTACATAAGTGGGTAGAGCAGGAGCTCAATACATAATTGATTGACTTTTTTTCCTTTGATGCACATCTCAGTTCACCTATTCATACTATCTCTATTCTTACTCTGAAGCCACGTGGATTCTTCCTATTTGCAGAGCACGTTAGAAGTGGGGTCCTCAACCTATGTGAACCCCCCTGGCTTCCAAAGACACATGGTGGGGGTGTTAGTGGGGAGTTTACTGAGGTCAGAAGCTGGACGGGAGAAAAAGGGATTCATTTTTGTGATTGCCCTTAGGCCAGTGCCAAGAGAAACCAATGTTATTAATATTGTGCAATCTAATCCACACAGTCACCCAAGAGCCATCTTTGTATAGATGGGGAAACTGAGGTTCCGAGGAATAAATGTTTGAAGGTAAATGGTAAGGGCTTTGCACGTCGGTTCTCGTGAGTCTAGCCTCTTTCCACTACACCGTGTCCTCCCTGGCAATTACTTCAAAAATTCTAGTAGGGACCCAGAGGATGGAGAAGAGAGGACAGCAAACCCTCTGTCCGCCAACTTGATCTCCTGTGATAAAAACTGTTACCTGAGTTCTGACTCCCTCTCTTAAAAAGACAAGGTTAGGGACAAGGGCTGGCAAGATAAAAGGCAAGGTTCAATTCTCCGGAGACGTTGCGCCAGGGACCGGCTGGGGCACGCCCACTAATGGGTGGCCGCCGTTCGAGTCCGTCCCAGGGGTGCGGGGCTTTCCCCTCCGCCCGGGTTGAGTGCGTGTGAGTGCACTTGCCGCCGGAAGCCCGAGCGGGCAGACCCCGCAGGCCAAGAGCAAGCGCCGGGCGACGCCGGGCGCCTCCCCGCGGCCTCGGCGCACGTGCCTGGGCTGGGGCCAGGGCCAGCGGCCGCGCCGTAGTAGCTAGGGCGGGTGGGAGAGGCTGGCTCCGGGCCGCGGCCGCCGCCCGCCCGCCGGCTCCGGTGGTTGGGCGGAGGAAGCGCGGGACTCCTCCTCCCCACCGTATTAACATGCACCCAGGGGCGGGTGACCAGCCCAGCCTCGCCGCCCCGGCTCGCCGCGTCCCGGCGCTCAGCCTCCGTGCCAGAGGCGAGCGCTGCGCTCCGGGCGCCGCAATCCCGAGGACACGGCCTCTCCGACACCTCCAGCCCCGGAGAGTCGGCAGCATCATCGGCGGGACCGGTCGCGGCCGCCTCGGCTCCTCTCTCGAGCTCTTCCCATCACCTCGCTGAGACCCTGTCCCGGCCGCGGGGACACCCCTTTTCGTCCCCCCCACCCCACCCCCGAGGCTCGCGGGACCGACGGACGGACGCAGGGATCCAGGGCCGGACTGCGGGCAGCGGCAAGGTAACGCCGGGGTGCGCTGCGGGGCTGGGGCGTGCGCGCTCGGCGGCGGCAGTCGGAGCCCGGGCCGCCGCCACCACCGCGATCCCGGCGCGCTGGGTGTCTCTTGCCCGCCGCGCGGTCGCCGCTCCTCTCGCCCGCGAAGGGACGATGGGCTGGGCTCCCCTGGCCGCTGCTTCTTCGCCATCCGCTGCCTGCGGCGCACTCCCGGACCCCCTGGGGACCCCGGGCACGCGGGGGCCAGCGCGCCCCTCTCCGGGCTTGCGGTCCTGGCAGCTCCCCATCGGGGCCCTGGGAGGGGACGCATTTCTAATTGCGACAGGGTCCTCGAAGGGGGAGGGGAAAACACTAGTTCTTATCATCTCCACCAGCCAAATTCCCATCTCCCCCCGCCCCCAACCCCTGGTACACCTTGCAGGGGCGGAGGGGGCTGCTCACTGCAGGGGAGTTCTCGACAGGCTCCTGGGTCCTTTGCAAAGCAAGTTGTTGCACTTGATTTTAAGGTGACATTTTGGCTTTGGTTGT
The DNA here is from genome assembly GCA_002007465.1 of Ailurus styani. Lineage (NCBI taxonomy): Eukaryota > Metazoa > Chordata > Mammalia > Carnivora > Ailuridae > Ailurus > Ailurus styani. Next base: position 2,130,954 of record LNAC01000302.1, on the reverse strand, counting down.
GGAGAGAGCATCCTCCCGTGTGTGTGTGTGTGTGTGTGTGTGTGTGTGTGTGCGTGTGTGCGTGTGTGTGCGCGCGCGCGCAAGAGAGAGAGAGAGGAGAGAGAGAGAGAGAAAGCCAGAGAAACAGAGACACAAAGAGAGACAGAAGCACGCAGGGGGAGACCGAGATACAGAAAGAGACACACACACAGAGGACGGGATTCAAGGGGGAGGTCACTGTAGAGTCGCCCCCCGCCCGCGGCGGGGTCCAGTTCCTGGCGAATCGCGTGGCCAACCTTGAGACGCGGTATTCAGCGAACTGAATGAGCGGGGCTGGAGCTGAGACCAAACGGGGACTTCTCCTCGGGGCTGGGAGAGATAACAAATTGCACTTTCATTGAGGGGCGGCTGCAGCTGCGGGAGGGACCTTCGGAGGGCCGCGTGGAGATGAAGACCCTGCATTCAGGACTCCGGCTGCTGAGCTCTTCGAGGAAGGCGAGCTGTCCCGGCTTCACCCGGTGGCCCCCGGGAGGCCGTGGGAAGGGGCGACCCGCGCTGGAGACACTGAGTGCCTGTGCCCGAGCGCGGCTCCCGCCCGTGGCTCCCGGGCTCGCCTTCCTCCCGGCCAGTGGCGCTGCGGAATTTTCTATTTGAAACCCGGGGTCGTGCGGAGGGGAGGGGTTCGAAGTGGCCAGAGGGCCGGGACAGGGACGCGGGTGGGTAGATGTTATTTCTTCTATGGACTCAGGCAAAACTACATTTACACTCCTCACAGGGAGCCTGGCTTGAGTTCGTGAGATCCATGTCTCCTGTCTCCCTTGGCAGAACCTGTAAAGTTATGGAATTACAAGTATGAAAGACACATAAGAAAAGTAACAATTAAAAACAGATCTTTATCTCTTATAGTCTTCATGAATGGCTTCGTAAAGTGGTGATGGATCAGTCCGAGTTGTAGTCAGACATTGGGATGAAGAATGTTTAGAACGAGGAAACCGATTTTAGGACCAAACTCAGAAACATCTTGCAAATTATTTTAACCAGGAAGAAGCTAACTGCCTTTTGACTGTTATTTATAGCAGAATTTCAGTTTCAGGAAGCAACTTTCTATTGGCCAATGTAATTTTGCATATATAGCAATAGTCGTTCTTCCAGCTTGAACGGAAATGACCCCAAGGCAAGAAATGTTAGAAGTATCCCAATTTCTGTAATGTCAAAAGGATGAAGTTTTGACATTTTTTGCTTAAATTTTTACAAAGGAAATGCAAAGGCACAAAAACACATTGAATATGTATTTATGCAAAATGTGAAATTTAAATGTCCATTCAGGTCATAAAAATTACTTGGTTCAGAAAATCTGTATTCTGGCATAAATAGGAAATCAAAAATTCAGAAATCTGATGTCAGTAGCTATGTGATTAATTTCCTTTGGATTTATCATTTCAGGTTAAAGTTGCATCAGGGGAAGTCACTGCTTTGAAATATTCCAAGTTTCAGATCTAAAATTCCGTAACTACTTTTGGAAAAAACAAAACAAAACAAAACAAAACAAAAAAACAACCAACCAAAAAACAGAAGAACAGACTCACTCAGGAGAAAATGTTACTTGAATGAGAAAAAACTTGAGCACATTTGCAAATATAGGATATTAAAAAAAGCTAGACCTATTTCTATTTCTCTGTATGTTTCTATCAAGGTTCCTATTCAGATTAGTTTGCCAAATACAATGCCATATCTCAAATATTATAGGCAATATTAATTTGGAAACTGAACTGATTAAGAGATTCCTTAAAAAGTTGTAAAGGAATTTTCTGACAAAACTCTTCAAATAACACAGGAACAGTTGTGCTTTTGAGAGATAATATGCTCATGAGTTTTCCCTCTGGGGAATTTTCATGGGTTAGTATCTAATTTCTCCTTCACCTTATTTTTTTTTCTGCTGGGACTAAAACTTTGATGAAACCTATCAGTAATTATTGAAAGCAAGACCTTCTTAAAATATTACGTAGCCCCTATAGAGAAATAGCCTAAAACTAAGTGGTGTTCTACTTTCTAAATCCTTCTAAGCTTAAGTGTCCTATTGAGTCAAACTTGAAAATATAAAGTGCATACACTTTGACTTAACTCTTTTAGATATGTACGCCTTTGTTCCATTTAGGCATCTAGATTTATTATTTTTTTTAAATCTAAAATTAAAACTGGGAGGAAGGGAACTGAATTTTTACTAACTCCTTATTTAGAGATATGTAGCATAATAATAGTTTTGGCTTCAATTTAATTGTGGCAAGTACCATATTTTTTGAATAGAAACTTCTAGAAACAAGAAAAATCAGCATTCTGATTTTGATTTCATATAATATTTTGAATTGGGAAAGAATAGTAAAATGCTATCTAAATGTGTGTTTTTATAGTGAAGTTTATATGATAGAGTCCAGTTCCTCTTCTGGTGTCTTCTTCATCCTTGCCTGAAATTGCTCCGCCCTTTATCAGATCCACTGTGCTCCCTGCAGAAGTTTTCTGTTCTTTCTGGAAGCACTGAACTGGAGGATTTTTATGAAGATTGCATCTCTATAGAAACCACACTTGCCTCTTTTTGCTTAATTTAAGGAAACAATGTAGTTGTAAAGTCTTTTGTTTCTTTTCTCTTTTTCCTTGGTAATTATTTCTCCCTGCTAGAGGAGCAGCACCATTAAAAGCAGAAAGGCTGCAAGGACTTTGCAAAAACCTCAACACTTTGCTCCACCCCTCACCTCTCACATTTACAATCTTTGCCTTACCCCGTAGGATGTTGTTCTCTTAATAGATTTTTATTTTAAAGAAACACAATCACAAGAAGGCCCTTTTCTAACATTCCAAAAATTTTTGTGCTGCTGAGATGCTTGGAGCTTCAAAAGTACCCCGTGTATTGTGCTGTCTTTTATTTCCAGAAGATCCTAAGGGCTTATAATTCTCCATTTTCAAAGAGAGGAATCATTTCACTGGCCCCCAGATGACATCTCCCCCCTTTTTAAATCATGGCGAATTTGTAGCCTGATTCCTGTTACTGCCCAATGAGGGTGACTTTCTGTAGATGTGTGGTTTATCAGAAATTGCTAGAGATGCTGTTCATTTTTCTACCACAGAGCAGGATTTAGAACTAGTTTTCAGGATTTAGAGCTACTTTAATTTATTAAACATCCACTGATAATTCATTTTATGAGATACCAAGTACCAGTTGATTTTCTTCTAACATATATTTGGTTTATGCAAAATAATAATAAACATACTATTAATACATAAAGCATTAAATCATTTATGCATATTTGCTACACACACACACACACACCCCACCCTCAGAAGTTGGTATTGCATATGCGATGTGTTGACCCATCATTTTTACATTTGTCATTCTAATAAATGGCAAGGACCAGACAAGTGGTGTACAGGTGAGAAACTAGTGTTATTCTCTTCCTTTATCGAATTCAAGTTGGTGTGTATTGTTTTCTCCTTCCTGTAGGAGTTAAGGATTGCACGGTAAGTGAATCCCACTTCAGAAGACCGACTCACACACAGGAAGCCCTCTGGACATAGAGCCGTAGACCGTTGGCCCAGATTCCTGGACCTTTTCTTGGGTAGTTGAGAACCAGTAAAACTGGGATCTTGGGGTTGTTGTGATTGAGATATTAGTGCTTTGGATCTGCCGTGAAGATGCAAAACCACTTTCCTCCTGGAATTTGCCCAAAACTCAACTGTTCATTTTTATATCTACTTTTCATCGTTTGCTCACCTGTTGTCATTGACAATTTCTAGATCTTCTCTCAACATTTTGTGAGATTTGTAAGCAGCAACGCAAAAGCAAACCATGAAGAGTGTAGTTTGGCGGTGTATTAACTGTCCAATCCTGCAGATTTTCTTAGTATTCGGCAGAGTAGGGGCTTGGTGAAGCCCTGGCTAAGTAATTAGGAGCGGCCAGTTTGTGGTAGGGCTGTTTACCACCGCAGCTCCTGTGTCCCCAGCTGCACTGGGAGGGCTCAGAGACATTGAAATGGCTCCCTCAGGCGGCCTGTGGGGAGGTCTCTGTTTCTCTCTCTCTCCCTCTCTCTCCCTCTCCTCTCTCTGCTCTCTGGGCATGTTTCCAGCCCTAACGCTTTACTCCATGACATGGTTTTGGCTAATTTGAAAACATCTGCTAGAGTAACTTCCCTTTTAATTCTACTACTAGAGAACATTCATTAGTATATGATAGGAGGACTGGCATTAACCCTTACTGTGACCTCAAGATCATACCCTTTCTCTGGAGACCCTGTCTTGGTTTCAGTTTCAGTGGAAGCTCAGAGTGAGGTCTATTTCTGGACTAGAAATTTCCCTGCTAGATATCACTGAGATTTCTTTACAAAACACACGCTGCAGTTTCAGAGACAAATGGCATTTTGATCTTGTCTCAGACTTTGCAAACAACCATGCTGTGATATGATTCATCCTACTACTCTAGTAAAAAGGCAAGGTAGAGTCACTCCCTTGGAAGCTCCTGTCCCAGGCATTAACCCAGAAGGCTAAGGAACCATTTCATTGTTTCAAACAGGGATGCTTTTTTTTTTTTTTTCCATTGGAGCCTCAGGGTGAGTGGGGTGGGAGGGGTGGGAGTGGGGACAGGACCTCGAGGCAGTAAACACATTTGGAAGTTTATTGTGTGAACCCTTGCCTAGGCAATTTAGAGGAGACTCTGATTCTATAGCTTCTGTGAAACAGGGTAAGATGTCTTTCCCCGCTTTCCCTGCAACACTGTTTCTTATATTATTTCCTCTTTCCTAGACATCCGCTGAAAAGTAATTTAATCAGTGAGGCTCTCCAGTTGAATGCAGTTTCAGTGCTTTATACTTTTTTCACGGGCGTTTCACAGTAAATAACAATGCTTTTTTGACTTTTGTGATTATCCTATCAGTTGTCTTCCCCCACTGAACTGTGCATTCCATGAGATCAAGAACTAAATATAGCCTGTTCACCAGATATCAGCAATGCCGAGCATAGCCCCAGGCAGGCACTTAGTAAGTGGTCAGTAAACGTTGGTTACGTGAATGAGTTAGTAAAAAAAAATGAGTGAATGCAAATCTGTATTCAAACTGTGTAAGGACCAGAACTCCGAGGGTAGTATTCTGTGGATTTACAGCCCCCTATCCCCCCTGCTCCTTGCAATCTTAAATTCTGTATTCTCTACTCTAATAATACCTGGGAAACACAGGGCTGATCCAGGGTGGCCAATGTGTGATGGGGTAGGTTTTGCTACATTTCCCAACTAGGGAAACTGCAGTCCACTGGAAAACCAGAGGAAGATTCTGAAATAAGATAAGGATTTAAAAAAACGGAATAAAAACCAACAAAAAAAGGCCTCCTGTCCCTTCCTCTTTCTCCTGTTTTTTACTCAAAATAAACATGTGAATAGCTTAATCACTCTACCTGCATGTTTATTGTGCATGGAGTGCCCCCCTCCCCAGGTTTAGCACTGGCTCCTTTCCTACTCTCCAGCTCTCCATGGAATCTGATACATATTTATTTCTTAGTTTTGTATTTCATTTTCTGTTTCTGTGCCTACTTCTGTGAGACCACAAGCTCAGAAATAATGCCTAGTATAGGACTTGCATATGGAAGGGATATAGATGTTCAAAGGACAGTGAAAGATTGAATCAGCTCACAAGGATCAGAGACAAATCTCGGGGGATGGAGAGAAGTGGATACAACTGACTTTGTTGCTTGAGGCTGATTTCTGTAGAAGTGCTTAGAACCTGCATGGGGTGGCTCTCACTCATAGGCGTGGTTGGAGTCTGCCATTTGGAATCATGACCTTGGTTCTGTGATCTTTTTAATTTTTTTTAATTTTTTTAATTTTTTAGTACTAGTTTCTGGCCAGGCATGTAGTATATTCTATCCAGCTCTGTGCTCTGAGATACTCGAATGGTGCAGTGAGGTGGGCTTAACCTGGCACTTGGCCCCTTGCTTTAGCTGCTGGGTCCACTATTCGGCCTTCAATGAGGAAAAGTAAGACTCAACATGGACATGGCTCGTGTTATTATAAACTCTGATGTGTAATAACTTATCTAGATTTGCTTTTCTTTTATTGGTAATTTAAAATATCTTGCTTTGATGATAAGAATCCTAAGGGACATAGATGATTGATGTAGATATTGGCATGGATGTCGCCCCCAAGGACGAGCAAACAGGCAAACAAAATCGTCTTATCTCCAGTGTACTCATAAGCATGGAGAATACAGAAGTGCAAACATTGTTCAGATCCTTGGGTGGCTTAAAATCTAATCCAAAGGATAAGAGTAAAATGTAGAAAATAATTAGTAAGAACATGTTACAGAATAAAAGTAAGGGCTCAAGTATCTGGGACCAGTCATACTTACCCTGGACTTTTATGGAGTGGCAAAGCTCAACAAAAAAACGGGATCATTATGGAACCTTCCCTAAAGAGGAAGGTCTTCAGCTGGGCCTCCCTGAATGGATAAGAGTTAAATGGAAGAAGAGATAAGGAAGAATATTTACAAAGACGCGGAAATGAATATTCCTGGTTCAAGGAGATAGTCATCAGCTCTGGTTCCTCTAGTGTATTTTCATTAGACCAGAGATGAATTTGATTGAGAAGGATGGAGAATGTTTAGAATTGAGACGAAAGTTGAAAGATTTTGAATAGATAGTGATACAGAGAAGTGGCCTCATAGGCTGATGGAAGTGGATCTGTCTACCACCAGATTGGAACAGAGAGATGTATTAGGAGGCTGTCCATTCATTGAGGCATAAATGATGAGAACCAGGTCTAAGAAAGTAAAAATTGGGGGAAAAGAAGACATGAAGTATTTTGGAAAAATTTTCAAGTAATAGTTGACTCCTTCCTTTCTCTTTTATCTAGACCTGTGTCACAAAGTGTTTTTTTTAACTCTTTATATTTAATTAAAAATTATTGTAAACTATTTCAGTAATATCAAAAAATTAAATATTAAAATACCCTATGTATCCACTCCCCAGATTATGAAATAAATCATTACACACACTGTTAGTACTCCCAGAGTACTCTTTCTCCAGGCATATCTCCCGTCATAGTACCCTCTCTAGAGGCAGACCTCAGAGATAGTCCAGGTTTGGTTCCAGACGACTGCAATAAAGTGAATGTTTCAATAAAGTGAGTTGAATGAATGTTTTGGCTTCCCAGTGCATTTAAGTTATGTTTACACTATATTGTAGTCTATTAAGTGTGCAATAGAATTATTTCTAAAATAAATGTATGTATGCATACCTTAATGAAAAAATACTTTATTGCTATTCTCTGAGCTTCCAGCAAGTGTCATCTTTTTGCTGGGGGAGGGTCTTGCCACCTTGTGGCTGCTGAGTAACCAATCGAGGTGGTGGTTGCTGAAGGTTAGGTAACTGTGGCAATTTTTCTTTCTTTTTTTTTTCTTAAACATTTATTTTCACTTTATATTCTTTAAAAATATTTATTTATTTGAGAGAGAGGGAGTGTATGAGAGATCATGAGCAAGGGGAGGCGGTAGAGGGAGATGCAGACTCCACTGAGCACGGAGCCCAATGCAAGACTCGATTCTAGAACCCTGGGATCCTGACCTGAGCTGACCACAGACACTTAACCGACTGAGCCACCCAGGTGCCCTGTGGCAATTTCTTAAAAGAAGGTAGTTGCACTGTTGGTGGGAATGCAAGCTGGTGCAACCACTCTGGAAAACAGTATGGAGGTTCCTCAAAAAGTTAAAAATAGAGCTACTCTATGACCCAGCAATTGCACTACTGGGTATTTACCCTAAAGATATAAAGGTAGTGATCCTCAGGGGCACGTGCACCCGAATGTTTATAGCAGCAATGTCCATAGTAGCCAAACTATGGAAAGAACCTAGATGTCCATCAACAGATGAATGGATAAAGAAGATGTGGTATATATTTACAATGCAGCTATCAAAAGAAATGGAATCTTGCCGTTTGCAATGACATGGATGGAACTAGAGGGTATTATGCTGAGCGAGATTAGTCAATCAGAGAAAGAATTATCATATGATCTCTCTGATATGAGGAACTTGAGGGGCAGGGCGGGGTGTCGTGGGGGGTAGGGAGGGAAAAATAATGAAACAAGATGGGACGGGGAAGGAGACAAACCATAAGAGACTCCTAATCTCACAGAACAAACTGAGGGTTACTGGGGGGTGGGAGGGTAGGGATAGGGTGGATGGGTTATGGACATTGGGGAGGGTTTGTGCTTTGGTGAATGTTGTGAAAGGTGTAAGCCTGATGAGTCACAGACCCGTACCCCTGAGGCAAAAATAAATAAATAAATAAATAAATAAATAAATAAATAAACAAGGTCGTTGATGAAGTTTGCCACATTTCACTGGAAAGCTCAGAGGTCATTGTAAGGTTATTAACTTTCCTAATTTCAATATTTTTGTGTCTCCGGGAATAGGGAGGCTGGAGGAGAGGGAGAGAGACAGGGAATGGCTAGTCAGCCGAGCAGTCAGAATGCACACAACCTTTACAGATTAAGTGTGTCATCTTAATATGTATGGTTCATGGCACCCCAAAACAGTTACAAATTAACAACAGAGATCACTGCTGTCAGGTCACCATTACCAATATAATAATGATAATAATAATGAAAAGTTTGAAATATGGCGAGAATGACCAAAATGTGATAGACATGAAATGAGCAAATGCTGTTGGAAAAAAATGGTGCCGATAGTCTTGCTCAGTGCAAGGTTGCCACAGACATTCAGTTTGTAAAAAATGCAATAAAGTCGAGTGCAGTGAAACTAGGTACGCCTGTACTGAATTCTGTGTTTATATTCCCATGCATTTCCTTATGCTTTGTTGTGTATTTGTGTGTACTTAAGCAATATAGTCTCATTTTGCTCTTCTTTAGCTATTTAAATAGTAACACGCTCTGTAGTCTTTTTCACCTTCCTTTAATTGATTAGTATTCCGTTGATATATGTAGATCCTTTTTAGTCATTTCTACTACAATATAGTATTCCATTGCATAATATATCATGATTAATATACCAGTCATCTGTTGGTGGACAGTCAGGGTATTTTCCAACAAGGTTGCTATGAACCTTCATCTGCATATTTCTCGAGCCTCCATAGGGGTGGAATTAATTACAGGAGGGTAGGATTTGTACCTTCACATTTAACAGATAATACCAAATTACCAAAAAGCATTCTATCCCTTTATACTCCCACCAGCAATCTAGAGGAGTCCCGTTTTTTCCCCATAACTCTTTTTTTATAGCATTTTTTATAGCATTTTCCCCCCATAACTTTGCCAGTACTTGGTGATACTTTTTTTTGCCAGTCTCATGAATGCAAAATGATAGCTTTTTATAGTTTAAATGTGTTGTTGTTCCCTGACCGACTGCTAGTAATGTTGATCATTTTTTCCCTCTCTTGATTAACATTCAGGTCTCTTTGGAATGCTTATTCATACATGTTGTCTGCTCTCCCACAGCTTAAGAAAAAAGTTATTGATTTGCAAGAGTTACTTACATAGTCTGAATACCAGACTTTTTTTCTGTACTATGCATTTCAATGATCTTCTCCCAACTGGTGGCTTGTCTTTCAATTTTTATGATGTCCTTGGGTGAAAAGATTATTTTATTTTGAATTCCAATATAATTAACATAGTGTTATATTAATTTCAGGGGTACAAGATTGTGATTCCACAATTCTATACATACTCAGTGCTCATCACAGTAAGTGTACTTTTAATCCCCATTACCTATTTCATCCATCCCTCCACCTGGGTCCCTTCTGGCAACCTCCAATTTGTCCTCTGTATTTTAGAGCCTGATTTTTTTTTGTTTCCTTTTTCCTTTGTTTTGTTCCTTAAATTCTATGTATGGGTGAAACCATATGGTATTTGTCTTTCTATGACTGACTTATTTCACTTAGCATTATACCCGCTGAATCCATCCATGTCGTTGCAAACCACAAGATCTCATCCTTTTTTATGGTCAACTAATATTTCACTGTGCATATACACCACATCTTTATCCATTCATCTATGGTTGGACACTTGGCTGGTTCCATTTTTTGGCTGTTGTAAATAGTACTGCAATAAACATAGGGTTGCATATATCTTTTAAATTAGTGTTTTTGTATTCTTTGGGTAAATACCTAGAAGTGTAATTGCTGGATTATAGGGTAATTCTATTTTTAAGTTTTTAGGGAACCTCCTTCCACAGTGGCTGCACCAGTTTGTGTTCCCCACCAACAGTGCATGGGGCCTCCTTTTTCTCCACATTCTTGACAAGTGTTATTGTCTCCTTGATTTTAGCCATCTTGACCCGTGTGAGATGATAGCTCACGGTGGTTTTGCTTTGCATTTCCCTGATGATCTGTGATGTTGAGTGTATTTTCATGTGTCTATTGGCCATCTGCATGTCTTCTTTAGAGAAATGGCTAGTCATGTCTTCTGGCCATTTTTAAATCAGATTATTTGGTTTTCTTGGTTTTGAGTTGTGCAAGTCCTTTTTATGTCCTTCTAGATAGTTTGAATGTTTTACCACAAGCAGGGATTTCTTTTAAAATGATGTTTCAGAGCCCTCTCTATCCTGGAAGGTTGGTCAAATCTCATCTCTCATAGGAAGTATTTTATAAATACTCTTGGCTACGGTAAACTCTCTTCTGAATTCCAGTTGCATTTTTGTGGATCATTTACTCTATCATTTACATTTTAAAACTTTTATGTGAATACTCCTAGATTTTAAGCTCCTTTAAGGGATTCATTGGCTTAGGTACTGCTGTCTCTCTCTAAAGCCTAAGCATAAGAGCCAGAAGGAGTGGGTTTTCAAAGGGTCACAGTTGCTTTCTTGATGATTGATAATTAGTTACTGGAGATGACATCGGCTGACTGGGGATTTGAAATGTGAGGACATTGGGATTAGTGACATTGCTAGAACATATAAGAATTTGAGATAGGGAGCTAATTCTTAGTGACTAAATTAAACTCTATTTGGTTTATGTTAAATCACCCCTTTCTTCCCAAGGGGAGAGAATTGTGAAACAATTTAGTAGTAAAACAATTTGGTGCCTTTAAAGCAACATTCGAAATGTGAGTTTTAATCTACTCTGGTCAGAATATATGATTTACTAAGGCATGTTACTAGAACAGGAGAAAAAAAATCCAAAGGCTAATCAGAAAGAGGAAGTTACACCGGATCCTTGCAGAGGAGCGTCTCCTAAAGGTCCTGGGGAGCCCTAAGGTAGTTGTACATTGGCAAGTAGAGTAGATGTGTCTTCTGATTGCATCCACCCTCCCTCCTCCATGGGGTGTATCGTCTGCCTCCCTGGCACAGTTTCTTCTAGAAAGGGCTCAGCAGTTGTAAACCAGTACAAATCAGGATGAGAACTTCACTCATTGATTAGGTGGGAAAATTCCATTGTTTTTTCATTAAAGGACATGTTTCTGGGCAGTTCTATCTAGATGATTTGGGTTTTATGATTTTTTAATTCATTACATAACAATATTTCTTATCTTTGTGATTTAGGTTTAAAACCCCACAGAACATCATACAAAATACTTTTTCTCAAGTCTTTATTCTTTCAGGAATTCCTTTTAGGTAGAAATCTTGGCACACATGAAATGGCTTGATATGCTCCATAAAGAGATGATAAAGTCACATTAAATGTAATTTAAATGTTGGTAGTACTAATTACAGATAAGGTATGTTCCAAAGATGTGCTTATAAAATGAATATTTTGGACACCAAATAGGATTACCCCATAGAAATTGTGCCATCTGATGGTGGCTGGCTTCTAAAGGTAAATTTATTTATTCATTCCTTCCTTCCTCCCTCCTTCCCTCCCTTCCTTCTTTCCTTCCTCTCTCTGTCTCTCCCTCCTTCCCTCCCTCCCTTTCTTTCTTTTCCTTCCTTCCTTCCTGCCTTCTTTCCTTCCTTCCTTCCTTCCTTCCTCTCTCTCTCTTTCTTTTATTAACATATAATGTATTATTTGTTTCAGAGGTACAGGTCTGTGAATCATCAGTCTTACACAATTCACAGCACTCACCATAGCACATACCCTCCCCACTGTCCATTAAACGTAAATTTCTAGAGTATTTTTGATCCATTTTCTACAAACAGTATTACTCTAGTGAATACCACATCTATCTAAAATTCAGGAGTCTATATCTATTAAAAAAGAGTAACTCTAAAATGTTTTTTAAAGATTTTTATTTTTAAGTAATCTCTACGTAGACCCAACATGGGGCTTGAACTTACAACCCTAAGAGTAAGAGTCACATGTTCTGCCCACCAAGCCAGCTAGGCGCCACAAGGAATTCTAAATTTTGACTGGGGACACACACTACTCCTTCTACCAAAGAGTTAGGAACTCCCTGCTTCTGCTAGTGGTCAAAGGCTGAATGAAGCTCAGGCAATACTCACAGTGGTACGGTTTCCATTGAGCCAGAACCAGAATCCAGTGAGGGGGTAAGGGAACCAAAAATTCTTACTCATTCACACTAATAATTGTTAATTGTCTACATATATATATAAACTATTTCTATTTATTTAAATTTGAATAAAGGAAGAAAACTCTAGAATAGATCAAGACGTGTTATTTATAAGGTAGACATCAGTAGGTTAGGAGTAATAAGTCGAACTGTATTTCTTTGTACTTAGGTCATTTTTGCCAGATATTTTTCCTCTATGCATTTCAGATCCTGAAGATGGCCGCTATTGGATGATGGGAATTACCAGTTCATTCATTCTCTTATTTAGTTGACAACAATTTTTTGAATAATTAGTGTATTCTGGTCACTCTTCTAGGTGCTTTGCAGTCAAATGCTCTACCCCTGAGCTATACCCCCACTTCTAGGTGCTTCAAATTTGGTCCTGCACAACACAGACAAAAGAGGCATGCCACTGAGGAATTTACAATCCAGTGGGAGGAAACGGACAATAAACAATAAGCATAATAAATATTTCGTTTACAATGTTAGAAGGATTAACAGGTGTAAAAAAGATTGAATCAGATGAAAGGGATCATTGAAGTACTGTTCTTCCATAGATTTCTGGTATAGAAAGAAATGAGGTTTTTGTTTGTTTTTTTAATTCAGACCTTCACTTGAAATGTTCTAGCTTTAGGATTTGACAAGTCTCTAAGAGAGATGTGTGATTACCTTCACTGTTGAGTCATTCTTTTATCCTTTCTGTTTTAACAGCTGTGTGTATACTCTGCAGATAGAGTATCTCCCGTATTGCATTATAGCTAGTTGTGTTTTTTTAATTTCCCACTAGACTATGAATTTTAACTTAAAGCATTTTCTTACAAACTTATCTTCCTGCAGTAATAGTGCTGGTAGTAATAATAGTGATTATATATTTCATTGAATGCTTGCTATACACTAATGCACTAAGCACATTATGCCAGCATTATGTGGAAAGTGATATGCTTTATAGAATGTCTTCTTAGATCACAGAACTACCATGGGTAGAGTTGATAATTGAACTGAAGTCTGTTAAAACTAAGTTCTTTTTTGTTTTGTTTTGTTTTGTTTTTTTGTTAGCACTAGGTTCTATACTCCCCTGGTACTTAACCCAGTGTCTGGCACTTGGCTGGCATCCAAGAAATGTAGAGTGAAATGGAAATCAAATAAGCCATAATCTTGTGAAACTCTTAAGTCTCACAAATGTGTCTCCAGTTGCCTGCAACTTTTACCCTCTTCTTTTTTTAAATTGTTTAACTTCAAGTCCTCGATTGGTTATTTGGAAATTTCTTGAAGTGACACTTTGCTTATTTTTCTTTAATTTCTTCCTCCTGTTTCCATATAGCTCAGATGTAGAGAACACAATATAAATAGAATTACTTCTGTTGAAATCACAACCCTCTAGTTTGAAGGCAGAACTACCTTGCCCTATAATGTCTGTTGTGATAAAGAATCTCCATGGATCCTTTTTTCTTTTCTTTCAGTTTTACCTTGATTTTTGCTAGTACCTGCTTCAATGGGTTCTTTCAGGATGCAGGCATTTTGATGGCAGCAAGAAACAAGCCCATAAATAGGTTGTTTGGCTTGACATTTGCTTTCTACCTGCTTCTTCCTACTTGTCAGAGAAATTTTGTGTGACAGAGGTGAATCTCACTGGGACCTTCTAGGGGTGTGACCATCTGCTTGCTCTGAGGAAAATCAGTCCCTTCTTTCCAGGAAAGGGTCTGTTGGCTGCAAGAGAAACTTGAGCTGTCTGCTTCCCGTTGAGTAATCTATTTGAAAGGATAAATGAGAACATTCCTCAAAGGCAAAGAAGCACAAACACAGATGAGGTCTTCCATAAGGAACACAGTTTAGAGAACACAATTAACAAACCTGACACATCTTTCACAAGGTTCAGATTAGGACTTTGGTGGCAAGGGGAAACAAAGATGTTAGATCATCCTCCTAAGGTATCCCTGAGAGAAAGAGCTTCTTACTTCTTGCTTCTTAGGATTCTTTGCAAGCCAGATGATGGAATTAAAAAACTTCCAACTGCTTAAATACACATCGGTAAATTAACATTATTATATCCTTAACTCCAGAATAAGGTGATTCAAGTGTAAAGCAGCAGAATGCTCCTATAGTTTTTTTGTTTTTGTTTTTGTTTTTTTAGCTTTATTTTTTTAAGAAAAAGGCAAGTTGACTGTTTAACTATCTCTACTTCAGATAAATAAGTATTGATACAGGGCCTTTAGCTCAGGTCAATTAACAGAAGCTGAAATAAAGATAAGTATAGATAAAACTGAGTGCCTTTTATGAAGTCCTTGTTGTCATGATATTGTCACAGAAAACAAATGCATTTTATAAATGAAATGTCTTAAATCTTTCTTCCCATGTCTCTTTATAGATTATTTATAATGCTTTTGTTCAGAATTCACATTCCTGACCACAAATGAAATTGAATGTCTAATTGACATAGGACATAAACTTAGTAGAAGTTCTGACAGGTACTAGTAAAAGTAGTATACTAATAGTAATCACGAATTTGTTGAAGGCAGAAAATTAATGGCCAAAGGCTTGTCTACTTTTCAGTTTACAAGTGTCCTACATTGAGATTCAAATTCAATTTATATTAGACATGTTCTTAAAATTAATTTATATACACATGTATGGAGTATACATGAGTCAAAACATTTTATTAGAAATTATGTAATTGAGGGCGCCTGGGTGGCTCAGTCGTTAGGTGTCTGCCTTCAGCTCAGGTCATGATCCCAGGGTCCTGGGGTCCAGCCCCACATCGGTCTCTCTGCTCATCGGGAAGCCTGCTTTGTCCTTTCCCCCTGCTTGTGTTCTCTCTTGCTGTCTGTCTCTCTCTCTGTCAAATAAATAAACAAAATCTAAGAAAAAAAATGCTGTAATTGAAATTGAGAAGTTTACATCACACAGTCACATATATTCAGGTAAAGGTATAGGAATAAATATTTTCTAAGATATTTTGTCCCATCTGCCTGGAATTTTTGCCCCATTCCTACTCTCAACTCCTTTTCACAGGACTGCTTTTTTCCCCCCTCATTAATACCACTCATGATTGCCATTTGAAAAACGCTTCAACATGTTCCCATTATTCTTTCTCTGCATCCTAGCATAGAGTTGCTCAACAAATATTTGTCAAATATTGGTTCTTCATAAAATCTTTCCAGAGAATGAATATGAAGTAACAAAGTTCTCAGTAATTTACATTTCAATACCATGGCATGGTTGAGCACAAAGTTTCAGTCATTATTAGTTGAATACATGGAGTTTAAAGTTTTGGTGTTAAGTCTGAGCCCTACAAATATGTCAACTCCTAGTAAGTGTTCAGAACTCATCATCAGAAATAGACTCATTCCTATTTTAGACAGGCTAATGAGAAAGAAGGTCAGAGTAGGATTCAATCCACTGAGGTTAGTAGGATGACGGGGTGTTCCAGAATGCTGGGGTAGGACAGAGCAGGGTCACTAATTCAGCAGGTGAGTGCCAGGGGAGGAGGGTTTCTCAGAGCAGGGGATCAGTGATGCAAAGGAAGGGATGGGAAGGAAGGGCAGTAATTCTTGACTGAACCTTTTAAGGCAGTTCACAGGAAGCTCCTTCTCTTCCTACCATCACCTTGCCAACAGCAGCGCTCTGTGGCATGTAACATGCACCTCTCTCAAAGTCTGTTTACCCTTGTGTCAACTGACAGGGATGATTGTTTGATGTTGAGGTTCTTTTAAAATACTTATATTCTGTGCACTGTAATTTCTGATAAGACTGGCGTTCCATGGAAGTTTCAGTGAAATGTGAAATACTGAAGTTGAATGACTTTACAAATCATGTGATTATAATGATGAATAGGCTAGGTACCTGGCAGTTTAATTTTGAAACACTAGGAAACCTGTGGAGGAAGATTGAGTATGTTTGCTGTAAATTAGGTAGGTAGTAAGTATAACAAAGCTGAAGATGAACTAAATTTCTGTGGGGAACTATGGAATATATTTTTGAACAGGGAGATTGATAAATGTGATGAAGGGAAGATGGGAGAATGAGGGCAATGGGGTGGTGTTGAGGGTAAGTAATGAGGTAGTGTTAGGGGTTAGTAATGGGGTGGTGTTTGAGGGATAAGTAATGGGGTGATGTTGGGGGTAAATGAGGGGTGGTGCTGGGAGTGAGCACTGGGAGGGAGCATGAGATATCTTAAACAGTTGTGTGGGTTGAAAATCTTGAGAATAAAAGTCTAAGAAGGATTTGTAGACATTTTCTATGCCATACTATGGAAACATCTTACAGAAAGATTTACATTATTCTTCATAATTTCTGGAATCATTTTTAATCTATCACATGAAGTCAGGTTTCAAGTCATTACAACTGTGTATATACTAATAAGAATGAATAAATAAAGGTTGAATACTTTTAAGGATCATGGGCTGAAACATGATGGTCAGAATCATTTTAAATAGGGAATTAAAGTAATGTGGGACGTTAGGTGCTAGCATCAGTCTAGTATTTCAAAAACCTTTACTGGTGATTTCTTTGCCACATACTATGTTTGCTACTGAGGTAGAAAGGTACCGGGTCATGGAGGGATCAGCATATAAGCAAAATACAGCAATACGTTGTAATAAGGTTCACAAGAGATACTGGCAGAACCCAGGGGAGGTGGTATGTAAATCTTCCAAAGGAAGCTACGTACTTGTTTTTCTGAAGGGGACAGTCCATTATTTTGATGACAAAAATTAGCCCTAGTAAAAGGAAATAAATACCCTTTCTCCGGTAACTCTTGTTTCTCTACCTCAAGATATCTTCCAACTCTATGCAGTGGGCAATTCAAAGGTTGTAAGAAGCAAGTAGAAATGCCATTTCAGTATATAATTGTTTTAAAGCCATATTTATTGTGCGAGGAAGAGAAATTGGTCAACAAAACTAAGATCATATCAACACAGTATTATTTTAGCTCTTCTTAATTGATCAATTACTTAGTAATTCTGAAAAATGCAAGAGAGGTTGCAAATGTTAGATTTCAAGTATCTCCCCTAGCTTGCATGTTAGAAGGGACTTGATTATTTTCCCTATCTCTAAAGTTGCATTAAAAAATCCTTGTCAATGTTTCAGTCAGTCGATATTCTTCATAAAATTTCAGAAACAAAGTGGCCCATCTGTTCCTAGAGCACTGTCATTTCTCGGCAACTTTATTGGATTTTCCTCTTGGCTGCTTTATTGTTGTTTTGGAAAAATTGTTTTTCTTCTATATTTTGGAGACACGGATGGAGAAAACCAAAGTCTTCCTTCCATTGTTAGAGATTATTCCTTTTTTTCCTAAAGATAAATTGAACCTTTTATAATGGTTTATAAATTATTGATGATATTCCCTAAATACTTTATTGGCATAAATTGGACTTTGAATGAACAGGAACTGTTAGTAAAGTGCTTTCGGTAAACATAACCATTATTAGAGCTCATGAATTTAAACCTAAGGGCCTAAAGAAAGAAGCTAGGTCCCCTTCAGAAAGTTGCCTTGCTGAATCCAAATTAAGAACAAATTTGTCATCATTTAACTATACCTGTACATGTATCGGTAATCCTCGACCTTGTCTAGATATTGGAATTATGTACAGAGCCTTAAAGGAAAAAAAAAAAAGATTGATCTCAGGTTCTATCCTAGACCATCTCAATCTCCATCTCTAGGTTCAGGTATGAGCATTTACCAAGCTTGTCACTTGAGTCTGGGGCACGTCTAGGGATAAAAACAGATGACCAATAGCAGTGGTTCTCACAATTCAGTCTCTGGGCCAGCAGCATGACATCATCTGCAAGTTGTCAGAAATGCAAATCCTGGACCAATTTAGACTTCATGAATCAGAAACAGAACCATTGGCCATCAGGTTCCAACCCCCAGCCAGGTACCGCTATTTGTATGTCTCTCCCTGCAGGTTTCAGACAATTATGCTTGGGAATTGGCTCTTTTGATAAAAGGAAAAGACATTAAAGATTACTGCTGGAACCAAGAGCTGTTAACAGTTTCCTGAACTTGGCCTTGTTGGTCTCCTCTCAGATGACTTCTCTGCTTACTTCCAGAAATATTTCTCTGAGCTGATCATCTCTTTGCTATCAAAATAATCTTTCACCTTTTGAGCTTTGCTGATTGTACTGGCCATCTTTGCTATAGTCTACTCATTTTGAAAGACCGAAATTATGATGCCTACATGTACATCGACTTGACTTTGAGCCGCTGAGCACCCCCTGCAGCTCTTTGTGAATTCACAACCTACCCTCAACTTCCCTGGCCTTCCCTCCTGAATCTGTGACCTGTTGCTATCCCGGCTTTGGGAGCTATGCAGTTTAATCTTTTCATGTACTGAGACTTAAAAAAAAAAAAAAAAAGAATTTAGAAATTAGGCAGTTTCCATCTCTTCAGGAGTACATTTTTGTAGAGGGCTTTTATTACTATGATTAAAGACTTACGAGTTTGTAGAACATCTGGAGCAATGGCATTCAAATAGACCTAAATGCTTTCCAGAGTTAAATTATGGATGCAGCTAAATCATGGTAACTTTTCATCAGTGCCCTCCCTCCAGTGGGTGGGGTTGACGAATGATTAGTGCTGGCTCTTTGGTGACCCTTTTGACTTCTCTACTTCTCTTTCCACTCTCTTCTACCTTATACAGTGTATTCTGGGATGGTGGGAGTTACCTTTCCTGAGCCCTATTCTCGGTCTTTGCATTGTACCATACTACCTCTCCATTACTTAAAATGTTACAGCAGTATTTTTATGTGACTATATTTTATGTTTCATGTACATTACACATTGAGTTGCCCAAGCCCGAAATCTGCGGCAGTTTCTGAGGTAGGCTTCAAGTAAGTCAAAAGTGAGGTAGTCTCCACTTCCACTTCCTCACATTCACTCATCAGATTCTACCAACTACCTACCTTTCTCTCAAATAAACATCCCCCCCACCCCCCAAAACCCAGGAACCTCAGCCTACCTGGTCACCTTCATCATCTTTTTTCTTTGCTAATCTAAAAGCCTCCTTATTGCCCATTCTGTGTTCCCTCCCACGCTCCTCCAAACTGCCCTCTGAAGTAATACTAGATAAATCATTTTAAAATGTTTTTATTTAGCTAAGTTTCCAAATTAAATCATTTGATGTCTAGCCCTCCACGACCTGTGAGATAAAGTTGCAACTTAGGGTGACATTTAAGCTCTGTTATGACCTGGTAAGTGTTATTTTCTGGCCTTAACTCTTAACACGTGTCTACGTCATGTGGTTTTATGCCTCAGGCTGTCTTCTTTGTCATTTCCCAAATGACATCACGTTTCATCATGTTTCTCTATAAGTCTTGCCCCTGTGGTTTCTTCCCCTTGGGATATCCTTGCTTCCTATCCTCCATGGCAGACCTCTTACCGTTGTTCAGGACAGCCTGAGGCTTTGGCTGCTCACCTTGGAAGATTTACATTTCCTCTCACTCCAGCAGTCGCTCATGTGTATGTATTAAAACATGTTGCAAAATTTTGCCACCATGCTGCTTTCCCCATGATCTGGTTGAGAAGAACTAGCTTCTTACAGAACCAGCAGCAGGAATTGTTCTTTCCCCCCAGATAGGTTGGGAGTTGGGAACACAACAAGATACTGTGGGACCAAACGGTAAGTTTGCGGGACTCAAGGTGGGTGAACTGGGTGATGGAGGCCTAGATGCATGAGAGGAGGAAAGAGAGTGATGTGTGGACTATTTCTATAATTTGGGCAGATTCAAGAAGAAAAAAGGTTTATGGGGAAAGTTCAGAAAACAGGGTATAGCTCAGAAAAACAAAGCAAGAGAAAGGAAAGGTAGAGAAAGTTAGCGTATCAGTTATCTTTTGTTGCTTAAAGAATCACTACAAAACTTAGTGATGCAAAACAACTGTTTTATGACACCTGCGGTTTCTGTGGGGCAAGCATTCAGACAGGGCATAACATTCTTCTTGGAGACACATATGTGGATGAGCACCTATGATACAAAGCAGCATAGGAAAGAGCCATTGTGTAAGGACATAATGCTTTGGGGGTAAGAAACAGGTTTTAATTCATAAGATATAAAATAGGATGGAGAAGACTTTTTTTTTTAAAGACTTTTATTTATTTATTTATTTATTTATTTATTTGGGAGAGAGAATGAGGGAGAGAGAACATAAGAGGGGGAAGGTCAGAGGGAGAAGCAGACTCCCTGCTGAGCAGGGAGCCCACTGTGGGACTTGATCCCAGGACTCCAGGATCATGATCTGAGCCGAAGGCAGTTGCTTAACCAGCTAAGCCACCCAGGTGCCCTGGAGAAGACTTATGAAAGAGTTACTTTTGGGCCTGGCTTTGAAGGAGAAGTTACATTGCCAGGCTCAAGCCCAAAATCTGAGTGAATATCGAAAGAGCTAAGTACATTTAGGCAGTGCATAATTTGTGGTGGCTGAAACACAGGGTATGTGGCCAGATACAGATCCTAGAGACGCTTGGGGACATAAACTAAACAGTTTGATTTTATTAGTCATGCAGCAAAGAATCATTGATTTTTAAATCTCATTAATTAATTAGCAGAATTGTCTCTTCTAGAGCCCAACCAGATTTCAGTGCTAGCATATTCTGGAAATGACTGAAGAGGAAATAGATGCAAGTCAAATAGACGTGTATGGGGGTTTATATTCCCAAATCCCTAATAGGTGAGATGCTTTAAGGTTCCAGGGATGAGTTTATGGAATAAGTGGTCAAACTGATGAAGAGTATCCTTGTTCTCTACCCTCCAGTAATCTTTTAGAATAATTACTTGCTTGGTTGGGACAGGAATCTGAGCTCTGTGAGGGCTGCTGTATTTATAGTAGCTAGAATAGTGGCCAGAATTTTAATAAATATTAGGTTAACACATGAATTAGAGAATTTTTTTATGTGTCTCCATCAGTATGTACCCATTTCCCTTTTAACCTCTTCAAAATCAAGGTACTCCTGGTAGAACTAGGTGGTTTTTGGAAGTTTGGTTTTGGTGGCTGATATCTACAAGCTTGAACTCTTTTTGTTAACAGTTGATTATTGTAAAAATAGTTCCCAAGAGCAAACTAAAATTATGTGGAATTATACTATGCTGGAACGGAAAATGTTTCCAGAGGGCTTTAGTCCATTTCCAGTACCTTATTACAGATGAGTAAATTAAGGCCTAGAAATGTTAAATGACTTCATCATAGCTACCCGACTAGTAAATGTAAAAGCCAAGGTTAGGAGTAGGCTTCTAATATGCAGTCTGGTGTTATTTTGATTCTATAAAGCTGTATACCCCTTTGATTTAAAAGTCAAATCTTAGCTTGAACTGTATGAGAAAAAAAATCTCCATCTGGTTTTGCTGAATTTCCAGAAGGAGAAGCCACCTCATGTGGCTGTTGAAAAATTTAAATCCTAGGGTGGAGAGGAGAGGAGAGGAAATTAGCAGTGTGGAATAGTTAAGTAACTTCTGTTTGGAAAGGCCTATGTGGATATTCGTATATTTGATTAACTTCTTGTGGGCTTGTTTTCCAGAATTGAATTCCTGTAAACTGGATTTTGTCTAGACTAGAAGGCTCAGTGATTTATAGAATTACAAATATAATATATATTCTAGTATGTTTTCTTTTTTTAATTAAAATTCAATTAGCCAATGTTTAGTATATCATTAGTTTTTGATATAATATGAAACGATTCATTAGTTGCACATAACACCCAGTACTCATCACATCACATGTCCTCCTTAATGCCCATCACCCAGTTACCCCATCCCCCTACCCACCTCCCTTTCCGCAATCCTGTTTATTTCCCAGAGTCAAGAGTCTCATATGGTTTGATTTCTTCCCATTCAGTTTTCCCTCCCTTCCCCTGTTGTCCTCTGCACTATTCCTTATGTTCTACCTATGAGTGAAACCATAAGATAATTGTCTTTCTCTGATTGACTTATTTCACTTAGCATAATTTCTTCCAGTTCCATCCATGTCGATGTAAATGGTAGATATTCATCCTTTCTGATGACTGAGTAATATTCCATTGTATATATGAACTACATATTCTTTATCCATTCATCTGTTAAAGGACATCAGGCTCCTTCCACAGTTTGACTATTGTGGACATTGCTGCTGTGAACATTGGGGTGCATGTGCCCCTTCTTTCACTACGTCTGTATCTTTGGGGTAAATACCCAGTAGTGCAATTGCTGGGTCGTAGGTTAGCTCTATTTTTAATGTCTTGAGAAACCTCTATACTGTTTTCCAGAGTGTCTGTATCAGCTTGCATTCCCACCAACAGTGAAAGAAGGTGCCCCTTACTCTGTATACTTGCCAACATTTGTTGTTCCCGGTGTTGTTAATTTTAGCCATTCTAACTGATGTAAGGTAGTATCTCATTTTCTAAAGAATATAAAATATGCTTTCTAGAAAAGACCTAAAGGGTTGCTACCTAGGACCTGTATTTTCAGGTTGGAAAAAGAAGATTCCCAAAGAGATTAAGTACAGGTCCAAGGTTACAAACCTATTAATGATAGTATCAGAACTGAAACCAGAACTCTTAATTTGGGAGAAATAAGTACTGCTTTTCAGGTATAAAATGCACATCCTTAAAGGAAATATTTGGGTTTAAGGTGGTGCATTCAAAAATGTTTTTTTTTATTTCTTTAAGATTTTATTTATTTATTTGGGGGGGGCACACACATCAGGTAGGAGCAAAGGGGGAGGGAGAGGGACAAGAAGACTCCTGGCTGAGTGCACACAGCCTGACAATGGGGCCCCATCCCATGACCCAAGTTCACGACCTGAGCCCAAACCAAGAGTCAGATGCTTAACCGACTGAGCCACCAGGGTGCCCCTAAAAATGTTTTAACTTTTTGATATCCATTTATGATACAAAACATAACAATTAAATACTGCAAGCATGCTGCCCATAGATGATAGAACATCATCACCAGCCATGAAGTACTCCATGTGCTGATTTCCTAACGTTTGGTCTCCTTTCATTTCCTGCAATGAACTACTCTCCAGAGCCTCACTTGTTGTTATGTTCTCACTATTTATTCTTATACCATTATATGCCTTATTCCTAAACAATCTGTTTCTTTAGCTTGTTTTTGAATTTTGTCAAAATGGCAGCAAAATATTTGGATTCTTCTGCAGGTTGCTTTTTTTGTTTAACAATATGCTTCAATGATCCATTCATGCTGATGTACAGTTAATATATTTTCAGTGTTGTACGAATTCTAGCTTATGACTATTCCATAATTTGTTCATCCATTTTCATGTATTTGGTTTGTTAGTTGTTCTTGTTTGTTTGTTTCTGCTAGGACCAACCAGTCTGCCACATACGTTCTTATGCATGTCTCATGATAAATCCGTGCTAGAGACTGGGCTGAGCAGTGTACCGGCTTCTCAACATAATGCCCAGCTGTTTTATGCAGTGGCAGTGCCAATTTGGAATCCTGCAAGTGGTGCACCCGAGTCCTCAGTGTTCTCAATATTTGCCAGTACTGAGTTTCACAAATCTTAAGTTTTGCCAATCTGTTGGGTGAATATTAGCATTCACAGGTTATTTTTAATTGTGATGTGTGGTCTATGATTTTTCCATAAGAAATACACATACAAAATTACAAGGAAGAAAGAAAATTACAAGGAGATTCGAAAAGGAGACATTTTATAAATAGTCACTTGAGACAAAATGATTAAGGAAAACATAACACATTTACATGAAGAAAATCAATAATGTTTTTGTTAGAGGATAGATATTTTCACACATTTAGAGTGATGGTTGTTGACAAATTCAGCAATAACACCTTCATGTTCACCAATATTTCATGGTAATCTTGAATTAATTAAATGAAGTTCAATTTATTCATAGTTATTCATCTTATCCTTTGTTTTAACTCATCCTGGAAAAGAATATAGCAAGATACAATAAGCATAAAAGAATATATATGAATATAGTAAGAATATACATGTAAATTATATATGAATTACATATATATACAAGATTCAGGATGAAGTTATATATTGACTAAATACATTATGTTGCAGGTTCTAGAAGTAATAACACTACTTCTAAAAGCCATTTTGAGACTTTCACAATTTAACTTTTTGAAAACCCTCTTAGGTCCTTGGTTGAAAAACGCTCTGGCTGTGCTCATTGCATGACATTTAATGACTGTAGTGATGTGATGCAGGCTTTCCTGTCTCAGATTATAGGTTGGGATTTGCTATTGTGACAGCAACTTCCTATTTTAATGCAGTGGTAAAGCACTGGAAACCTTAGTACTCATTCCTACCCTCCGCTGAGTCCAGTAAAGGCACATTTGCTATAATAACTTGTTACCAAAAATAGAGGAATACACTCAGAGAAGTGGAGCATCTTTTGGTGAAGACCTAGTAAGTGCCCAAAGTTAAATAAGATTTAATAAATACCTCCCTCTCTGATCGCACATCTGTAGAGTATACATTCAGGATTGGCAGAAAAGGTTGTGTTTGTAGTATGAAATTATTTTGTAATGAGACGCTGAACGTTGACACAACAGGGTCATGTCATGCATTACCCTTACCATCAGGACGAGGGATGGTTGCATATCAATAATCAGAAGGGATGGAATTAGGAGACCAGTTTACTTTAGGACCACTTGGAGCTCAGCTTTTCCACTCTAACTTACAGTTCAAACCTGTGACCTTCCCAGAATATCTCCAACAGTGGATGACAACAGCAAACGTTTTTTCTCTCTGAAGCTGGATTGAGCAGGCCTAGTCACTCGTGATTCCTGTCCACTCCTCCTACTGTCTCTAGGTGGGCTTCAGCCTTTGGTGACAGCAAGGATCACAGTCTAAAGTTCAAGCTGTGAAAATTGTCAGAAGCCAAGTCGACTTTTTCAAAAGCTCCCAAAAGAAAAAGCTCTACTAATCCAAACGTTCTGCATTGCATTAGGAGGCCCAGTAGAAAAGCTCAGGTTATGTGGAGTCCCAAACACCTGTTTTATTTGTACTGGCAGATATGCAGGGTTTAAGAACTGACAAGTTCATAGCCAAGGATGTCTTCAGGTCCCACCCTTTGTTAATTATATAACCCCCTTCCCTATTCTACCTCCAACCTTCACCCAAGGTGGACCTAACCCATTTGCTTGTTGCTCTGTCCCATTTATTTTTCACTTCTTCTGCATGTGGTTTTTGCTCAATATGATATCACTAGTATGGGAAAGCAGTCTCTCTGCTCCATTTGGTTAATTAATCTCCGACTGTGTCTGTGGCTCACCTTGTTCTCATGTTTGCAAGATTATAAGAACTCTGAAACTTTCCCTTCTTAGTTTTCTTTATATATCACACCAAACTGTAATTTCCAAATTCCACTACATTAAGGTCTTCAATTTCTACTAACTCAAAATCTATAATACCTCAAACAATAATGTCATAATCATATCTCAACAGATGATCTCCTGAAACAAATACATTTCATATACTCCTGTTTTATTTTTAAGATTTTCATTATTTTTATTTAATTGAGAGAGGGGGAGAGATCATGAGCAGAGGGAGGGGCAGGGAGAAGAAGAAGCAGGCTCCCTGCTGAGCAGAGAGTGCACCATGGGGCTCCTCTATCCCAGGCAGACGCTTAACCAACTAAGCCATGAAGGCGCCCCTATACTTCTGTTGTTTTTTTTTTTTAAGATTTATTTATTTATTTGACACAGAGAGAGAGATCACAAGTAGACAGAGAGGCAGGCAGAGAGAGAGGAGGAAGCAGGCTCCCTGCTGAGCAGAGAGCCCCATGCGGGCCTTGATCCCAGGACTCTGAGATCATGACCTGAGCTGAAGGCAGAGGCTTTAACCCACTGAGCCACCCAGGCACCCCTATACTTCTATTTTTAAGATAGTAATAATGGACTACTTTTACTAAGTAGCCAGACACTGTCCCCAACATTTTACATCAATTAAGTCAATTACCATATCCCAAAGATATGTGTGTGAAAACTGAAAGAAGTTGAGTAACTTGCATTGACAGACTATTCTTTTCAGAAGTGTAGTGCAAAGGAAGAGAAAGTACAAGGAATGGGTATGGAGAAGGTGTGTTTAGTTAATCATTCAACTGAATTCTAATCTGAACCCTGTCCTGTTTCCTGGAGAAGATGGTGGCTGTGTGCCTGGCCCAGTGTTGGGGAAACACTGGAGAGCGATAAGAGATGAAAATGACAGCTTCCCTAACTTGGAGGTGCTTATGGGCTGTTTGATGAGGCAAGAAATAAACATATAGAAAAATAGAGTTAAGGTGGTACTTCTAAAGCTGCGTTGTGAGGAAGTTGCTTGGAACTTGGAATACATTTTATGTCAGGAACTTGCTAACAATGGGTACTTTTATAGCTACATGTGTAAATCCAATTTGTCCCTTAACACAGCTGAAATGCTGTGTATTTATTATGAAAATTGGTATGAGAAATAATGTGGTACTAATAATTAAATGAAATGAACTATATAGTTGAATAAGACACAGGTTGTAATGTTGGTAAATGCTCTATACCCAACATGGGACTTGAACTCATGACCCCAAGATCAGGACTGACATGCTCTTCTGACTGAGTCATCCAGGCATCCCCAATATCATTTTGTTTTGATTTGCATTTCTCTGATGATTAGTGATACTGAGCACCTTTTCACATACCAAATCATATGCTTTTTGTTTTAGGAGGTTCACACCCACTGTGGAGCCCAACATGGGGCTTGAACTCAAGGCCCTGAGAGCAAGAGTCAGATGCTTAACCAACTAAGCCACCAGGTGCCCCACCAATTTCATATACTTTAACTTAACCTAATACATTTCCTCTTTCATTGCAATGTTTTTCCTTTCTGATCAGTGCTACTCAGTATTCTTGAAGGTGCCCAATCACATTTTGTTGATTTTATATGATTTCAGAACTGATTGAGTAGATTTGCATATAACTAAGGAAAACATAATAATTTAATATTATCTAGAATATATTGAGATCTTATCTTGGCCTGGGCAGATGGTTCTTTGCTAAGTATGTTATGTGTATTATCCTATGATTCTTGCCATGTGTGATAGTAGTAATATCCTCATTTTATAGATGTGGAAACTGAGTCACAGAATTGTCCATGGTTACAGAGGAAGTAATTTATGCAACCCACAGAGAGAGAATGTAGACACAAGAAGTCCGGCTATAGACCCAGCATACTTCATCACTAGTTTCCACTTTCTTACCAATATACATATTTCATCCTCTCCAAATCCTTTCTGAATAGGATGGGTTTTTTTTAACATTTTTTTTACTATTATTACTTTTTAAGATTTTGTTTTTAAGTAATCTCTGTACCCACCATGGTGTTTGAACTCACAATCCTGAGATCAAGAGTCACATCCTCCACTGACTGAGCCAGCCAGGTGCCCCGAGATGCATTAGAAAATTTTTTTAAATTTATTTTACGGGGGAGGGGCAGAGGGAATGAAAATTTTGGGCTTCTGGGATATGGCACCTTGCATGTTGTCGACTCAGTTCTTTTTCTGGAATCAAGTAAAATTAGACAGAAGTTTGCTTAGGTACCCTTCCAAGCTACATGGATCTTACTGCATCCTTCTAACAAGTCTCTTCACCAACCTCCCCCAAGTGCATAGTAAATTCGAATGGCTTCAAATTCTCTGCCCTCTTCTTCCTTTTCTCAGGAGAGAATTTCCAGAAGACTCCCAGGTTGAGCCCTACATGGGGCTCAATCCACAACCCCAAGATCACAACCTGAGTCAAAATCACGAGTTGGACTCCTAACCAACTGAGCCACCCATGTGCCCCCCAGGATGGTTTTTTTTAAATAAGTAAATGTGTTTCTTGTTTTAGAGTATGAGCAGAGGGCACCTGGGTGGCTCAGTGGGTTAAAGCCTCTGCCTTCGGCTCAGGTCATGATTTCAGTGTGCTAGGATCGAGCCCCGCATCGGGCTCTCTGCTCAGCAGGAAGCCTGCTTCCTCCTCTCTCTGCCTGCCTCTCTGTCTACTTGTGATCTCTCTGTCAAATAAATAAATAAATAAAAATCTTAAAAAAAAAATAGAGTATGAACAGAAAGTAGTACAAGAATTCAAAAGCAAAAGCAATCACAACCGGTATTTATATTTACAAAGAAAGAGACTTTGTGGACTTTAACTCAAAAGCATGAATGGGATATGATTTTCAAATTACATATCAAGACCATTTAGGGAGAAAATTTTTTAAGGAGAGGACATCTACTTCTACAGTGGCCTCAGGTCAGGCCATACTGATTTCCTAAATGCATTAAAGATGTAGAGATGGGGGTTTGGGTGGTGGGGCGACCAGAAGTGTTGGGCAATTGATGTCGGTTGCAGTTACATGACTAACCCAACCATCACACAGGCACCCTGATCCATTGAGAAGTTTTACTGTATCTGTGTTTCAGGGTTCTGAACAGGTGCTGTAACTTCCCTTTGGTATTGTTTTTCCCTGGGAGATAATACGATCTTATCTATTTTGTAGGAAAAATGAGTCAATGGGAACAGCTAGGCGACTGGGTGTTATAGGAGGTCATAAAAATTATTATGATGTAGGGTTCCTGCCCTTAAGGAATTTATCATCATGTCAGAGAGAAAAGACTGGTGCAACCAAACTCACTAGGGGGAAAAATTAGTGGAAGACTTTATGGAAGTAACTATCAAAGCGTTATAATGTGATGATTTTAGGGGGCTTGCAGATGCAGAGAGGAAAGGAGTAGGGTTGTCCCTTTGCCTTCCAACCTCCCCTTGGTGAATCTTATTGTTTAGATTACATGAAGGGAATGATCATGTCTACCTTGGTCATGACAGTGTCTTCAGCACCTGGCATAAAGCCTAGTTTTGTAGCAGATGTTCAGTAAATGTTTAAATGCATGAATGAAGAAGCATGAGATGGTTGAAAAATACAGGGGGAAGTTTTCAGCATGCATGAAAGCAGTATTTCGAGAATTCACTACACTTTGTGTCTTTAAGTAGATGGGTAAGCATCCTTGGCACAGGTTCAGTTCTGTTTGCAAGGTCGTGTTAAGTATGCCCTGTCTTAGCTGCTGTGCCATTGAGCCAGTCCCTAGGAAGCAGAGCTGATACCTTCCTTCACCTTAACTTCAGCAGTGGGACCGAAGGTGCCTGAGCTCAAATCTGGCTCAAATTAAGAGCATGAGCATGAATAGTCACTGGTGTCCAGCTTCAGTACTTGTGGCCAAATATTAAACAGTCAGTTTCTCAGTTGGGTTTGAAAAACAGTGTATAGTGTATTGTAATGCTCAAATGTGAATTAACCGTGTTGCTAACTCTCTTGTAATGATTTGTGAAACCATTTATTTTTTTTATTTTTAATTTTTTTTAAGATTTTTGTTTATTCATTTGACACAGAGAGAGAGATTACAAGTAGGCAGAGAGGCAGGCAGAGAGAGGAGAGAGGAGGAAGCAGGCTCCCTGCTGAGCAGAGAGCCCCATGCAGGCCTTGATCCCAGGACCCTGGGATCATGACCTGAGGCGAAGGCAGCGGCTTTAACCCACTGAGCCACCCAGGCGCCCACCATTTATTTTTTTAAACTTAATACTTGTACTGGTTTTGAAAGATTTTCCTAGATTTAGAGCTTGAAGAAGTAACACCAAAATTAAGTACAATGCCCACTAAAGAATGTGTAGTTATGTTTCATTTCCCTGGACACTTGCACAGAGTTTACTATATATTAGGCATTACAAATGTGTGGGAGTGAATGGGTAGATGGACATAACTATATTTTAGACTTAAAAGAAGTTTTTTCCACTAGAATAAACAATAGCAGTAAATGTTAAATCCATGCTGCTAGGGTAATCTACCAATAAATTGATTTCGGGAAAGTAAATGGAGAATAAGGTGAATGTTTTGTCATCAATTTCACCAGCTCTTGTACTTCATTTTCTTTCCAAAAATAAAAAGGAAAGAAAGAAAAAGAAAAAAAAAAAAGTCTTGCAAGCAATAAATACTTCAACAAAACTGCTTTTTTTTTCCAATTTGTGATTAATAACTTTGCACTTTCAGATATGCAGTGAATTGAATCAGAATCTCACAGAGAACAGTATGCTCAATATTTGGTCACAGTTTGGGCGCCTGGGTGGCTCAGCGGTTTAAAGCCTCTGCCTTCGGCTCAGGTCATGATCTCAGGGTCCTGGGATCGAGGCCTCTCTCTGCCTGCCTCTCTGCCTACTTGTGATCTCTCTCTCTCTGTCCTGCCTGCCTCTCTGCCTACTTGTGATCTCTCTCTCTCTGTCAAATAAATAAATAAAATCTTTAAAAAAAAAAAATATTTGGTCACAGTTTGAAGGCATTCCCAGATGGCTTTAGAGAAAAACTAATTTTAAGAGAATACAGTATAAATGGCTAATTTTATTCTTGAAATTATTAAAGGTCCCTTTATCTCAATGACTATAGTCACCTGGTATGATCTTTATATGAAATGTACATGAATTTAAATTTATATTAAAGAATTTGGATAGCAATAAAACTGGGAGGATGGTATAACAACCGGAAACAGAAGAGATGAATTCTAGTAAATGTTTATTAACATTTAAGCTTTCTCCAAACTGGAATGAAGATTTTGGTCTGTTGTCGACTCTGTTACTTTTCTAGAATCAAGTAAAATTAGAAATTTGCTTAGGTACCCTTCCAACCTATATGGATCTTTTCTTTATTATTATTATTATTATTTGCCTCAGGAGTACAGGTCTGTGAATCATCAGGCTTACATCTTTCACAGCACTCACCATAGCACAAACCCTCCCCAGTGTCCATAACCCATCCACCCTATCCCTACCCTCCCACCCCCCAGTAACCCTCAGTTTGTTTTGTGAGATTAGGAGTCTCTTATGGTTTGTCTCCTTCCCCATTCCATCTTGTTTCATTTTTTTCCCTCCCTACCGCCCACGACCCTCCACCCTGCCCCTCAAGTTCCTCATATCAGAGAGATCATATGATAATTGTCTCTCTCTGATTGACTTATTTCGCTCAGCATAATACCCTCCAGTTCCCAATCTACATGGATCTTAATGCATCCTTCTAATAAGACTCTTCACCAGCATCCCTCAAATGCATAGTAAATTCAATTGGCTTCAAATTCTCTGCCCTCTTCTTTTCCTAGGCATTGATAAGATCTCTTCTGTCCCCCTCCCACTTGCTACTGTCTCACACCATCAGGGGCCTGTGGTATACTACCCTTCAAGCCCGGATATCTATAGATATTGTTCTGGGGTGAACAACCTTTTAAGAATCCTATGAACTGACAATTGAAACAGATATTTCCTGTTTAGCTTTTGTGTTTTAAGAGATTCATTTAAGAAGCACTGTTTCTCTCATTGACAAACAGAGATGTGAATGAACATTTCTACCCAAATTTTCTATCAGACCTTAGAATTATCCAGCAACTTCTATTGATGAAATATGATTTTGGAAAAATTTTCTCTTAGATAATTTTTGATGTGAACAAAGTTGAATTATTTACTATAGTTTGTTGTAGAAGGTTGAGAATTCCAACCTACAGTAACAATTTAGGGTAACCATTCTTATAGCTTGATGTGAAATGCTTTGCATTTAGTAGGCAAACAGATAGTCCTAGAGTGAATTAAAAAAATTAACAACCTAATCATTTTCAGTTGTTAAATGAACTGTGCACTACTTCTTACCTTAGTATTAATGCAAATGTTCTACTTGTGAACACTGCACAATTTCCATTATTCATTTTATGGAGGGCTGCATAAAGTTCTCCATAAAGCCTTAAGAGGACGTTTTTTGATTAATCCATTTTCCAGATGAGGAAGCAAATACCAGTGGAAGTGAATATTTATTGGTTTTGGAAGAATTGGTGGATCACATTTAATGATAGCAAAAGAGCAATTTCGTGATATTTTTTAGGTTTGAGCTATAAAATATACTCTGTACTGGTAGTATATAAAAGATCATTCTTTTATGAGTTAAATATAAATCAAATTAAATCTTGAAAAATGCATTTTGTGGGCAACCATATCAATAATCACGACACTTAATAAGATTAGAGCCTCTTCCAGAAACAATTAAGTTTCATAATTTATGTGTATAATTTAAGTTTATAGATGTAATTCATTTGCAGTCTCATTTACCAGGCACACATATATAATTGGCTTTTAAATGGCTTGTAGAGTATATTTACAGCTATAGGCTAGTTTTTTCTTAAATAAAGAATATTTATTATACTCAGGAGTAAAAGCTTTACCTCTTATTTGTTATGACACAAAAAGATAATATTAGTATTAATATTTTTACATAGGTGGTTCAAATTGTTTTGACATTTGGATTTTGTAATATTTAGAAAACACATATTTGGTTTTTTTTGTGAATTCATTTGTAAGTATATTTATATAGTTTTCTTTTTTATCTATCAGAAGATAATTTATGGTTAAATTACCTCAAAATAGGGCGCCTGGGTGGCTCAGTGGGTTAAAGCCGCTGCCTTCGGCTCAGGTCATGATCCCAGGGTCCTGGGATCGAGGCCCACATCGGGCTCTCTGCTCAGCAGGGAGCCTGCTTCCTCCTCTCTCCTCTCTCTCTGCCTGCCTCTCTGCCTACTTGTAATCTCTTTCTCTGTGTCAAATGAATAAATAAAATCTTTAAAAAAAAAAAAAATTACCTCAAAATACCTAAACATTTAAGAAGGATTATATATTTCTGAAGAAAAATTAATTCATGTCTAACTAAATTCACATTTTGGTGGTTTAAAAAATATTATAAATAAGCTCATTGAAGAAAAAAATTCAAAATCATAGATAAAAATGAATAAAATTGCATCGATTTACTAATTTTAATATATGTATGATCAACTCATCCATATTCTTTGGTTTTTTTGTATTTTGTTTATTTAGAAAATATTTTATTTATTTAATATATATAGAGAGGGTGCATGAGTGGGGGGAGGGGCTGAGGAAGAGGGAGAGAATATTATGCAGGCTCCACAAGCACAGAGACCAACACGGGGATCCATCTCATGACCTAAGATCATGACCTGAGCCAAAGTCAAGAGTCAGAGGCTTAACTGACTGAGCCACCCAGGTGCCCCTAAAAGATTTTATTTTCAAGTAATCTCTATACCCAGTGTGGAACTTGAACTCACAACCCTAAGATTAAGTCACATGCTTTACCTACTGAGTCAGTCAGTCTCCCCTCATCTAGATTCTTTTAGATGTACCTTTATACTAAAATGTGATCCTGCTATATATACTGTTTTATAATCTTTTAATTTGATGATACTGTGAGCCCTTTTACATGCTATAAACATGGAATTATATTACCAATTTTAATTGCTACACATGATGTCATTGTATGAATCCAATATATGACTGTAGGTATTATATACATTATGTATATGTGGGTATATGTATACACGTATTGTATATATGTTTATATGTTTACACATATATATATAAATATAATTTAAAACCCATTTTAACCCCTATTATGGGGCATGTTAGGTTAGATCCCGCTTTTCTTTTCGAATATTAAAAAGATTTTGTTGAACACACTTGCATGTTCATGTATGATCAAGTATCTTCTTGGAATAGACTTCTAAAGTTATAGTTGCTAAATTAAAGGCAATATGCACATTTTTAAAGACTTATTCTTGACCTTGCTGAATTGCTCTCCAAAGAGATCATACCAGTTTAACTTAGTCAACAGTGTATGAATACCCTTTCCTTCAGACCTTTCTTTTTTCTTTCTTTTTTAAAATTTTTTTATTTTGGGGTACCTGGGTGCCTCAGTGGATTAAATTTTTTTTATTTACTTTTATTTAAAATTTTTTTTTAATTTTATTTATTTGATGGAGAGAGAGACAGCAAGAGAGGGAACACAAGGAGGGGGAGTGGGAGAGGGAGAAGCAGGCTTCCCGCCGAGCAGGGAGCCTGATGTGGGCTCGATCCCTGGACCCTGGGATCATGACCTGAGCCGAAGGCAGACACTTAACAACTGAGCCTTCCAGGTGCCCCTTTCTTCTTCTTCTTCTTTTTTTTTTAAAGGTTTTATTTATTCATCTGAGAGAGAGGGAGAGAGAGCGAGAGAATATGAGTAAGGGGGAGGCAAAGGGAGAAGCAGACTCCCCGCTAGGCAGGGAGCCAGATGTAGGGCTCTATCC
The DNA here is from genome assembly GCA_002007465.1 of Ailurus styani. Classification (NCBI taxonomy): domain Eukaryota; kingdom Metazoa; phylum Chordata; class Mammalia; order Carnivora; family Ailuridae; genus Ailurus; species Ailurus styani. Next base: position 2,096,370 of record LNAC01000302.1, on the reverse strand, counting down.
CAGGACCTGGGGATCATGACCTGAACTGAAGGTAGATGCTTAACCGTCTGAGCCACCAAGGCACCCCTCCCTCAGACTTTCCCAACGGTGATTTTTATTATTTTAAAGTTTTGACAAAGTGCTTGAAGTAATCTGAATTGTGGTATCTGAAAACATGAGTCTATATGCTAATCCTAGTACCGGTCAATATCATGTAATATGGCAAAAGACTGAACGTGACCTTACAATACAAAGATGTAATTAAGTTGACGATCTGAGAGGAGTTTATTCTAGATTATGTGAACTCTAAAAAAAAAAAAAAAAAACTGCAATTGCATATATCCTTATAGGAAGGAGGCAGAGGAAGTGTTGAAATAGATAACTTAGGAGGGGAAAGGTAATATGAAGACAGAGCAGAGAGGGATGCAACAGTAAGTCGACGAATGTGGACAGTCCATCACTAGAAGCTGGAAGGGCAAGGAATGGGTCCTCTCCGCGAACCTCTGGAGGGAATGTGTCCCCTTAGACACCTGCCTGGCTTTCAGAACTGTGAGAAGTTAAATTCTTGTTGTTTTAAACCATTTGCTTATGGTAATTTGCTACAGCAGACCCAGTAATTTAATACAGTGCCATACAGAACTCACTATTTATGAATAGATATTATTATAGTTCGAAGGGAAATTTTCTGATTCAAATTCTCAAGTATCATCAATACCTAGCTTAGTTCATACTTTGTCTTTAATATCTGTTTATAATTCTCTTTTCTTATCACCTCAAAATAGACTTTTGAGCAAGTCCAGAGCTTTGGGTTACCTCATTGGCTCTATCCTTAGGTAAGTTCTCCCTTGGCAAGCCTCGTTCATGGGCAAGACTTCAGTTATAACTGTGTACTGTTAAATCTCAAATTTTTATTTCTCCTTCACCTCTCATGGAGCAGATGTAGACACTAGACGGTTACTTTCCGGATCCCTTATTAGTACCTCAGACCAAGCAAATCTATTGCTAGACTGCACATCTTACTCCACTGTCTTTTATTATCTACCAAGGTGATTCCTACATCCTTGCACATACTTCTTTAAGCCAGAATTGTGCATCTTCTCATGTATAATCTCTGTGTGAAGTCATTCCCTAGGCATTCTTGGAATGACAAGGGAGGTCTTTGGATCTCTAATTCCTGCCTACATACCCATCTGCCATGCTGGCTTTGGAAAACTATGCTCTAGTGTTGGAACCAATAACAGCTTTCCGGTTTGCACGTGCCTCACAGCTTCCTGCTTTCCACAGACTATTCTCTCCCTGATCTTTCCTTTAACTTAAGTAACTACTAATTCTTTAAATCTTAATGAGAGGCCTATTGTATTTGAGAAACTTGTTTAATTCTCTCAGTCTGGTACAAGCAGCTTTTCTCCGTGGTCTCCATTTTATGTTGAGTAGTAATTTTCATAAATCCTAGTGAGATTATGAGGTACTTGAGGGTCAGGACGGTTTGTCATTCTTACCTCCAGTTCCCACAAAAATATTGGAAATTAACAAGAAACTTAGCTGAGATCTATTCGATACTTAACATATGCCAGGCATCGTGCTAAAAGTTCTACATAATTCTAATCTAATCTAATTATAATTCTTACTATACCCCCAGGAAGTAAGAATTATTGTTTTCTTTGTGTTAGGAGTTAGGAATTTGATCCACTGAGAAGGTAAGCAAATTGCTTAGAACATATATTTAGCATGAAGTGGGCCCATCTTTGAATACTGACAGTCTGACTTGAGAATCATTATTTTTTCTGATAGAATCATTTTAATACTCTACTTTTCTTTCAAGCATTGCTTTAGCTTCATCCCACAAATATTGCCTTCTTGTATAAACTGAGTTTTTTATAATTCCATTTGTCTCTTCTAAACTTAGTATTTGTTAATTTGTATTAATTTTTAGTGTTTGCCCTGTGATATGCAGTACACCTCTTTAATTAATTAGAGTCTACTTTCAGAGATCTTTATATCACTTCATGTAGCATGTAAGGACCTTATATATTCTCAATGGTTCCCTCTCGTCTTTTGTTCTATTATTGTTACAAATTTTACTTTCTTTTTAAAGTTCATTTATTGACTTATTTACAAGTAGTCTCTGTATACACCACGAGTCTCAAACTGTTGATGACTCATGATCAAGCATCGCAGCCTTTTCTGACTAAGTCAGCCAGGCACCCCTCTACATTTTACTTTTACATATGCTTTAAACACAGCACATTGCTACTAATTTTGCTTTTGACTGTCAGTCAAGTTTTTGATCAATTCAAAAGAAGGAAAAAAAATTTTATTTTATATTCATTGATTCCATTTTCAGCATTCTTTTTTTCTTTTCTTTTTTCTTTTTNTTTTTTTTTTTTTTTTTTTTTTTTTTTTTTTTTTTTTTTTGACCATGTGAGAGAAGTTTCTCTTGCTCTTGCTTTATTTTTCTACTGACCCTTTACAACTTTTTATCGCAATTCAAGTTTTTTTCTTCTACTTTCCCCTTTCTCATTCTGGAACAACATTGATTGATTGATTTCAGATTGCAAAACGTGATTTTATTAAAGCACGGGGATAGGACCCGTGAGCAGGAAGAGCTGCTGCCCATTCTGGAACAACATTTAAACAATCTCTAAACTACTTTAGGACAAAATTGTTCTTCTTTTTTCCCCCTTCATAGAAACATATCCTACATTACTTGGATACTTTTTTTTAAAAAAGATTTTATGTATTTGTCAGAGAGAGAGACCAAGCACAAGCAGGAGGAGCAGCCCACAGAGGAAGAAACAGGCTCCCCGCTGAGCAGGAGGCCCAATGCAGGACTTGATCCCAGGACCCTGGGATCATGACCTGAGCTGAAGACAGACACTTAACAGACTGAACCACCCAGGCGCCCAATACTTTTCTTTGTGTGTGTGTGTATGTGTGTGACCTTCAGTTTTCTTTTTTAAAATTTAAATTCAATTAATTAACATACAGTGTATTATTAGTTTCAGAGGTAGAATTCAGTGATTCATCAGTCTTATGTAATACTCGGTGCTTATTGGATCGTGTGACCTTCATAATGCCCATCACCCTGTTACCCCATCCACCCATCCCGCTCCCCTCTAGCAACTCTCAGTTTGTTTCCTATGATTAACAGTCTCTTATGGTATGCCTCCCTCTCTGACTTCATCTTGTTTTATTTTTATCTCCCTTCCCTAATGATCCTGCTTTGTTTCTTAAGTTCCTCATATATGAGTGAGATCATATGATAATTGTCTTTCACTGATTGACTTATTTCACTTAGTGTCATACCTCCTAGTTCCACCCATGTCCTTGCAAATGGCAAGATTTTATTTTTTTGATAACATTTTCAGCATTCTTCATTTCCTTGTGTAGATGTAAGTTTCTGCTTGCCATTATAGTCCTTCTGCCTGAAGAACTTCCTTTGTCATTTTTTGTAAGGTAGTCTGTTGACAATGGATTATCTCAGTTTTCTTTTCTGAGAATATCTTCTTTATTTTTGCAAATATTTTCACTGGGTATAAATTCTGAGTTCACTTTTTTCTCTTAGCATTCCATTGTCTTCTAGCTATAAGTCCACTGTAATTTTTATCTTTATTTCTCTGCATGTAATGTGTCTTTTGTAGCTGCTTGCAATTTATTCTCCTTGCTTTTTTTTTTCCCTCCACAGTTTGAATTTGATGTGGCTGGGTGGATTTTGTTAACTTTTTTCTTTTTTTTCTTTTTTTCCCCTTGGCTTGTGTTCTCTGAAGTTCTTGAATTGGTGGTTGGGTGCCTGTTTTTACTTTTGGAAAATCCTCAGCCATTATTTCTTCAAATATTTGTTCTGGCCTATTCTCTCTCTCTTCTCCTAGGATTTCAGTTACATATATGTTAGACCATTTAATATTGTTCCACTTATCTTGGATATTCTGTTGTGTTTTTCTTTTTTTCTTCACTCACTTTTCTTTCTGTATTCTAGTTTGAGTAATTTCTATTGATGTATTCTCAAGTTCCTTGAGTCTTTGACTGTGTCGAGTCTACTAATGAACACGTTGAAGGCATTCTTTGTCTATTTTACTGTGGATTCTTTTTTTTTTTTTTAATTCTAGCCCTTTCATTTGATTCTTATTGTTTCTGTCTTTCTGCTGAACTTTCCAGTCTGATCTTACATGCATCTTCCTTTCCATTAGATTCTTTATTTTTTTTTTTAAAGATTTTATTTATTTATTTGATACAGAGAGAGAGATTACAAGTAGGCAGAGAGGCAGGCAGAGAGAGAGGAGGAAGCAGGCTCACTGCGGAGCAGAGAGCCCGATGTGGGCCTCGATCCCAGGACCCTGAGATCATGACCTGAGCCGAAAGCAGGGGCTTTAACCCACTGAGCCACCCAGGCGCCCACCATTAGATTCTTTAATACATTAATCATAATTATTTCAAATCCCCTGTCAGTTAGTTCCAACATCGGTGTCATAGTTGAGTCTGGTTCTGCTGATGGCTTTGTTTATGGGGAATGTATTATTGTTCTTATCTTTCTATGTGCCTTGTGTTTTTTGTTGTTGAAAACTGGACACTGGTGTAATTCAATAGAGACTGAGATAAACAGTTTTTATGCTGAGAAATGGACATGCTGTTACTTTTTCTGGTTCTTTAGTGCAGTGGTTTGAGTAAGTCTAGTTAGGAGTTGGGTTAGCTTTGAAGTATGTTGTCACTGTCATTAACCTCAGTGGACTATATGCTTCAAATCCCTCTAGTGACATCTTGTGCTTAGGATTGGATCTGGGTTTTCTGAGGGTTTCCCCCCCTCCCAATATCTGCTCATTTTTAGCTTTAGGTCCTCCTTTTTCACTGAACCTCAGAGAAGGTATCCTCCCACAACTTTGTTCCTCTCTGAGCAGTGTTTTCTACACATGTAACTTGAGATGTATTAGCATGACAGCAAGAATGGTGGTAACAGAGTGTTTTCTGTTGTTTTCATTTACCCTTACTGTTGGGCAGATACTATATCCTTGGGTATTATTCAAGGTGTGGCTTCCTTAATTCTCCTGCCCCTTCCCTATTTATAATTCTGAGCCTATCGTATGTATTTTTTCCCCTTTCTCAGGAGTAGGTTGTTCACTGTTTTGTTTCTGTTTTCTTCCCATATCTGCACTGGGTTTTATCCAGTGCCCTAGGGCGTAAGTATTAGTTGCTTTTTCCTCAAAAGATTAATGCTTTAATTCTGTAGGGAAGGTAGGGAAGAAGGTTCCAGGTGGAGTTCTGTGACCCTTTCCTGCTATTCCCCTTCCCCAGGTCTTTTCTTATTTCTCCTTAGAAGGTGGGCCAGTTGTTTGCACAACCCACAACCTCAGCTGTCCAGTGGGTACAAAAAGTTCATCAATTTTCAACTTGTCCATCTTTTCATTATAAGTTCAGGAGTGATCTCTTCCCAGCTTTTTTTTTTTTTTTCCCCATGCCTACATGGAAGTTGGAAGTCTCCCGGGCTCTTATTTTTTACTAAATCATTACAATGAAGTATTCAGGACCCCTTTACACAAAATTTATTGAAAACTTGAAAGATCTTTTGCTTGTGTAGCTTATATATATTAGAAATTAAAGCTAAGATATATATATATTTTTTAAAGATTTTATTTATTTATTTCACAGAGGGAGAGAGATCACAAGGAGGCAGAGAGGCAGGCAGAGAGAGAGGGGGAAGCAGGCTCCCTGCTGAGCAGGGAGCCCGATGCGGGCCTCGATCCCAGGACCCTGAGATCATGACCTGAGCCAAAAGCAGAGGCATTAACCCACTGAGCCACCCAGGCGCCCAAAGCTAAGATATTTTTTAAATAATGTATTAATTCATTTAAAAATAAAAATAAGGGGTGCCTGGGTGGTTCAGTCAGTTAAATGTCTGACTCTCGGTTTCCACTCAGGTCATGATGTCGTGGTCTTGAGGTTGAGCCCAGCGTCCGGCTCTGTGGTCAACTTGGAGTCTCCTTCGGATTCTCCCTCCCTCTGCCCCCCCCCCCCCCCCACTTGTGTAGCTGTGCTCTTTCTCTCTCTCAAATAAATAAATGAATAAAATCTTTAAAAAAACTTATGTTAATATGTAATGGACTTATCTTTTTTTTAAGATTTTATTTATTTTTGAGAGAGAGAGAGTATGTATACATGAGAGAGAGCAGGAGCAGAGGGAGGGGCAGAGGAAGAGAGAGAGGCAGACTCCCTGCTGAGTGAGGCACCTGACAGTGGGGCTTCATCCCAGGACCCTAAAATCATGACCTGAGCTAGAGGCGGATGCCTAACCGACTGAGCCACCAGGCACCCAGTATTAACATAACTTTTGTGAAAATTAAACATATTTTCTAGAACAAAATATATTTAGTAATATTTTATTGATTGCTTTATAGTTTTCCTAATCTATTTACTGTATGGTTTAAGACATAATGCAGCTGGAGTCTCATATCTCCTTTCTGCATTTGGGGGATTGCAATGTCACATAATATAACCTCTGGAAAATTCCACTGTAAACTCATGAGAGAAATGAGAATGGAAAGTGGAAATGATGTCTTATTTCTTAGTATTATTATGAAAATAGTTTTGATCTTGCAGACCCCCTGAACAAAACAATGATTGAGCACCTCCAATGGGTATAGGATCACTGAAATGAATAATAAGGGCAATTATGCCCTTGACTTCTGACCCTCACGCTGATGAGTATAAATCAAGTCCCAGGGTGTTAGGAAGTTTAGTTTTCTTATAATATACTACACTTTTGAAGTTTGAGAAAGAGAGACATATAAAGGAAAAACTAGGTCCAGTAAGTGACTGAACTCATGTTTGAACCCAGGGTGACCTGAATGTAAATCCTGTGTCTGTCTCCCATGCCATTATGTTTTTCACGGATTGAAAAACAGGCAAATGTATTTTGCAATTAGTGCATATTTCCTATAGCATCTTCTATTGGTCTTTCAAAAACTGATAACAGCATCTCTTACCTTCTATAACTATAAATAAATATTTAGAAGATTATTGGATCTTAAGATCCAATTACTTAAGAAAGTTAAGTAATGAGCATTACCTTTAGGCATTTAGAATTATAGAGATGTATGTGTATATAGGTAGTTTGTAGACTTCTTTATGTTTCAGATGTTAACCAAATATGTTTAATATTTTTTCAAAGGTCACGCTGTATGTTCTCCAAATGTCTTCTGGTAAAATTCTTACTTGAATTAGAAAATGGCTCATATCAATAAGTAATTCTTTACATTTCATGAATGCAAGTGTAGAATTTATTCTTTTTTTTTAAAGATTTTATTTATTTATTTGACACAGAGAGAGAGATTACAAGTAGGCAGAGACAGGCAGAGAGACAAGGAGAGGAGGAAGCAGGCTCCCCGCTGAGCAGAGAGCCCGATGCGAGCCTCGATCCCAGGACCCTGAGATCATGACCTGAGCTGAAAGCAGAGGCTTTAACCCACTGAGCCACCCAGGCGCCCGAATTTATTCTTAATAAAATGTGTCTTTTCCGATATTCCCTTCTAATGTAGGCTAATTCAAATTAGCAGCCTATTAACAGTCTGACCTTGGTATTAGCTCATCTATGGAATTTGAAATTATTATAATTTATCTACAAGGGACACAATTGCCAGGACTCCTGACAATAAATAATGACAGGATAGACAACATTTTGTGTTGAAGTGCAAACATATGGTTTGTTCTTTCTTAAAGGCCACTGCATCTTTGTAGACTTTCATAATATATTAATATGTCACTACACATTTAGGTCCTGAAGCATAAAATATATTCTAGCCAGAATGCTTGCCAAGATACTAGTGCCAGCATTGAAATACTGTAATGTGTTTATTGAACAGCATAAACATAGTGAATAGGATTGCGGGTTTGTATTTTACTGTGAAACCTCAAAGCAATTAAAAGAGAAAGAACTGACAAGTTCTGTAAAAACTAAAACTAAATCAATTCTCAGGGACTCACCAATAATATAATTTGTAATGCAGCACTCATGATATAAAAAGCCCCCTTAGGGGCGCCTGGGTGGCTCAGTGGGTTAAAGCCTCTGCCTTCAGCTCAGGTCATGATCTCAGGGTCCTGGGATCAAGTCCAGCATCAGGCTCTCTGCTCAGCAGGGAGCCTGCTTCCTCCTCTCTCTCTCTCTCTCTGTCTCTCTCTCTCTGTCTCTCTCTCTCTGCCTGCCTCTCTGCCTACTTGTAATCTCTCTCTGTCAAATAAATAAATAATAAAATCTTAAAAAAAAAAAAAAGGCTCCCTTAGTAAATTCCTACTGCATTTCAGTGTGTTGCGCTCTTTCCTGACTTTGCTTCTATTTTTCACAACTACCCTTGGAGGCAGGTGCCACTTCCATTTATAGATGAAGAAACCAAGGCTCAGATAGATAAGAAACTTAGCTTAAGACACAGAGCTAGTAAGGAACAAAGCTTATATTTGAGCCCGTGTCAGCTGAAGTGCAAAATTTATATGTATGATTTACCTTCCACCATGCTTAGTTTTGCAAAAGTAAAAGTAAGCCAAATTTATAGTATAAAAACAAAATTACTATTTGTTCTTGGAATATTGAGTTGTTATTCCTTTGTTAAAAGGCAATTCAGTATGTAGGATTACGTTGTAATGAACTTTACAAATCTGTAACCTAATTTATTACACAAAAGTTTTCTGATTTAAAAAAATTTAATTTCTAGTGCAAGTGTAAAATAAATTTCAGTATTACAAACTAATTTTTTGCAACTTACATTTTATAAAACATTGTCACATCACATTTTTAAAATTAATTTCATAAATTGTAAAACACTAATTGGGAAAGTTGTTCAGAACATGATACTGTGGTCTAAATTACGGATTCCATTTCCATGCAATTTTTATCTTATCCATTATAAACATTAGGTAATAATATATTATTACTAGTCTCTGTGCTAGATACTATGGTTTATACTGAATATGAAATATGGTACTTTATTTAAAAATTTTTTGAAAATTATTTATTGATGAAAGATTGTTCCTCTAATATCCACAGCCATCGTGTAAACACATCCTTGATCATTAGGAAAAGGAATGAGAACCATTTCAATCAATCCAGTGTTCTAAGTGCAATGTTGCCTTATATAATAACACAGAAAATCCCATAGAGTGATCATCATCATTTTTGCTTTATTTATTTTTAAAGATTTTACTTATTTATTTGAGAAAGAGAAGGAGAGAGAGCGCACAAGCAGGTGGAGGGGCAGAGGGAGAGGGAGAAACTGACTTCACTGAGCAGGGAGAGCCCGATGCAGGGCTCCATCCCAGGACCCTGAGATCGTGACCTGAGCCAAAGGCAGATGCTTAACCAACTGAGCCACCCAGGTGCCCCTCATCTTTACTTTAGAGATGAAGAACTATAGATTCGGAAGAGAAACAACTTGTACAGATTGTTGCAGCTAGTAATTGGCAAAGTTAGAATTCGAATATGAGAATATCAAATTTTATAGCCTATATTGGATAATATGAAGATGCCACTAACTCTCACTTTGCTGAGAGAGAATATAGGCTGTCTGTTACCACAATTCCTGTAACAGACTAAATAGATGTCATAATAACAATGATTATTTGTAAACTGAGCATCACAAATATAACTCTTCAATGTACTCTAAATCAGGTAATTTCTATTTATTTTTTATGGCTAAAACAAAACAAACTATCTCATCTTTATTTTAAAAAGCAGTTTTCTGGACATATATTAGAAATAGTTTAAACACATTTTAATCCCTTCATGAAAAGGAACCATGATTACTGACATGTTACTAAAAGTTTACTGTTTTCTTAGTCTTCTGTTCTTTAAACGAATCATCTTCTTTAGGAATTCACAACAATTCCATGTGGTACTATTTTCTTTCATAGGAGAGATGAAAAAACAGGGTTGGGGCACCTGGGTGGCTCTGTGGGTTAAAGCTTCTGACTTCTGCTCAGGTCATGATCTCAGGGCCCTGGGATCGAGCCCCACATCCAGCTCTCTGCCCAGCGGGGAGCCTGCTTCCCCTTCCCTCTGCCTGCCTCTCTGCCTGCCTATCTGACTGCGTCTCTGCCTACTCGTGATCTCTGTCTCTCTGTCAAAAAAATAAATAAAATCTAAAAAAGAAACAAAGAAAAAACAGAGTTAACAGAGTTCAAAATCTTACCAGTTCTATATGGTTAGTGAGTAAGTCTGGCATTGAATACAGATTGTTGCATTCAGAGCTTAAGGATGAAGGGGGATAATTCATATTTTTCTTGATCATCTTATGGCACCTCAAAAGTGAAATCATTTCTGAATTGTCAAGGATTGTGAAGTGTGGCTTTCTAAAAAACATTATCTTGAAGCATAGAATATATAAATAAAATGCTAGCAATCATAATTTCCTAGCTTGTTGAGTTTTCAGTGACCATATCCATGTCATTAGCCCCCAGTAAGAAATAAAACATTATCAGTTCTTCGAGAGCCTCTTATCTCCTTTTGGAGCCATTGCTGCCTTTAAAAAGAAACCACTGCTTTGATATCTAACACTGTATTTTATTTTTGCCTGTGTTTGAGCTTTGTATAAATAAGGTTATACTATGTGTGTTCTTCTGTGTTTGGTTTCTGATTTAGATTAGCTTCCCTAGAAACTGAGATGGGGAATGAGATGCAGGAAGTTTACTGGGGAGTCTTCTTGGCAACATTACCTGTGAGGGAGTTGGGGAATTGGGGTTTCACTAGAGAAGGAAATTGAATTGAGATGCAGTTGCATCAAAGGACTCCAGAGCTAGGTGACCCAGATGGGCAAAGGGGCCAAGCCCTTTTACCCCCTGACCTTGGTCATTCTTCTTGAAGAGGAGATTGAGGAGGTGCAATCAGTATCTACTTAGTACACACACTGGGCCAAAGAGATTCAATTGATTCATTTCGTCTCATGGTGGAAATGTTCTTCCAGGATTTTAGTTGGTCTGTTTTCCTGGGAAACCTTGCAAGAAGAGGCTTAGTGGGGTGGAATAAAGCCCTGCTACAGCAGCTGGTCTCTGGGTCACAGTTAACACTCATCATCTCTTTCCTACTAGGGTCCCCTTATTCTCAATACCTCTGCTTTTCTAAGTGGATTAACATGTAGAATGATCCAGACCATCTTCTCTAAGGGGTCTGAATTCCTGAACACCTTGAACTTCTCAGGTTTTTTCACTTCACTGTTTACCATTGGTCAGGAGGGTATCAAAAATGCCCTAGTGAATTCCCTGAGTATTAAACATGACCTTTACTGCCCCCTCATGATACAACAGCCTTATCTACTCCTGATGATCAGAATTCCTGCCAGAATTATGATTTCCCTGTTTGCTGGTCTGTTGATACAAGATGCTCAGAGTCACTGGGTGGCAGCTTTAGCTTAAAATTTCCCATTTTTCTTGGGGTACCTGGGTGACTCAGTCAGTTAAGCGTTCTGCCTTTGGGTCAAGTCATGATTTCAGGGTCCTGGGATTGAGCCCCAAGTCGGGCTCTCTGTCAGCAAAGAGTTTGGTTCTCCCTCTCCCTCTCTCTCAAATAGATAAGTAAAATCTTTAAAAAATTCATTTTTCCTGATGAATCCTCTTTGAAAGTGTTTCCCCTCTGGGAACCAGACTTTTAGACCTTCAGGACCTAAGGTTTTGAGTATGGGAAGAGTACTTTTCCTACATGGTAAACGAACCACTTATATTTGCCCTTGGCTCTTAAACAATCTTGGTATATACTGTATCTTAGAAATAACATACCTTATGCTGGCAAAGTATCACTCCAAGCAGGCACCTCAGTTGCAAATTCAAAAGGCCATTCCATCACTGTTAGACTAGCAGCTTTGGGTTGGTGTGACCTGTGATAGCATTGGTGGATCCTCATAGTCATATGTCCACCCCCATACTTCATTTGATGTAGGTGGTGCCTTGGTTCAATGCAATGTTCATTGGACCCTATGCCAATAGATTACACACTTTGTAAATCTGTGGACAGTGGTGCTGGCTAAGATCCTTTGGGCAGCAAAAGCAAACTCACACTTGGAATATGTATCAGTTCCAGTTGAGATGAATCAATGCCTCTGCTAGGGTGGAAGTTTTCCAGTTATTTCAGCTTGCCAAGTGTCTGGTTGTTCTCCCGGAGGGATGGTGCCGAATCAGGATATCAGTGTTTATTTCTGTAGCTGGCAAATGTGACATGTGGCCTGGGCAGGAGGTAGATCAGTCCTAACAAGTTGGACCCATGATGTTGGACCTATTCCTAGCATCTGGCTATCCTACCACAGCCACTCTGTTTGTGCACCCATTGTGATTGCTGCAGCTGGAATGGTCTATGGAAGGCTGGGCTGGCTAATGTCAGCTGACTAATCTGTCTTTCTGATTGTGTCTGCCTTTTCTGTGGTGTCTGCTCTCTGGTAGGCTCCAACATGGGATGAAAAGTTCTTCAAGCTTTTCATACCTTGTACTCCCAAAGGTCTTTCCAGCTCTCTCTTCCCTTGACCTCCTTCCCCTCAATCTTCCATTCATTCTCCTTCTCCAGGACTTTGACTAACCAGGAAAATCATGCACTACTGCCTGTAATTTTTGTATGCTGTGTTCACCAGTCCTTTACGTGTCTTTATTCCCCTTTTCCTAGTTTGTGGATCCTTAAATAAGTGTCTTTGCAGGACTAAGCAAAAGTTGTCTAAGCAACTTCGCAGGACTGTGGGAAACATTAACACATACGTGTGATGAGCTTCTGGTCCTTCATGGGAAACCTGGTTTTTTGGTTTTGCTTTGTTTTAGTTTGTAGGATTGGTACCTACAAACTGGTTCAAGTTCATAAATTAGGCAAGAGATCGGGAATTTTTATTGAGGCAGCTCTTCTCAACTTCATGATCATTCACTTTTGATTTGTTTTGAACATATAACTGGGAACAATACCCTTGTTGCCTGCCCATCTATCTCTGCAAAGAATGCTGAGTTTTATTAACCATCTCCATTAGCTTATATGGGTCAACAATCCCTGGCTGCCATTCTGACTGCCATTCTTGATAATAACTGTGTTCATCATTGCTGTCAGAAGTATTTCTCTGTAATAGCATCTCCTATGATCAGCCCTGGCCTTGGAGGACAGCACCACTGAGCATGTCAATGTAATTCATGGCTATTTAGTGCATTTCTTTTGATTTGGCAAACCGTGTCCTCTGGAATCTTCCATAGAAACGGTCACCTCATGGGTTTTTTTCACCTTAGTACAGTTGGGAATATATGCTATACCATACTCAATTTACTGTACCTTTTTCTTTTTTCTTTCTTTTTTCTTTTTTTAAAGGAAGCTCTGTGCCCAACCTGGGGCTTTAATTCACAACCCTGAGATCAAGAGTAGCATGCTCTATCAACTGAGCTGGCCAGGCACCCCACTTTTCTGTATCATTTGATCTTTTTTTTTCCTATTGTCTGCCCTGGTGTGCACCATTGCTCCCTCCAAATTTCCAGAAGCCATCTTAGCAACATGTTAACACTGTCTTTCAGGGTTATTTTCAGGGAGTTAAGGCCTATATCTTGTAGGTGATTATTCTCATATCAGTAAGCTGGCCCTTATTAAACTTTATGTTTCTCCACACTTGGTCCAAGATCCTCAGGATCCAAACTGAACCCATTCTCTCAGCTCTGGCCATGCATGTTGGCTTGGTCCCACACGTCTTTCAGTATGCTGTGACTTAACCTAGTAATTTTTCTGGCAGGTCAGCGGGGAAATGGGCTATATTCCAATGATAACATTGTTGTTTTGCATCATCTTTTTTTTAAGAATTGATTAATCAATTTTATTTATTTATTTTTGCAAGAGAGAGACAAAGAGGGAGAAAGAGAATGAGTGGGGGGGAGGGGCAAAGGGAGAGGGAGAAGCAGACTCACCACTGAGCAGGGAGCCTGATGCAGGGCTAGATCCCAACACCCTGAAATCATGACCTGAGCTGAAGGCAGATGCTTAACTGACTGAGCCACCCAGGTGCCACTTGCATCATCTTTATACAGGGTGTGGTCCCACCGTTAGCAGATTGGAGTGAGCCACTTGGTTAGGCCCAGGAGCTTCAGGGCAATCTAATGATAAAAGATTTTCAAGTGTATTGACCAAGATATTCATCCTTCCCAACAAAGAACCTGGTCTTGGCACAGCAGACCTGCTGGGGCTGGCCAAGAAGTCAAATTTCCCCTTGTATTTAAGCTCAGAACCTCATCATTGGCCTTCTCTGCTGGCTACAGGCACTGAGAGCCTCTTTACATGATACCAAAACTTTTTTAACCAATGTCTACTATAATAATTTATGAGTTTCATTATACATAGTTTCATATTCCATTTTAATTTTTGGAAATATGATACGTTATACATGTTATACTTTATACTTGTTATATACTTTATATATGCATACATATGTGTATTTCTCATAATTCTCAATTAGAATGTTACATTATTTAGAAATATTTAGAATGCACTTTCAAAAAAATAAATTACTTTTATGTGGTTGTTTTGATTATGTGTGTAGTATTGAAAATCTAGCTGGAGTTACTGAATTGTTCAACCTAATTAATTTTTAAGATTTTGTTTCTTTATTTGAGATAGATAGAGCATGGGCAGGAGGAGGGGCAAAGGAAGAGGGACAAGCAGATTCCCCACTGAGGGGGGGTTTCTTTCCAGAACCCTGGGATCATGACCTGAACTGAAGTCAGATGCTTAACCAACTGAGCCACCCAGGTACTCCTCAACCAGTTTAACTTTTACCTGCTCAAAGCTTTAGCATAACAAACTGAAGGATTTGTTTTTCCTTTCGACAATGTTAATTTCATATCTTATGAACCTTCAAAAGGAGATAAATCTGTTGTTGTAATATTTTCCAGATTTGATGGAGGTAGGATGACCAAAAAGTTATTATTTCTCAACATGACATGTTTCTGTGAGAAGCCTAAATTCATGGATACCATACTGTGGTTGATTATCTTCCACATGTGAACTTTTCTACAGATTTTAACTTACTTGAAAAGAGGATTATGGAAACTAAAGAGGAAAGAAATAAGAAATCTCTTTTTCAGCATTGTTTTTTCAATGAATACTCTCAGTAACCACTTTTCCTCACCTAAGTTTTTATTATGGTTATTTTCTTTGTAAAAAAAAAAAAAAGCCTGTATCATCATTTTAGTTATTGTATATATCCCATGATGTAGATATATCATTATTTTAGTATATTATTGCTGGACTTTTGGGTTGTTTTCAGTTTTTCTGCTCTTATCAAAAAAGCTAACATACAGCTTTTCATAGTCATTTGATTTGTTACCTAAGCTTAATTCTAGAAGGAATTGCTAGGTTAGGTTAAAGAGTTTTGCTAGATATTGTCTAATTACCTCCCTCAATAGTCTTATTTGATAATGTCTTAGCACCACTGTTGAGTATACAATTTTGCTGACAGTATTAACAGTGAGTCATCTTTGACAATGTGATTTATGAATAATGTATGTTATTTTAATTTTATTTCTTGTTTACTAGTGAAAAAATATTTTAGTATACTTTTTTTAAGATTTTGTTTATTTATTTGACACAGAGAGAGAGATCAGATCACAAGTAGGCAGAGAGGCAGGCAGAGAGAGAGGGAGAAGCAGGTTCCCCGCTGAGCAGGGAGCCCGATATGAGCTTCGATCCCAGGACCCTGAGATCATGACCTGAGCCGAAGGCAGAGGCTTTAACCCACTGAGCCACCCAGGCGCCCTTTTAGCACGCTTTTGTCAGATGTTTTACTATTTCATTTGCCAATTTTCTTTCGTCCCTTTTTAACTGTTCATCTTTTATCTCTTACTATCCACTGTGAACTCTTTGCTATCCCATATGCCAACGTGTCTTATAGGCCATATCCCACATGTCAAGGTCATGTTTATATCCTGCCATTGCTTTTCAATGTGATTTTGACAAATTGGCTTTTTGTTTATGGTTTCTGTTTTGGCTTTATGCTGATAATGACCTTTCTAAAGCCCCTTTATTTCCCTGATTTAGATCTGAAGTTGGACATGTCAGCCATAGTGGACTGCTTACTTTTTTATTTCTGTGCTCCTTCATGGTATTTGTTGTGGCTACAGAGCACCACCACCCCACTCCCATACATACTAATATGCACACCACTGTACTACTATCAAGAATATGCACCTGGTAAATACCCTTTCATGAAGACTTAGATCAAGGATAACCTTTTCCTTGGAGCCTTTTCTGAGTGTTCTCCCTTCATCCCCTTTGTAAGGGGATGTTCTTTTTCTTTTTCTTATTCTTTTTCTTATTCTTCCCTCTACCCCTCCAAAGTAGCCATCCTAATACCTCCAACCCTTTAAGGACGTAATTTGGTAACACATCTGTATGCTTTTATTGAACTGTAAGTTCCTTGGACAAAATTCATATTATGTTCCCCTTCAAACCCCCAGCAGGATAACGTAGTTACGCACAGATGTCTGTTGGTACCTGTTGGGTACATTCAGATAGATAATTGAATGAAGTCATTTGGCCAGGCTCAAGCTCAGAGAGATTCCAAGAAGGCCAGCTGAGCCTAATCCCCACACTCTGTTCTTTGATGGCACTGTGTTGCTGTTGGTCTACCTGCAACGTAATAAGGACCAGTAATGGGTATCTTTGTGTAAATACTTAATCCAGAAAGCTCAAATTCATATCTCCTCTTTCTCTTATCTAGTTTTCATCCAGCTGGAACTTATTTAATTTACTTGTATGCAGATGACATCTCTTTCTCTTATATAAGGGAAGAACTTGAGCAGGCAAATTGTACTTTGGGGTGGGTTAATGGATTAAGACTACTCCATTTTCTTTAGAATTAAATTTCCTCCCACCCCCAATTTTCTTGTTTCTGGCTGCAAATGTTATTTCCCCACCCCCCTTTTAACTAAATTGTGTTTTGCCCATTATTTTTTCTGGTTGGTAAAATTTGTATTGCTAAAGTGGGATTAAACTTAACGGTTATTGTTTTGTGGCTTGCATTGCATGGAATAAGCCCCCTTCTTACATAAAGTAAATGGATTTCATGCTTCAGCAACTAACACAAAACTAATTTAATGTGACAGAAGAACACAATTTTAAAAGTAAAGATCCAAGTGATCATATCATCAACTTCTTTTGAGTTGAAAGCAACCACAGAAATGGTTGGCTCTATAAATCACCAAAGTCAACACCTTAAGAAAGATAAATCCAGCTTTGGACTAAATCATCCTTTTTTTTTTTCCTGCATTTTCTCAAAGGCCATTCATTTCATGTAGTTCTAGTCATTATAAGGTTTCTTTCTATTTCAAGTTTTGTTGACCCCCTTGTCTCTCCATTAAGTGCCTGTTTGTGGGCTTGTACTTAGCGGCTCTCGTACTTGGACTGTTGCAGTACTCTTTTGACCAGTGTGCTTGTTCCCATGTAATTCACCCTGACCCACAATGACTTCCAATCCATATTCCACATGAATTGCAGTGAGCTTGGGGTGCAAAAGGACACCTGCTTACCAAGGACTTTCTTCCCAGCTAGTGCAAACATATCGGCCTCTTCTGGGCAATATGACCTTGGACATTTATTGAACTTCTGTTAACCTTAGTATTCTCAGTTATGAAGAATAAGAATACCTCTGTCACCTCACAGAGCGGTTTCACTGGTTAAATGGCATGTATAAAAGTCAGTATTCCAACTTAATAGACTTCATGGTAAATGGCACAATGTCCCAGAGTTCTAAGTCTATTCTAGGGAACTGTCATCCGAAATGTCTAATCCTGCCTCGACATAGCCTTGGGAATGTGAGAGCCCCACTTGTGTGTCTAAGTTCTTCCCCTTATGGACTCTCTTTGAGCTCAATGTCCACAGCCTGTTCACGGCTCCTATTCTTGTGCTAGTTATTGATACTATAGTTTTTCTTGTTTATGCTCCTTGAGAGCTTTACACTTTTGTTCAATCCCCTATTCTCTCCAGCTCTCAGGACAGGGCCTTTCATGGGGGAAATCTCGGGATGCAGTTGTTCTCACTTAGCACTCTGGTACCCTCACTTGGAAGCCAGTCTATTCTTTATTTAAACCAGTTCAGGTTCCCAGTGAGTGACACCATTGATTCTGCTGTTTTAAGTGAAGTCACTGTACCCAGTCTCTGTCCTGAGAGGACATTTTCTGAACACATGACATAAGCCAATTAGGTAAGAAACCGTAAAAGCCACTTTGTATTACCTGTGAGGGTGTGAAACGTCAGCTGTGAGAACTGTCATGCTCCCTTTCTACCATTTATTTTTGTTGTGATATATTTTTTTTAATTCTCAGAAGGCAACCAATCTTCTGAGAAAGAGAGAGAGATTAGCACTTTGAAAAATTATTTATTTTATTGTTTTTTGAATAGTGCTGACCAGTGCTGGATGTGAGGAAATACGAGGTCTTATCCCTTCCTTCCTCTCAGGAGTAATGGTGACTGTTTCTTTGTGGTGTCCAGATTATAGGAAGTATGCAGAGAAAATGATCTCATACATGCTGCTGGACCTACCCCCTATGTTGTCCACCAGTGGGAAATGGACCAGGAATTTGTACTGTGGTTTGGATCCCATCAAGAAATCGCTGTGACATCAGTACTCCTGCTTTGCAGTAACTGCACGGAACCCCCTTTTCTTTTCCAGCCACTAACTATGCCAATGGCTGGAACCTCACTTATGAAGGTGAACATTTTTCCACCTGTGTGTAACTGAATATATTTAATCATAAGTAGATCTCTGCTATTCTTGTTCTCTGCAGTGAAGGTACCATTCTCTACCTTGCTTATACTCTGTCTCAGGGATTTGTTCAAAGAACTGGTAGGCTATAGGTGTTTCTATTTTTAGCTTTTATTTCAAGAGTATAGGAAGGAATGGGGAACAGTCCCTTTTTAATCATACCATGGATACCCTGCGTAATTGTCCTCTAAACCGTGCAGGGATGTTTCCTTCTCCTGACGAGTCTTCTGTGACTTTGCTGTGTTTGCCAGTCCCTTTTATGTTTTCCACATATTATTGCATCCTCTGACTTAGCAGGATTTGGTATTTAAAATTGATATCTTCCTTTGAGGGAATTTGAAAATAAATAGACATATGACAAAATTATGTAGAATAAGAAAATACAGAGTCCATTCCATGGACTCTGTATTCTTTCCAAATAAAATGTAGTAAAACACTCAAGTGTGTAGAAACAAAGATGTGTTGGATACAGACCATTTTCTCCACTGTCTCCAAACCTTTTCCCGTTCCATCCTCTGGAGTTCTGACTTTGGTGTTTGGCATAAAGTCTCCCTCATCCAACACTGGCCATCTGTGGGATCTCTACAGCCCCTCAACCTGAGAGCCTTTAGTAGAGGCGGAGTTTTGACTGGGATCGAGACACTTAAAGGCCGATGACCAGATAGTGTGGGAAGAAACAGCCAGGATGGAACAAGTGGGGAAAACAGCTGCAGAAGGGAGCTAGAGAGAAAAAGTAAAAGTGAGATTCGATTCTCTTTAATATTGCAAAGCCTAATAGACACACAAAATATTCCCCCAGAATATCACATCGATCCTACAAACAATCCAAAGACTCTCAACTAGAGTTTGGCAAGAAAAAAGAGAGAAAGGAAGGAAGGAGGAGGGAGGATGAAGGGCAATTTCCACTTCAAGAGACAGTCTCTGCCCCTTGAGTAACTTTTGCTTGAACAAGAGAGGGTTCCTCATTTTGCAATATAATAAGACATTGATTTGCATAACTGAAACACTTCTTAAAACATAATTTAGAATTGGCAGGGATATAGACTTGATGGGGGAAGGAAACTTTATCATCAGAATTTTTATATTTTAAAGCATGGTGAAATATTACCTCTTATTTAAGAAATAGTTCTCTTAGGAGAATTTTCAGCTAAAGACATTGCTTTTTCTCTTCCTTTTACAACATGATAGCATTAAAATTGTTATTATAATACTGAGTTTGAGAGATGGAAAGAATTAAATAATTAGAATTGTTAATGTCTTGGTCAAATTACATTACATTTTCTGAATTTAAAAGAATTCAGCCTGTATGTTCCAGGTATATTGCAGTTGATCATGGAGAAATGGCCTTTTTTGGCAAAACTTAAGTACTTTGTTTAAAGGCCAAATGAATATTACATGCTCTTAATTCCCAGTAGTGACTGACAGCTCATAAATTACAATGGAGATTTTTAAACTGCAGTCGGGTTTACGATTAAAAGTAAATTATAATGTATCAAGATTTGCTGACATTTCCAAATCAGGACTAATTGTACCTTATGTGAACTTATTTAGGAAAGAAACCTGTAGTTTGCAATATTATTCAGAAAAAAAGAAAAACAAATGGTATGGATTCCTTTTAACCTGATATTGGCCTAGGCCAGTTTCTACCATAACTGATACATTGAGCCATTTACCTTTTGCCATATGATGTTAAGTGAGGATTTCAAAGTATGCAGTAATGTTGGAGTTAAGAACATCTCAATTCACATAGTCACTGTCAAAGCTGGCTTGACCTGTAAGCATTTCAAATAATTTCTCTGGGCGGGGGAGGTGAAAGAGATAGAGACAAAGACAGGAAGAGAGACAGAGAGATGTTCATGGGGACTGTGGTGAAAACAAGCCAGACCACATTCTCTGCCGCCCCAACTTTTCCTTATGGCTTCTAGCAGTTCTTTTGACTTTCTTCTCTTTCCTTTCTCTAATGCTGCTTGTGAAACTTTGCCTATGGCAAACCACTTTAAAATAGAAGTATTGCATAGAGGAGGAGTAAAGTGAAAAGTGAGTATAATTTACAATATATAAAAGACCTATCTGACCGGCAGGCATACGTACAAAAGGGCTCCTAGGTATTTAAGGATGAACTTCCCCTAGGCAAGTATATGACTGAAAATAATTATAATTATTATTATTGTAGACAGATTAATCCTTTTACAAAGCAACTTTTTACCATTTCAGCGCTTTTAAATAATAACAAATCAGTGCTGTACAGTGGTGAAATCTTAAGGTCAGAAAAGTTGGTTTTGAAGTCTGATTCTCAGGTTCCTGGGCAACTTGAACTTGGAAATGTCATTTTAATCCATCTGACTTTTTATCATCTGTAAAGTAGAACTAACAGTGTTGGTTCTCTCATAAGTTCTTGAAAAGCAAATAAGGTAATACATACTGTTATTTTGAAAACAACAGCTTCAAATGAATGAGATGATTATGATTTCAGGTCTTCACGTTAATAATGTAAGTGGAAATACCTGTTTCTGATTAACCTGTGTTCATCAATGTAAAAATAATTTCCTCAAATTTAGTAGATTTAGTAAAACATTGTAATAACATTATTGTGAGTTCAACTGTGACTCCTCATGCATCTTAATATCCTCAAAAAATATTCGATTTTATCATCGCAACTAGATAACACAAAATAATTGATTTCTGTGTAAGTACTTAATGGTATAGAGTAGCGACCTTAGATGTTGATCTATGGACAATACATCTTTCTGTTCTCTCAAAGCCGCAGTCAGTGGCCCCTGATAGTGGGCTGTGTAAGTCTGTGGTTACTTTCTTTCAACGGGTCCTGGGCACGTTACTCTTTCTTGTCTGCGCCCCTCGGTCCAGTACTTAAATCACCTGGGTGCTTGTTAAAATACAGATTCCAGGGCGCCTGGGTGGCTCAGTTGGTTAAGCGGCTGCCTTTGGCTCCGGTCACAATCCCAGGGTCCTGGGATCAAGTCCTGCATCAGGCTCCCTGCTCAGCAGGGTGCCTGCTTCCTCCTCTCCCTCTGCCTGCCACTCTGCCTACTTGTGCTCTCTCTCTGTCAAATAAATAAATAAAATCTTTTTAAAAATACAGATTCCAGGGCCCTTTCACCAGTAAGGTTTTGGGATTATTATTATTTTTTTAAGATTTTATTTATTTATTTGACACAGAGAGAGAAATCAGATCAGAAGTAGGCTGAGAGGCAGGCAGAGAGGAGGAAGCAGGCTCTCCGCTGAGCAGGGAGCCCAATGCGGGCCTCAATCCTAGGACCCTGGGACCATGACCTGAGCCGAAGGCAGACGCTTTAACCCACTGGGCCACCCAGGTGCCCAGGTTTTGGGATTATGAGTGTTGAATAAAACCTCCAGGTGCTACTGATGAACATGAAATGATTATGTATCACTCTTGATCACTAAATTCTGAGTGTCTGACGAATCAGTAAGTGTAATTCTTCTAAACTGTATACAGGGAACACTCAGGGGGGAGAAAAAAACCCTTTGTCATGCCTGATATAATAATCAGTACTTTTGTTTTAGACCTTCTTACCAGCAGTGATGGCTAACCATTCTGTTCCATTCAGGATGAGCGGCCTTATTATTTAAAAAAAAATGCAAATGTGAGGTTTAAAGATTCAAACTTCTTTGACCCCTTTTGTTTGACAGCGGCCTCTGAGTGTTCACTGAGAAAATAACAGCACCCATTTTGGCAGAAGAGTTTAGTATTGCCAAGTGTAACAGCCATTGATTTGGTTCAAGGTACAGCTGAAGTAAATGAACATGTAAATGAACCATTGAACATGTGGGAATGTTTCCCTTGGCCTTACCGACGGGGTGTGAATTGAGTTCCTGCTTTTTTATGTGACTGATTCCCCCCGATATTATTCTAGCTATCCTGATGATGTCTAGACTTCAAAGTAATTTGGAAGATTTTGCCATTTTTCAGTTACTCGAGAGCAGAGTTAACTTGTGGTCAGTGCGGGGCAAAGGGACATCTGGTGTTTTCATGAGTAGTAAACTTGGTAGGAGGACGTAGACGGAGGTAGGGGAAAGGGCTGATTGTTCTTTGGCAGTGGTTCTTCCAGTGTTTGCGCTAACCAGCGGGATCCCCAGGACACACTGGAGCTTATCAAACACACAAAGGTTCTAGCCACACCCCAGAGGTTCTGAGTCCAAAACTCGGAGGTGGGGGTGGGGGGTGCTGGCAGTCTGTGGTTCTTCTGCAGGCTGAAGCCTGAGAACCGCTTCTCGACGTTAGGGTTCCTGAGCCCTGAGAGGCAGTCCCAACTATGTACCCTTTCTATATTCCCAACCTAAAACAGCTCCCAGTAGTCCGGCATGAAGCAGCAGGAAAGTATGCATGTGACCCTGGAAGCACAGGCCTCGTGGTTTACTTTGATTGAGTTGAGGCAGTGCCGCTCTGGTTGGACCTTCTCAGAAGCACACGGCCATCCCCCACCACTAGCAGATGCTGTAGCAGTGGGTTAGAAAGCTCTGCCCATCTTTTTTCTGTTCAGAACGACAGCAGGGGAATTGTCCTTTGTGATACCGATGGGCCAAAACTTTCAAGATTTTACCAAATAATCCAGGTCAGTTTGTCTCTTGCCAAAATCAAACCTGATCAGCCACCTGTTAACATCTTGTCAAAAATCTTTGACGGTCTCTAGTCCTGAAAGCCACACCTGCTCCCTCCATGGGACATGTCCTGGATTCGTTGGCATCCCATGGCCTTTCCTGGTAATGGAAGTGATTCCCTCAGGGCCATTCTGAGACTGGACATCTCTAGCTTTCTGTCCAAATCAAGTCACTACTTAAGTATGCAAAATAATTAGGCTATACATATGCACACAGTTATGTATGGAAGGAGAGAATGCAGGCCCTGGGAAACCCAGGGCACTTACAAAAGTGGGCGCACTAGCTACACACAACCTGAGGGTTTCCTCCTCCTTCCCTCTTTCCCCCTTTCCTGGCTGGCTCTTTCTATGCTCACCTGCTTTCCCACCCGCCTCTCTTAATGAATGAAGCCTGCCTTTGTAATTTGTAAGAAAGTAGTTAAGCATCACATACTTTGGGACTAATTGCACGAAGTCATAATGCTGGCTTTACTCTCAACAACCTCAACAAAGGTTCTTCTTCCTGAGAAGAGATGGGGATAGAGGTTTCCTAAACATCATGGCAGAGAGAAACAAAACAATACAAAACCAAGCATTCAATATCAGTTATTATGTTTACATTTTTGTTTCTCTGTGCATTAGCTGTTTAACTTTGGGCAGATAGCTTGCTGACCCTGTTTCGTCACCTGTAAAATGGGATAATACTTATTTTACAGGATTTTGTGTGCCTCCTATAATTAATATAAAGTACGTGCACATAAATGATATTTAAAAACTGGTAGCTGTCATTTGTTCCTGTTACGGTTAGAATTTCCTGTTGGTATCAAAAGATGAAATTTATTTGCAATGCAGAAAATGGTAGTTTAAAAAATAGAACTATATTCTTTCTTTTTAATAATTTGACATTGAAATGAGTTATCAAAAAGATGTTTTGAAATCATCTTCCCTAAAGGGCTTTAAAATAGGTCATGTCTGATGTAGAATCTTCGGGCTTGTCTTTGGTGACTAAACTCTAAAACTTCTTCCCCATTTTGAGGTTTAGTGATTTATGCCTGGCCTAATGGACACATAGAAAATTGATCTAAGTGACACAGATGAAAGCAAAGGGATAACAGTTGCTCTCAATTTACCAATTCCAGTGTTTGTGAAGTGGTTCCTATATTTATCTTTTAGTAGCAGCAATAATGCTTTCAACTTTCATCCCCATAATCATCTTCCATCAGTTTCAAAGCATTTTCCGTAATAGCTGTTCAGCTAATAGACATTTCAGACTTGGTAAATAATTTGTCCAGGATAGAGAGGGGCCAGGCATCTCTAATTTCAGGTTAATGTATCGACAACACATCCACTGAACATAAATGCAGTTTCCCTTTTCACTCTGTTTGACTTTAATATTTAAGATAATTGGAAAATGTGAAAAATATTTCTAATAATGAAACAAATTTGCTTTATTAAGGTCTTTTTTTTTCCTGTATTCCTGAAGAAAAGCTGAGGGGACTGTGATATAATCAGAAATACATATTTGGTCTTGATTCCAGTTTCTGGCATAGAGCTCCTTTTCCAATTCCCCAAGTGATGAAAACAATAAAAGTGATTTTCATTATGTTACTCAGGTGATTTGGAAAGTACTAAAGGATGGGCTGGTTGCAGGTGGAGCCAACCAGTGATCAGGGGGCATAGAACTATCAGCCCCACCCCTTGACCTCCGGGGAGGGGAGAGCAGCAGGAGGCTGAGTTCAATCACCAGTGGCCAGTAATTTAATCAATCAGGCCTGTGAAATGAAGCCTCCATAAAAACCCACATGGGTGGAGTTTGGAGAGCTTCTGGGTTGTTGATGTGTGGGCATTTGTGGAAAAGCGCTTGCTCGGAGGGCATGGAAGTTCCTTGCCCTTCCTCCATACCTTGCCCCGTGCGTCTCTTCCTTCCGACTGCTTCTGAGTTATAGCTACGGTAATAAGTGGGTAAGTAAAATGTTTCTTGAAGTTCTGGGAGTTATCTTGGCCAATTAATCAAACCTGAAGAGGGGGTTGTGGGAACCTCCCTCTTCAGAAGGAACAGTGAGAATCTGGACTTGAGATTCATGTCTGGATGAGGGGAGCGGTTTTGTAGAACTGAGTCCTTATTCCATGTAATCTGATGCTATCTCCAGATACATGGTGTCCGAATTGAATTTTAGGACATCCAGTTAGTATTAAATGAAGAATTGCTTGGTATGGGGGGGGAAAAGCCCTACACATTGGAATTGGGGTGCAGAATCTTAGGGACAAATCAGAATGTGTAGGTTGCTGTCTACTGTTAAAACTCGGCTTGAGTGAATTTTAGAAATCTTATTGGTCTTAGTGATTGATGAATCGGGCAGTATCCAATTTAGCAGGTAGAAAGGAGCTCTGAGGAGCTGTACAAAACAAGAGACCTTTATAGGTAGAAGGAACAGGAACAAGGAAGTGACACCAGGTAGAAATGCAGGTTGGTTTTTGCAAAGTTAATTTCTTTTAGGCAGTGGCTGGGCTCTGTCACACAGACTACCCCTCTAGTGCTGGTCAGGTGATTCCTGACTGACTGCTTTAAGGTTCCTGTTCTGGGAGAGTTAGAAACTGTAATTAAGTCTTGGTTTAATGTGGGGGTTGGCATAGTGATGTGAATTTTTGGCCTGTTTACTTGTATTTAACACTACTCAGTGTGTTTAAATGCTAAAACATATGCTGTTCTTTTCCCACTGCTTGCTTCACATGAGTATACCTTATTTCCCAATATGATTTTATAGGCCTCATGGTTCTGAGCAGATAGTAAGAATTTATAAGCATTTGCTGACTTTAAATTACTATTAATTATCCACTAATATTTCTAAAAAATACATATGGCAGAAATGACACACATTTTGGTACATACATGGTGTACCTGATACCATGGTGTAGGTTCCATTCTCTGTTGAGAATTGATGCCTTAGGAAGTCCTTAAACCTTAAAAGTAAAAGCACACACTAAAGCACAGTAACATATTGATGAATGATCTATAAAACAGACATGTCTGCTCATAGACCCAGCTTAATGACCAGATAAATGTCCCCCAAAAAAGTAGAATTAAGAAAATCTTTACCTTGAGCTGATTAATTTACATTTTAAATACCAATGGCTCCTAAGATGGAAGAAGCTTGAACTACAAAATTACTATTTAGTTTATCCCCATGCATCCTACCCTTCTATTAAACACAAATTATAGGTGAAATTTACTGAATAATTACAGATTTGTGAGTTTTACCCCACTAAAAGCTGTGAGTTTGGGGCACCATGATGGCTTCGCTGGTTGAGCGTGTGATTCTTGATTATGGCTCAGGTCATGATCTCGGGGTGCTAGGATCAAGCCCCGTGTCAGGCTCCCTGCTCAGTGGGGAGTCTCCTTCTCTCTCTCTCTCTCTCTCTCTCTCTCTCTCTCTATCTGCCCCCTCCAACTCTCTCTCTCTCAATTAATCTTAAAAAAAGTCATGAGTTTTGTGGTATGCTACTTAGGGGAAAAAGGACTTGGTACTTTTGGAAATGTAATCAAGAACAAAGTCTTTGAGAGACAGTATTTGGGGACTTTTTAGTATATTCCTTTATAATAAATAAATGGTTGTTGATAATTTCAAGTGAATGTTCTCTGTTCAAGGATGGTGAGTTATAGGACCCAAGAAGTACTATGATGTAAGTAAAGTGTGGTTTCTAAGTACATTGAAGGAAACAAAATTTTCAAATGTTGCATGGACTTTTGTAACATAAAAGTCTGTTTTAGGAAAAAGAAAAAGTCTGTTTTAGGACTGGTGTTCACCCTCACTCTGACATTAAACAACTGCCACAGAGAGAAGTCAATCTCTTGAAACTGAAGAAATCTAGCTTTCTGATGACTTAGAAATCATGGTTATGAGGAAAGTTCTGCTAATGATGATTATAACAACCTGTTAGACTTGGCGCTCACTAGGTATTGTGCTAAGTAAGCCCTTGAAGTGACTGATGTCCTTCTCACAAGCACCCTAAGGGGGAATACTTTACTTTACCACACCCACTTACCAGGTCAAGTCATAGACATTTCGTGTTTAAGGGACTTGCTTTGCTCACACAGCTCGTTGGTAGCAGTGGGATTTGAACTCGGTTTGCATCTGGTTTTGGAACCTGTATTGGTACCGTTTGACTCTAAATTTTATGGCAGCTTTACCCCTTTACTCTTGTTCTTTCCCCACTTGGAAGTATTGCATAGATGACATTCTGAATAGTTCAGGGAGTCAATTAGTGCAGGTTATGCAATTGACGTTTTGGAAACAATGAGCGAAACCTAGGCAGGACCCCTTATTTGAGTGAACTACAAATCCTGTGCTTCAGCCCATGGCCCTCTTCACCTATTTAGAAGATCTACTCCTTCTGACTTAAGTAACAAGAAAGATGCAGGAGATGTAGCTCGTTGTTGCTCTTCCTGTTGGGCCTCTTTTGACCACCCATCCTGCAGCATGAGTTCCTGCCTCCCCAAAGGATCCAGCCAGATTGTTCTTGGAAGGAGAGCATGCTTAGCTTTCTGTCAGAGATCCCCAATACCAGTGCTACTGTCAGCTCCCCAAGGTTGGCTATATAGGAAGCCTACTTTGTTCCTTGGTTCTTGGTATAAAGCCTTTTCCTTACTGTATTTGGACCTCAGAAAAACAGAAGAACATAATAAGAATAACCCTTTCTCCCTAATTTTGCTACTCTGGAGAAATGCTTGGTCCTCACCATCATGAAGGTCCCTGCCCTTGGGCTGGCAATGGAATTCCACAGTTGTAGTCTCTTTCACAAAGTGAGGGAGATGGGCCTTCAGGTGGTATATCCCCATGCATATCTCAGGACTATCATCTTTGTGTCTCTGTAAAACAGACTTTGTATTATGGAAGTTTCACAGTTTGCTTTCCTTATTCTTTTTCTTTATATTTGGAATCAAGTGTTAAATTTTTATTTCTTGGGAGTAACCGAGACAAAATCCTCTATTCCAGACTAACTCAGCATGTTTCATATATTTACAACCAATCACTTTAGCTCTCTTTGCCTGAGAACTATGAAGTGGGACTCTGCTAATCTTAAGCTCAGGATGGCACTCAGTAGGTCAGTTCTGTAGGATTCATGTTTCTTGACTAGAGTAAAGCCTGAGTCTGAGTCCTATGGTCTGTCACTTTTCCAATACTCGAGGGTCAAAGTGCAAGTGATGGTCAGTTTGTCTTTATCCTGGGCTTTAGAAACACTGTGGTAATCCAACTCACACATTCATTGTTAGCTGGGCTATTGACTGAGTGGTTTTTATAATTTTTGGTATTTAAGAGAAGCTGTAAAGCATCCTTACTTTCTTACAAATTAGGAGGGTGTTTTTTAATACCCTCCCAAATAATTGAATTTTAATTCAATGAGTATTGACTTAAGCAGTTCGTTATAAACTTTTAAGGTATTCAAAAATCATTAGGTTGAAAAAAAATGCGGTTTGGGCCTTGGAATATGCATTGTATTTCTCTATATTGGCCAGAATAATTCACTTTTTTAAAAGATTTTATTTATTTGACAGACAGCGAGAGAGGGAATACAAGCAGAGGGAGAGGGAGAAGCAGGCTTCCTGCAGAGTAGGGAGCCCTATATGGGGCTGGATCCCATGACCCTGGGATCATGACCTGAGGCGAAGGCAGATGCTTAACCATCTGAGCCACCTAGGCACCCCAGAATAATTCACCTTTTAATCTCTTCTGCATCTGTCTCCATCATTACTCTTTAATTAATGGCAGATATTTATAGGGTACCTACTTTATGCCCATTAGAATTTGTAGCTTAAGGAATCCTCATCAGGTTGGAGATCATGCCATGAGTTCTCACTGAGGCAGTAAAAATAGGAATCTTTAAAATGAGACAAAATTTAATTATTTTAAACTTGCTGCTTGATTTCAAATGCATTTATCTTGATTGATTTCAACCCAGGAGACAGCAATTCCTGCCTCCCTGATTTTTTTTTTTTTTGAGACCATCATAGTGGTATAAAAAGAAAAAAGGTAAAATTAAATAAGTTAGTGCTTGTTTGGAATTTCATTTTCTTTCTCCATATTTCCTATGTCAAGAGAGGAAAAATAGAAGCTCAGATAGGCAATTCCAAATGCAATATGCTACCTCTCTTAGAACATGTGTTTTGTGTTGGAACACTTCAAAGTTAAATATAAAACTCAAAGACTGAATCAAAAACTAGAAAGTTAACATTGATGTTTCTCAGTAAGTAAGACTCTTCCTTTTTTGACACTATCGAATACCATTCTGACTATTCTGAGGAAGGTTTTACTTGCACTAGTGGCTTATTTTCAGCATAGTTGGTCCGAAAGATGGTATTTCCCATGTGTTTCTCAAGACTATCATTGCCAAATGTGAGCCAAAACCCCTGTAAGTCAGTTTATGAAATCCTTCATGATAAATGTTAAAATGTCACTGTTGACATCAGAACCTTGGTAATTTTTCTCATCATCAATCTTGATTGCCAAAAATAGATTTGTTCCCACCTGCTTAAAACTATTTGATTCACTGAGAGAAGAATTTAAATTACAAAGAAGGGATATTTTAATAATAAAATTGAAGCTTTGATTTAGGAGCTCTAATTTCATGAATAACTAACTACTTTGAAAAAACAATTGAGGCCAGAGATTTGGGGGCTTTCTGTTTTGGAGGTTTTTATTTTATTTTTCTTCAAGAGCATCTTCCCATTTATAAGTGCATTTTTCTGTGCTTAGTTTAGATGTTATCATGCTTTGACTAAAGTAAGTTCTTTACAAATGCCAATGAAATAGTGAAGAAAAAGGAAATTTTAATTCTCACACTTTCAGTAGCTCCTTGTTTCTTCCTGATTGAAGAAGAGTAGACATGATATTTCCAAAAATTTTAAAAATGTATTAACCACATAATTCATGTCCTCTAGTATATGGATATTTCTTGAAGCTCATGAGGCTCAGTGGACCTTACTGTGGCTTTCTCCTTTCTCGGCATACATAAAGTCAAACCTTATTTTTCCATTATTACATTCAGCCTATAGCCACTTGTGTGTTTAGTATTTACTGCACACCTTCTATGTACTGGTTATACTAGGAGATATGACTCAAGGACAAGTGAACACTATGCTTACCCCCAGAGTTCATGAGCTGGCCAGAGAGACAAAAACCAACAGACAAAATGTTAGTAAAAATTAGGTTCTCAATTAAACAAGCTATAGATGGAGATGAAGAATGGGGGTAGGCGGTACTAGTTCAAATAGATGGGTTAAGTATGCCCTCTTTAAAGAAATGACATTTGAGAGGGAACCTAAATGGTGAGAAAGAATCAACCACATGAAAAAGGAGAGCTACAGTACATTGTAGCTATGTGCAGATACGTGCAAAGGCAGTGGGTGGAAAAGATGGGCATGCTCAGGAAACGGAGTAAAAAGACTGCCATGACTGAAGTGTAGTCAGAGTGCGGCATGAAGTAAGATAGTCTAGCTATGCAAATAAGAGTCTAAGTATAATTTGCAAAGGCCACAGTAAGGAATTAGAATTCTAAGTGCGAAGGGCACACAGCAGAGTGGAAGGACGCAAATGACAATCTCATTCATGTCTTAAGACTGTTCCTGTTACTTCAAGGAAACCCCATTTCCTAGGAGTTTGACAATCATTTTGGGATCTGCTCTAATTAAGGGCAATAAAAGTGTGATTCAGGGTGGTACCAGAGAATATAGAGAAAAGTAAATTAAGTCTTCATGCATATTGGGGATTGAATGGACATGACTTGCTAGAATGGGTCCCAAAGTATACAGTCATCACCTGAAAGGGAGGGGAGGGACCAAGGGCAGCTCAGATGTTTCTGGTCCGTATAGTTATTCCCTGGTGCTATAATCAGAAGAGGGAGACGCTTAGGACATGAAATAGATGAAGGTCAGGTCATTCTAAGTTTGAAACATTTTTCAAACACCTAAGATGTCAAAGAGGCAGTTTAAAGTATTCAGCTGAACCTCAGAAGTGAGACTTGGCCTGAGGATAAAAATGTGGGAATCATAAAATATAAAGACATTTAAATCCGTGGGTCTGGGTGAGATCACTTTAGACTACACAGTTATTTTAGAGAGCTCAGTAGATCATAAAATTTCCTATCTTAGCCTTTAAAACTTAAGTAGGTTGATCAAGCAGGTTGATCAGCCAAGATAACACCTCAGCAGTCTCTTTTATTAGTTGTCCTCAGGAAGGCATTTTAAGTGTAATATGACATGCAGCCAAATTCCTTTTCTTCCTGAAGCATCAGAAACTTGGCTGTAGTCTCAGTATAAATGATAGTCTAGTATGTGGTCTATTTTGAGGAACTAATCCCCTGATGACTGTCTCCTCCTGAACCAAATAATTCAGTTTCCTAAATGTTTGTAACCTAAACTCCACAATGAATCCGTAACAATGACCAAACCAACTACCTCACTCTTCATTGGTATGGAAGCTTTTTTTTTCTTTAGATCAGTGGAGGAGGATCTGGTATTAAAAAAAAAAAAAAAACAAACAAACACAAATGTGGTGTGATCAAGATCAGAGTACTTCTCCATTTCTGTGGACTGGTGTCTGGAATGTTGAGAAACTCCTTTGACCCCAGTGA
Organism: Ailurus styani; assembly: GCA_002007465.1. Taxonomy (NCBI): domain Eukaryota; kingdom Metazoa; phylum Chordata; class Mammalia; order Carnivora; family Ailuridae; genus Ailurus; species Ailurus styani. The sequence goes on along the minus strand of LNAC01000302.1, from coordinate 2,064,416 downwards.
GATGATTGATCAGCCTGACATCTGTTTCTGGGTGCAGACCTTAACAAAGAGTATGGATCTGCTCCTCTGTGAAACAACATTAAGATTCCCTATTTCGACTTCAGCAACTCTGCAAATTGCTGCCGTGGGGAAGGATTAGTTAACTTAAGTTGCAAGCCATAATTCAAAGGAGCCGCTGTTGGCTATGTGGTTGTTCTGTCAATTGACTTCAAGCTGAGGGGTTTTCATCAGTTAATGCCGTAGAAGTCATCACATAGGTGACAACCTGCTATTTTGGTTGGGACCATCCTCACTCATCATTCAAAGTTGCAAAGAAACAACCAATGGCAACTCAGGAAAATGGTGTAACCGATAAATAAGACTCTTAATTGCACAAGGAATCGAGAATCTTGAAAGGTAAGATGGTGGTTCAAGTTGGCCAAAGGCAAAAGTACGATGAAGAAAGCAAATTTCTGAGTGCATACTTAGCAACTGGACTCTGTCCTCTTTCTTGAATGAAAGAATGGAGAAAAAAATCTAGGTAAATTTCCCTAGTTGAAGTCTCCTGTCCCATGTTTGGGGGTGGGGGGAATGTCTGCATTTCAGAAAGTAATCACAGGAGGAAGTCTTCTCTAGGAAATACTTACTTTTGTGGCATAGAGAAACTGCCCTTGAAGATGATGTATATCCAGTTTAAAGCAAACTTGTACACAAATTTGACTAAGTATCAGTTGGGATAGGCTGAATTAAGTTGAGGTGACAAATATTGCTAATGAGGTGTGCCTTCTGGACTATGTAGTCCTGCACCCAGCTTCTTTGTGCCTGGATGAATGTAGGCTAATGGAACTGGGCCAATGTAGAGTGCTTAGAGAGCAGAGCAAAAAGAGCCTGGAGACATCACGAGAGAGATCTTTCAGATTTGCTCAAAGGGTGCATGCATACTAGGGGAGCTTTATTCCTAATTGGAAAAATGTGAAAGTAAACAAGATGTCCTTTAGTAGGTGTGGATAAATAAACTAGTATGTCCAGACAATAGAATATTATTAGTAAGAATGAGCTATCAAGTTATAAAAAGGCATGTAAGATACTTAAATGCATATTACTAAGTGAAAAAAGCTATCCTGGAAAAGCTACATAACTTACGACTTCTGCTATAGAACATTCTGGAAAGGGCAGAACTATAGATACAGGAAAAAAAATTAGTGATTGCCAGGGGTTAAGGAGGGAGAGATGAATAGGTAGAACACAGAATTTCTAGGGTAGTGAAGCTATTGTATATGATACCACAGCAGCAGTTACAATTCATTATATATCTGTCAAACCCATACAGTGTACAACACTGAGAATGAACCCACATGTAAAATATGGACTTTGGGTGCTAATGTTGTGTCTGTGCAGATTCATGAATTGTAATGAGTGTACCATTCTGGTGGGGGGTGTTGATATCTGAACCAGCCAAACAACCCACATCTTAACCATTTTTATGTGTTTGGTTCAGTAGGGTTAAGTACACACAATTACCCAATCTTCAGGAATTTTTCATCTTGCAAAACAAACTTTGTACCCATTAAACAACTTGACATTTCCCTTCCCCCCAACCCCTGGTAACCACCATTGTACTTTGTTTCTATGAATTTGATCATTCCAGTTGACTTACGTTAAGTGGGATCATACAGTAGTTGTCCTCTTGTGATTGGCTTATTTCACTCGGTGTACTATTCTTTTTTTTTTTTTTTTTTTTAAGATTTTATTTATTTATTTCACAGAGGGAGAGAGATCACAAGGAGGCAGGGAGGCAGGCAGAGAGAGAGGGGGAAGCAGGCTCTCTGCCGAGCAGAGAGCCCGATGTGGGCCTCAATCCCAGGACCCTGAGATCATGACCTGAGCCGAAAGCAGAGGCTTTAACCCACTGAGCCACCCAGGCGCCCTCGGTGTACTATTCTTAAGGTTCTCCATATTATGGTGTGTGTCAGAATTTCCTTCCTGTTTAACAATAAATACTCCATTGTTGGTGTATACCGCATTTTGTCATCTGTTGATGGGCACTTGAAGTTCTTCCACCTTTTGGCTGTTGTGAATAATGAAGCTATGAATATAGCTGTATAAATATATCAACTTGATTTCAGTTTTTTTAGATCTATACCCAAAAGCAGAATTGCTCTATCTTATAGTAATTCTATTCTTAATTCTTTGAAGAGCTGTGATGTGGTTTCCCAAAGTGGCTATACCATTTACATTCCCACCAATAGTGCACAAATGTTCCAATTTCTCTCTGTCTTTGCCAAGGCTTAATTTCTTTGTGGTGGTGGTGGTGTTTTTATGGTAACCATTCTGGTTGGTTTATTTGCTTTTTTTGATGCATTTTTGAGATCTATTTTTTCTTTCAAATTTTATTTAAATTCTAAGATCTATTTTGTATTTGTATGAAATTATGTTAAAACTTTATTGGTTAAAATGTCTTTGGCTGTAAGTAAAGTATAACTTGCCCTCAAATTGACTGAAACAGAAGAGTTGAAGGTAACTACTTTGGGCAAATCCCACATTATGGTTTTGAGAAATTTTGCATTAAAATTTTACTTTACCCCAGATAATAACAATCTATGTAAGAGATGTTTCAAGGAATACACTTAAATGCTCTTAAAGGGAGCAGAATGGTTTGTAGAATTAGGACATCAGGATTCAAATCCCAGTTTTATCTCTTAAAAGCTGAATGGCCCACAAATCCATTGACTTTATTAGATGATGAAATATTTCTGCAATAGGCAAATGACCGTTATCTAAAGTCATATCCAAAGATCTTTATCACTGTCAGTTGGGATTTTTTTTCCCTGGGATTTTTAAAAAGATTTTATTTGTCAGAGAAAGCACACACGTGAGCAACTACACATGAGTAGGGGGAGCTGCAGGGAGAGGGAGAAGCAGGCTCTCTGATGAGCAAGGATCCCAATGCAGGACTTGATCCCAGGACCCTGGCATCATGATCTGAGCCAAAGGCAGTTGCTTAACTGAGTCAGGCAGTCAGGGTCCCTATTCCTGGGATTAATAAACATATTCATCACTGAATTGATGTACATCAACAATGCACAGGAAGGCACCATTCCTGTGATATTTGCTAGCTATCACTCTCTATCTACTCTGAAATGTCCTATCACATTCTTAAAACTTTCTAATGTTTAAGTCCTCATTGTGTTGTCTTCTCACAGGAATGAGTTGTCTTTGCCCTGTCTCCAACCTCTTGCCTTCTCATGTAAAAACATGTTTTGTGGGAATGGTCTATAATGTTGTTATCAGATGAGAATGAAGAGGAGATGAAGTTGGGGAGGCTAGTAAGGAAAGAACCAGGTAAGGAAGGGGCTTTTGTGCAAGCTTGGGAGACTAGACCTTTTTTCTATAGGGTTTGAGTGCTTAAGTGTGAAATATTGGGGTACACAGTATGGAGGGTGGATTGGAGACTAGTTATAAAAAACAAGTGCAGAGATCTTTGCAATGTTTTGAGAGAAGTGAAGTTGTGTATTAGGGTAAGAGCTATACTAAAGAGCCATTAAGGAGAATAGAGAGGACATAGTAAAGTAAGGTAGAGAGAAGGAGAATGATTTCAGAATTTCTGATCAGGAGATAGTGGAGCTAATGACTAAAGAAGGTTTTGAGGGAAAGAAAAAGTCTTCCGTTTTGGACATGTATCCATGGAACATCTAACTTAGAGATCCATAGGAGTATATGGGTGTGCAGTTTTAAAGCCCGTGAGACCTGGACATAGAAAGTTCTAGGAGTCTTCTTTGAGGAGAGAGTGATTGGAGCCATGGGAATGATGGAAAGGATGAACTTGCCTCATGAGAGTATGTAATTCAGGAAGCGAACTGTGGTCAGTAGCATGCCAGGGATGGACAAAGGCAGAGAAGACTGAAGCATAATAGAGAGGTGTAATGAAATAGTGAACTACAGCAGATAAGATGACTATGGTTTTCTTAAGGGAAGTCTTTATTAACATCAGATACCACATTAGCAAGGAAAAAATTAATTTCTCCAAACTTTAATTGTAACTCAACACTTCCATGGATTTGGCACTCTGGATGCCTTCTCTATACCTGGTTATAATAAGAGGTAGATATGATGTAATATAAAACACAAATCTCAAGGTAAGAAATAGAACTCAGAAAAATTTGACCCAGAAGAGTGACAGTGAGCTGTGGCAGAAAGAGCTTGAGAGACTTGAAGACCCGAGTGCTAGTTCAGATTTTGGCACCGAATAGCTGTGTGATCTTGAACATCTAATTTATCAGAAACTCCGTTTTATCATCTGAAAATTAGACATGCTCATTTCCTTCCTGCTCCAAAATTCTATTTTATTATTTAGAGCATGTGTGTGAGCAGGGGTGGGGATGGGCAGAGGGAGAGAGAATCTTAGGCAGGCTCCATGCCCAGCATGGAGCCCAATGTGGGCCTTGATCTCATGAGCCTGAGGTCATGATCTGAGCTGATCGATATCAAGAGTCAGATGCCTAACCAACTGAGCCATCCAAGCAAAAAAGTTTATTTTGAAATAAAAGTCAGACATTTTATTCAAGGTCAGAGAAATGTGCCCTAGAAGAAAGGGTATACTATTTATTAAATTAAAATATCCACTGAGGAAATTTCATCAGTTATTTTCTATAAATGTTTTTTTCAATTCACTTAAGGTCAGCCTTTCTCTCACCTTCTACTCTCCACATCTGACAACCACTTATCTGTTTTCTGTATCTATGAGTTCCTATTATATATGTTTATATAAACCACATGTAAGAGATCATACAGTATTTGGTTTTTATTGTATTTCACTTAGCGTAATACCCTCAAGGTCCATACATGTTGTAGATAGCAAGATTTTATTTTTTATGACGGAATTATATTTCTGTGTGTGTGTGTGTGTGATCACCTTTATTCATTCATTGATGGACACATAGGTTGATTCCATACCTTGGCTATTATAAAGCAGCAGTGAACATTGCAATGCATGTTTCTTTTTGAGTAAGTGTTTTGGTTTTTTTCAGATGAATACTGAGAACTGGAATTACTGGATCATATGGTAGTCCTTGTTTGTTTGGAGGAACCTCCACGCTGTTTTCCACAGTGGCGGCTTAAATTTACCTTCCCTCAACAGTGCACAAGGATTTCCTTCATTCCATATCTCTGCTGACATTTGTTATTTCTCTTGTTCTTGATAATAGCCATTCCAACAAGTGTAAGATGATAGGTCATCGTAGTTCTGATTGGCATTGCCCTCATAAGCGATGTTGAACATCTTTTCATGTACCTGTTGACCATGTGTAGGTCTTCTTGGAAAATAATCTAATCACCTCTCATTTGGAATGAGGGCTTTGTGACATCATCAGGGACCTAAACTTTGTCTGCTTCACTCTTAGGCCTTTCCAGCTGTGGTCCTTCTCTTTTCCAGCAGCCAGTGGTGCTGTTCACGTGTCATCTAGAAGAGTGGTTCTCAAGTTGGCTATACACGAGGCACACCTGGAGAACTTAAAACAACAACAACAAAAAACTCAACACCTGGGCTGTATCCCAGAACAATTGAATCAAAACCACTGGGGTTAAGGGCGACGGCGG
>LNAC01000302.1:1956825-2058567 GCA_002007465.1 Ailurus styani | reverse complement strand
GGTGGGGGGTTGGGGGGGTGGGCAGCAGCGGCGGCGGCGGGGCAGGGTGGGACCCAGGCATTCTGCCCATTCTAAAGCTAAGCAATTTTACTCCCCCACCATGGTTTTGTTTCTAGTGTCACATTTTTAACTTTTTATCATGTGGATCCCTTAACTAATTTTGTAATCAATTTTACTTTTTGTCTCTTAGCCTTCATCCTAGCTTTATAAGTGATTAATCTATTTACCATTCCAGTGAGGTTTATTCTTTAATATGTATCAGCGATAACTTTATTTTTTTTAAGTTTTCATTTTAATTCCAGTTTCAGTAATAACTTTAAAATCATCATCTGGTCAATGATACGGCCTTGTTTTAATGTTTGTCACATAAATTTTTAAAATACAGCCTTGTGGGTTTTTTTTCCCACTCATATAGCTGTTATTTCCCTGTTAGGCTACTTTATTTATTTTTAAGATTTTAGTTACTTGAGAGAGTGAGAGAATGAGTTGGGAGGGGCAGAGGGAAAAGCAGACTCCGTTGAGCAGGGAGCCCAAGGCAGGGCTTTATCCCAGGACCCCGAGATCCTGACCTGACCTGACCTGAAGGCAGGCACTTAACTGACTGAGCCACCTAGGTGCCCTTCCATTAGGATACTTAATTCTTTTCTACTCCCTAGAGAGACTAACAACATGCATTGTAGACCTGTTTGTAATGAAGGCCTAATAAATGTCTTGTAATTGATTGATACCACCTACCTTTCCACTCAACCTTGCCCCATCATTTGTCTCTATCCTTTCCATCTCTTCCCATGGCTTTTATTACCATTCCAATGAGGATTTGAGTAGTTAGAGCCCTGTGGGTGTTCAATAAATATTAACGAAGGGCACACTTCCCATTCTAATTTAAATCGTGTTTCATTTACAAGATAGGTTAGAATTGGTCGTTTTACTCTCGCTTATCTGAGTATTATAGAGGCAACACTTCTACCAACTGGCATCTCCTCTATTTTAAGCATAGCCTTACCTGATGCTTGTTTTCATTCTTGAATTTCTAAGTGATCCCAGTTAGTGATCTTCTAAAGTGCTCTAAAATAGTGTCCACTACTCCATTTCCTCACAAATGCTGTTCATATGAGATCCTTTTCATTAGTACAAGGATCTAAGAGGTCTTTTGCTCATGCTTTTTAATTCCCACCTATATGAACTTTTAACCAGCTCTTTGACCTTGGGTAGGTCTCCTTCTCTGGGTATGGCTACCTGGGTATGGTTAAGTTCAGAAAGTGTGACAACCGTTAACTCCTGCTTCTCCATATGCCAGTGTAGCATTCATCATGAGGAACTGCAATTATATTTGATAATTTGCCATATTCAGTGGACTAGAAACTCCTGAAGGAATGTTTCAGTTCCCAAAGGAGGTCATAGCTATCATTGTAATCACCCCACAGCCCATCTCTGGTCATAAATGTGCCTAAATATTTAAGTAAACGACCCCTTTAAGACACTTCATCAGCCCACATCACTTCATTTCCTAAATCCTCGGGGCAGTGTTTAAAGTTTGTGGTTTGTATTTTATATGTTCGTTTGTGCTTTTCTATGCTTGGAAAGCTTTCACAGGCTTTCCTCTAAGGACCTACAAAAACTTCATATTCTCTACAAAATGGTTTGAATAATAGTATGACATTACTGTTAATTGAGGGGCATGTTTACCCTAACTCTCTTCCACATTGCTCCACAATTAATATGAGATTACTCATAACTTAAGTGATGAAAGTAAAATATGAAATACAAATCTATTTTATGTATGTTTCTCTATTTTTATTGTATATATTTTAGAAGTCTTCATATGGCAAGAACCCTGAATATGCAGATTTTTTACTGGGACAGCTGTCAATTCTATGATACCCTATAATTTTTTAAAGGTCCATATGCTAATTTCCATGGTTATTATTTTATTATATAATGTAGTAAATTATTCCTTGCAGCAACAAGCAGTCTGCACCTCTCAAATACGATGCTTCTTGATACCACCTGGAAGTACATATATGAAAAGAGTGCATAAAGGAAAGGGAAATCTAGTGGTCTAATGGCTTGATCAAGGGAGTAGTTAGTGACAATAACACTGAGTTCTATTTCTGGCTCTACTTTCCTGGCTACAGTACAGGCTGCCAAAGCTCTCATTATTACTTACTTTATTGTATTGTATTGTTTTTTAAAGTGATTATTTCCATGGCAACAAGGCACAGTTCCAGGCATCAGGGAGGCATGACAGCCACAGTGGAGTTGGGAACCAGCAAAGATAAAGGGGGTGGAGGAAAAAGGAGTGGGGGTATGAAGAACTTTGAGGGCAAAGATGTAGGCTGGATCTGGCAAAACACCAAAGATGTTCTAATTTGAAATGTCAGTTAATGGAAAATTTTGGTTTCTTCATATTTACTAAGTCTAGTGAATAACATAGCTGTTTTTATTTTTCTAATAGTAAAAAAGTAATAGAAGACTGAGTTGGTGTTGCTGATGCAATGATAAGGTCACACTTCTAGACATCAGTAGGTAGTCTTTCTTGATCTAGCTGCATTCTTTTTATGAGTGTCCAAATGATCAATGATGATGGGATAATTCTAGCTATGTCAGAATGCGGCAGTATGCAGAGTACTGGATCTAGAGGCAGCCCTGAAGTGTTTAAAAGGGAAGGGGGAACAGCCAGCCTCCCACTGTTGCCGTTGAGGCTCAACCTGTTTTCCAGAGATGAAGGCATAAAACTCTTCTGACCAGTAAGACACGGTATATGAAGATCGATTAATCCCTGCCATTGCATTCTGACATCACAGTGGACTGGGGGGGTTCCCCAGGAAGACAAAAATAGTTAACAGATTAGTGAGAATAGTGAAGATCTCAACTACTTGAGCTCTTACTAAGATCTAAACACTGGTCTAATCAATTTCATTGTATTAACTTAGTAAATTCTTTGATAAGAGGGCAATCTTCTGAAATCTTAGTGTGTACAGTTATCTCCATAATGAAAACTTAGTTCGCAAAATGTCCTCACTGAACCCCGAGAAACCTAGATAAAGATATTAGATAGGTTAGATATTTCTCATTATTTGTCAGATAGAATATCAAATCATTAACTTGATTCCATCATTAGTATTCACCTTAAACATGTACTAAGCCCCTATTGACAAGAATTGCTTCAAGGAATTTTCTGTTTTAAGGTATTACCCTAGAACATTAGTGTTTAATAAGTTTTTTGAACTTTCGTACGTCATATTGGCAGAGTGAAAGGGCATTTTGTACTAATCTTGTCCTATTCACTGAATTCCAGGAAAATGGAATTCCAGACTATACTTACTAGATTAAGAGTCACTGAAATGATCTCAGTGAACCTTATTTGCAAACTCGTGGATTGTATGTACAAGGACTGTGGGTTCAAATGGAAATGGAAGGATTGTTTCTTCCCTTTACTATCAGGATACATGGGTTTTCTCCATTTGGTTACTTAAAAAGACTACATGGGTTAAAAAAAATAATCCATTATATGAGTACTTCGTATTATATATAGTAGAGTCCCAAAGCAATTCTACTTGATCCTCATGGGTAAACGTTCCTTTGAAATATTCCTTGTTCTTTGAATTGGGGTGGAGGGGCGACATTTTATACAAATCCATACATAGTTCATTAAATGACTAATCTGTTTAGAACCCAAGTCTCTTAAGTCCCAGTTGTGTTAATTATAGCACAGCCTTCTGCTGCTGAACCAGAGATATCTTGTATCTTGATTTTATTGAGATTATATATTCAAAATGTAATATAGAAAAAGCGAATGCTGATGAAAACCATGAAAATCTTGTTAGTACACTGAATGTTTGGGTTCAAGTACGTAATATTTTACTGGTTAATAAATATGCTTATACAGTAGTTGAATTTTAAAAGTTAAAACTCCAAAGATAACAGTTAGATGAATATTAGAACATTTTCCCCAGGTGCTGTTATAATGTTCCGTTTGTACTTTGCTGCTATCTAGAAGATAATGTGGTAATTCTTAAGACATTCAGCCTTTATAAGAAGGAGTAAGGCTAATTAACGTCTGATTCCATTGCTAAATTCTGTTAGAAAGCGTATCAGTTGACCTCTGCTAGGCAAAATACTATAGTGGAAGGACATGGCTGGGGATCCTGTAATTTAATTTATTTATTTTTAAAGATTTTATTTAGTTATTTGACCGAGAGAGACAGCGAGAAGGGGAACAGAAACAGGGGGGGTGGGAGAGGGAGAAGCAGGTTTCCCGCCTAGCAGGCTTGGGAATCCCAGGACTCTGGGATCATGACCTGAGCCGAAGGCAGTTGCTTGATGAGTGAGCCACCCACAAGCCCCAAATCCTGTTACTTTTAAATACTGTTGCTGAAATATTGGCTGGACCTATACATGTTACTGGTTTCCAAGTTCCTTGGTTGCCTTGGTTTTGAAATAATTCATCACATTGCCATTTAACCTACATTGCTAGAAGGTGGTGTCAAATTCGTGTTGGATTTGAAGAACTTTAGGAGACCCATTTAAAAATCTTTATTACTTTCTTGTTGGATTTTAAAGACTGTGCTGGAGTGAAAATTGTACACTTGTGAGATAAGGTGCTTCCATAATTTATGTTAAGTGCCCATCAGTAGATGAATGGATAGAGAAAAGGTGTGTGTGTGTGTGTGTAATGGAAAATTACTCAGCTGTTAAAATCTTGTAATTTGTGACATGGATAGAGCGAGAGGTTATCATGCTAGGTAAAATAAGTCTAAGACAAATAGCATATGATTTCACTTAGATGTGGAATCTAAAAAATAAAACCAGTAAAAAGAAAACTCAAGCAGCACACAGGTGGTTGCTGGAAGGGGATGAGGGATGGGGCAAAATAAGTGAAGGGACTTAAGAGGTACGAGCTTCCAATTATGAAGTCACAGCATAGGGATTATAGGCAATAATAATGTTGTATCGTGACAGATCATAACTATATTTACCGTGGTGAATGTAAGATACAGAACTTATTTTAGTTCCAGCCTAGTTAACATACAGTGTTACATGAGTTTCAGGTGGACAACATAGTGATTCAGCACTTCCATACATCACCCAGTGCCCATCATGGAAAGTTCACTCCTTAATCCCCTTCACCTATTTAACTCATCCACCCACCTACCTCCCCTCTGGCAACCATCAGTTTGTTCTCTTTAGCTAAGAGTTTTTCTTGGTTTGGTTTCTCTTTCATCTTTCCTTTGTTCGTTTTTGTTTCTTAAATTCCACATATGGAAATTACATGGTATTTTGTCTTTCTCTGACTTGTTTCACTTAGCATTATACCCTCTAGATCCATCCATGGTGTTGGAAATGGCAAGATTTCAACCTTTTCTTTTTACTTTTTATTTTTATTTATTTAATTTTTTTTAAAGATTTTATTTATTTATTTGACAGATCACAAGTAGGCAGAGAGAGAGGGGGAAACAGGCTCTCTGCTGAGCAGGGAGCCCGATGCGGGCCTCGATCCCAGGACCCTGAGATCATGACCTGAGCCAAAGGCAGAGGCTTAACCCACTGAGCTACCCAGGAGCCCCTCAACCTTTTATTTTTTTTTTTAATGGCTAAATAATCACACACACACACTCACTCACTCACTCCCTCCCTCCCTCCCTCCCTCCCTCCCTTCCTCCCTTCCTCCTTCCGGAATGGAGCCTCCTGTCTGGCTCCCTGCTCTGCAGGGAGTCTGCCTCTCCCTCTGCCCCTCCCCCCAGCTCTTTCTCTCTCTCTCTCTTGCACGTATTCTTTCTCTCTGTCTTTCTCAAATCTTTGTTAAAAAAAAATTGGGATGCATGTATCCCTTTAAATGAGTGTTTTTGTATTTTTTTAGTAAAGACCAATAGTACAATTACTGGATTGTAGGGTAGTTCTATTCTTAATTTTTTGAGGAATCTCCATACTGATTTCCAGAACAGCTGTACCAGTTTGATTCTGACCAACAGTGTACAAGGGTTCCTTTTCCTCCACATCCTCCCCAACATCTGTTGTTTCTTGTGTTGATTTTAGTCATTCTGACAGGTGTGAGCTGATAACTCATTGTAGTTTTGATTTGCATTTCTTTGATGGTAAGTAGTGATGAACCTCTTTTCATGTGTCTTGCTGGCCATCTGGATGTTTTCTTTGGGGAAAAAAGTCCACATATTCTGCCCATTTTTAATGGAATTATTTGCATTTTGGGTGTTAAATTGTATCAGTTCTTTATATTTTTTGAATACTAATCCTTTATGGATATGTCATTTGCAAATACCTTCTTCCAGTCACTAGGTTGCCTTTTTAGTTTTGTTGTTTCCTTCCCCGTGGATAGCTTTGTATTTTGATGTAGTCCCAATAGTTAATTTTTATTTCCCTTGCTGCAGGAGATGTATCTAAATGTTGCTACAGCCAATGTCAGACGTTTCTGCTATGCTCCTTTCTAGGATTTCATGTCTCATATTCAGGTCTTTCATCATTTTGAGTTTTATTTTTGTGTATAGTGAAAGAAAATGGTCCAGTTTCATTCTTCTGCATTTGGTTGACCAGTTTTCCCAACACCGTTGGTTCGAAGAAACTGTGTTTTCCCATTGAGTATTCTTTCATCCTTTGTCAAAGCTCAATTGACCATATAGTTGTAGGTTCATTCGTGGGTTTTCTATTCTGTTCTTTTGATCTATGTGTCTGTTTTTGTGGCAGTACCATACTGTCTTGATTCCTACAGCTTTGTAAAATAACTTAACTTCAGAACTGTGATGCTTTGGCTATTTGGGGTCTTCTGTGGATCCATACAAATTTGAGGATTATCTGTCCTAGCTCTATGAAAAATGCTGTTGGTATTTTTGCATTAAATGTGTCAATTGCTGTGGGTAGTATAAGCATTTTAATATTGTTTTTGCCATGGGCATGGAATGTCTTTCCATTTCTTTGTCTTCAATTTCTTTCACTAGTGTTTTTATAGTTTTCAGAGTATAGGTCTTTCATCTCTTTGGTTAGGTTTATTCGTAGGTATCTTAGTTTTTGGTGTAAATGGGATATTTTTTTTTTCTTAGGATTTTATTTTTAAGTAACCTCTACACCCAACATGGGGCTTGAATTTATAATCCCGAGATCAAGTGTCACATGCTCTATGGGCCAAGCCGGCCAGATGCGCCAGGATTGTTTCCTTAGTTTCTCTTTTTGGTCCTTCTTTATTAGTATGTAGAAATGGAACCTATTTTAGCATATTGATTTTTGTAAATACATAGAATTATTGATTGACCATGTTCGATGCCTGAAGGTAATAATGTTTATGTCAACTATACTTGAATTAAAAAAATGTAGAAAAGATTCCATTTTTTTATACAGCCTCTTCAAAAAAATAAACCTGAGCATTCCTATATTTGAGGGTTAACAAGTAAATATTTTATTTAAGCATGGGAGCCATAGACAGAAATTACAAAATAGGATTTTTTGAAAGTTGTAAAGTAATTGATTCTTCATCAAATTACTGGTACCGTTTTATTCATCTTAGATGAAGGAACTTTGCAAAACAATTTCATAATGAGAAGTAATAATAACTTTAAAAATATTATGTTATATTTTTATTGTCCCCAAGTTAATTATTTCTATATTTTGAAATTTTGCCTATAGGAGATTAATTGACCATGAGAAAATTATTTTGCATTAGTTAGTTTCATTATCTAATGATGGCAAACCTTAATTGAATATTTAAAATTTTGAAAGGGCTGCACATCTGAGAGGTAATTCCTATGATTTCCTATAAAAGATTACTCAGGTGGGCTGTAAAATGGAATCCAAATAAATTTGACTACAGAGCTTGAACTTAGTCACTGGATTCTACTGTGTGAGATGTGAAAAATTAGGAAAAATAAAATCCCAGAAAGTTTGGGATAGAAAGAGCTGCTCTCATTATGAAGGACTCAAGAATGATCTCATAAAAAATGGCAGTGCTTTAGTGGGGCTTTGGAGGGTGAATAGGATTTGAACATACACATGCTAGTGTTAAAAATCAATTCAATTGATTTTTAGAGTTGATGACAATTCTGGTAAGAGTTTATTGTGCATAAAAGAATAGTTTATGTACTGGGAGTCTTCACACTGAAAGTAGGATGAAGTTTAAAGGTGCATTATCACAGGACCACTTAAAAATGTGGAAGCTATATAACCTTTAAAGTCAGTGGTTATAGCAGAGGAGGTTTTTGAATGGCAGAGATATGGGTAGAGTGCTTATCTTATACCATTTTAGGAAAATGATTTAAATCTTGTTAGGTTATTTCTTGTAAATGCCTTTAATGAACTTTTGCTTGTGTTGTAGAATATAGTATATTAGGTTTTGCTTATGTGGGTTAACTGGTTATGTCAGTGTGGTAGCTTCTCAAGCCCGGTCTCCACTTTAATTTAATACAGTGAATGAAGAAGATTAAATGCCAAAGGAATAGGAAATGAGGATCACCTACCTATGTGGTTTCTATCTGTTGGAATGTGAAATGAAGAGTAAGACAAAGTTAGAAGGAGGTGAGAAGCACATGGTGGAAGTATGAAATAAGAGGAACTTGTAACAGTGCCACTGATGGGGGAAACTTTGACTTCATGAAAAATTATTTTGGAGGATTTGGAGAAAATCAGATTGATCAAATATTACCTGTGGAGTCAATCTTTTAAAAGTATGTTCCCTACAGCTTCTAGCCTTTGGTTATCATGATCTTACTTTATGGTATAAATACACATCCAAATATTTGATATTTCATTTTTGTATGTCTATATCTGAGAACAATTATAGGCCTAGATAAAAGAATGGCCATATAAGGTCTCAAACTTCTAGGTCTTAGCAGAAGCACAATAATTTTAAAATGGGAAAACCAGTAAACCATAGGTCAACCATTTCAAATAGTATCTATAGAATATAAGAAAATATGTATAATCTTTGAGTAGTACTTACCACCTGAGAAATGCTACATGGTAGGCTGGTGGAAACTAATGAATATTTATGGAGAAATTAAATTAGTATTCTTGGTTGTTGGGCTAGCCCTCCTTAAATCCCAAGTTAGGATGTGTCTCACATCATAATCTGCTATAATCAAGTCAGTGAGGGAAGCTGTGTATATATGTATAGCAGAGTAGAATTTGACTGGTATTTGCATCCTTAATTTGCCTTCTGGAGTGTATCTTGAGAGGCTGATCCCTGATGCCAGAACAATGGATCAAAGACAAAGACCTGTCTCATTAGTGCTATGTCAGAGTAAAAGAGATGGGTAAACTATACACACGCAATGAGTTGAGATACCGTAAAACGATGATGGAGCAGACAAATAGGGAGTCAGAGTTTGGGTAAAATGAAGAGCTAGTTTGTGGTGAATATCTGCTAGATTATATTTTATTCATAGTGGTATTTCTTTATACTCAGTTAATTGTGCTTCTTGGGATTGGGGGCAGGTCTATAAAGTGATCAACTTGCACATACATCGTCTCTAGTAATGGAAAGAAGGAATGGTTTGGGAGAAGAAAACAATGGAGATAGGTCAATATACATCATCTTTTATTTCTCTTTACCCTCTATTTGTACTCTGTTGGTAGACTTACTTTCTCCAGTTAAGGCAAATGTTTGTGCTCCTGTTGAGCTTGCTGAATTGTCAGGCTTTTAAAAGTCATTGTGATTTTGAAGGGTTAGTTATTAAGTTTTAAGAAAACTAGAGCAAGAATAACTTTCAAAATGTAACTATATCCTTTTTATTTTGTAATGTATTTGGAAAATCCTCAAGGACTATATGTTTGGGATGTATTGTATTATACACCTGATTACAACTCCTTTTAATAGTCATGAGTGTAATTTTACTTAAAAATTTTACTTAAAAAATAAATAAATCTTATTTATTCTATCCCTTGAAGAATATTTGTGTGTAAAGGTTATTATACACCAACATCAATATTTTATTTGCATTCTTCCGTGAGATTGCATCTGGGTTTTGAACATGAAATTGGTGTTTACCACATATACTCTAACTCTAAATGTGTAAGCCGTGTATATTGGTTTAATCATTGTCTCAAAATTGCCATTTTCTAGTATGTAACATTTCTTTAGAGAACTTTCATTTAAATATTTTTATTAGCTCTCAATTGTAGAATATATGCCTTAATTACTAAAGTTGAATGAGCTTCAGTTATATTTTTGGAATATAGGCTCAACAACTTAAATTTATTATTTTTTAGTTATTAAATATTTAGTTATTAATAGTTATTAAACTATTAAGGGCGCCTGGGTGGCTCAGTGGGTTAAAGCCTCTGCCTTCCGCTCAGGTCATGATCCCAGGGTCCTGGGATCGAGGCCCACATTGGGCTCTCTGCTCAGCGGGGAGCCTGCTTCCTCCTCTTTCCTCTCTCTCTGCCTGCCTCTCTGCCTACTTATAATCTCTCTCTCTGTGTCAAATGAATAAATAAAATCTTTAAAAAAAACCTATTTATTAAATACCTACTGAGTGGTCAATATACAGAAAGTATTGAAGAAATGGAGCAGTTTACTTCTGCCCTAAGGAAGGTTTCAATTTAGTTACTGGTAGCCTGAACGTCACTGCATCACAGGTGGACGTTGATCCCATCTAGGCTTACTTGTAAGGCACAGACTGTGTGGTATATTCAGGGAAGGAATAATCTGTATAAATTGAAATTGTGTTCTTTTTTTTTTTTAATTTTATGTTTTCAGTATTCCAAGATTCATTGTTGATGCTCCACACCCAGTGCTCCATGCTATACGTCCCCTCCCTAATACCCACCACCAGGCTCACCATCCCCCTGCCCCCACCCCTCCAAAACCCTCACTTTGTTTCTCCGAGTCCAGTCACTCATCTTTTGTCTCCTCCTCAGATTTACCCCAATATACTTTTCCTTTCCTTCTCCTAATGTCCTCCATTTTATTCCTTATGTTCCACAAGTAAGTGAAGCCATATGATGATTGACTTTCTCTGCTTGACTTACTTCACTCAGCATAATCTCCTCCAGTCCCCGTCTGTGTTGATAAAAAATTGGGTATTCATCCTTTCTGATGGTTGCATAATATTCCATTGTATATGTGGACCATATCTTCTTAATCCATTCATCTGTTGAAGGGCATCTTGGCTCTTTCCACAGTTTGGCGATTGTGGACGTTACTGCTATGAGCATTGGGGTACATACAGCCCTTCTTTTTGAAATTGTGTTCTTATCCTTTCATGTGATTCAAGAAAGAATTTGAGCCTTGAAAGATGAGTAGATATGGAATTGATACAGGGATAGTCAAAGGGATGTTTTTTATCAGCTATCTAAAACAAGACACTGTCATGTTGGCTTCACTAACAACATATTTATTATAGGCAGTAGAATCCAAGGAGATAAAGAAGTGTTGGGTTTTCTCAAGGTACAAGTAAAAAAACCTTTGGGAAGAAAGTAGCTGTGTTTTCCCCCTTTTCTCTGCTCTTCTCCTTCTCCCTCACCTCTTGTTCTCACTGTCCTCATTTGGTTCTTTTTCTGCTTCTAAATGCCTGCAGTCAGTATCTCCTGTGTATTAATAAGCACAGATAGCCCCAAGGGCTTCATGGCTCCTGAGTCTGCATGATTACCATCTCCAAGAACTAGTAATTGATTGGGTCTTGGAGGCTATATTGCTATCTTGGTAAAATTCTTCAGAGAGGATATAATTAATTTAGATGATGGGTAAAGAGAGGTTGGACTCAGTCCAAAAATTGTGATGCTGCAGAATGGGAGATCACATGCTATGCATATGAAATCAGGGACCCACCCTCTGGGAGGGGAATTGTGAGAATGGAGTTGTCCAAGAACTCTCAGAAAAGGGAATGTTGACTGAAGAGGTAACCCAAGTACATTAAATGCAGAGGTACATGGTAAGAACAGATGGAATTGTGAGACAACCAAGTCATGTGGAGAAAGGGTCTGTCTTTGGGAAGAGTAGGAAATAAAAATGGAAAAATGGGTTTAAGTTAAAAAACAATTTAAAGCTCACAAGAAGACAGGATACTAACACTTAGGGAATGCTTATTATATAGACCGTTAGGTGCTTCCGTATTGTGTAGACTGCTTCCTCACCTCCTACTAAGCCCATAAGCACATGAGGAGCTGCTTTTAATTTTGATATTTCTTTTGAACTAAAACTCAGGCTATAGATTCATAGAAAGTAACTGATTTCTGTCTCAAGGTGTCAGACTAACTTACCAATAATATAGGACTACCACTCCTTTCAGTTTGAGTGTTGATTCTATTTCCTCAGCATACTTCATAGATGTTTATGTTGAATTATAACGGTATGATTTTATGATCAGAAAGTTGCAGTTCATTGCATTGCTCCTATGAACTTGCCCTTTAAACTTTGAAGAGCTACAGAGTCCATGTTTATTGTAAAACATTGAAACAATACAAAAGGCTAAACGTGAAATACAAAATGTAAAATGTGAAAATTCCTATGCTTACCTCTTTCCTGGACTCCACATTCCCCACTCCTCCCCATTCTACTGTCTTCACTACAGATAACCAGAGTTTGTAGTATCCTTTTAAGACTTGTTTCTAACACACACACAAACACATAAGTAGGCAGGTAAATTGGTAGTCTTACTTTTTACATAAATGAAATCATGCTGGATATGTTACTTGGTAACTTGGCCTTAGATTCTTCATTGAACAATGGATCTTGAATACCTTTTCCTGTCAGTAAATGTACCTCTACTTCATTGTATTTAACTGCTTTGTTATTCTTTAATAGGGATTTAGTTATCCTCCTAAATGCATATCCATAAAAGTTAAGAAATTGTGCTATTAGTATTAATGCAGCAATATATTTTCATATATTGTGCATATGTCATAGTTTTGTGCCTCCATGATGGATGATGGACTCCAAACTGTAGAATATTGGATCAAAACATATATACTCCTTAAACTTTGGTACAGCCATGTTGCCTTCCAAAAAGGCTATACTATCATAAGCTCCCACCAACAGTGTATGAGATTACCTGTTTTCTGCTTCCTCACCAGTTCTATAGAGACTATTTTTTTGGTATCCTTTCAAAGGAATCATGATTGTATTCATTAATACCTCAGTGTGTGGGTTATACTATATTTTATAGGAAAGCAATGTACATGTCACAATATAAGGACACTAAGATAACTTCATCTTCGATTAAAAATTAACTTAAAAATTCTAAGGAATGTAATCTCTTTAATGAACTTGTTTATTCTTCAGGAAGAAATGTTTATTACACCAAACTCAGTGAGAATGAAATAGACTTCATTTTTTCTTAAACAAGAAAAAGGTAGCTAATGACTAAAGGTTTTAGAGCTTTTATAAATAGACATTTTCAAGCATACATTTGCATAAGAAAAATTAGCTCAGTCTAGAAACAATGAACTTAGGGTAATATGCCAGTTAATTTCCATTCTGAACTTGATTTTTCTTGATGACTAGAAAGGTAGTAAATGCTCCCTCCAATTGCAAAAAGCAGAATTTATCATTCACGAATAAAAAAAAAAATCTCTTCTGTATTCAGATGTGGAAGGAGCATCATTTACAAATTCAGTCATGCCAAAACTGTGTGTGTGTGTGTGTGTGTGTGTGTGTGTGTGTGTGTGTGAGTGAATGGCAACAGGATAACAAATATAGTCGTCTGAAATCCTGACCATACATGGGTTCCATGGCAAAGTCCAGACCTTCAAAGATCCCTTTTGTTGGGAAGGGATCAGTTCTCCCCTAGATTCACTACATGGAGTCAGAATTTATGGAATGAGAAGCTTCTGGCAAAGTCTTACTCATTCCAAATGACCTAATCTGTAAATAATCTAGATAACCATTGCCAAAGGAATTATATATTAAGTGTGCTCTGGATGATTTTGGATGAATCTTATTGTGCCCCAGTGCACAATGCCAAATTCCAAACACTTGAAAATCTAGGGTGCTGCTTTGTTTCCAATACATGCTTAATGAATCTGTTGAATAAAAGTTGTTTCATCTGTAGGATGAAAGGAGAGAAATATAGCCAACTAAGAGTCGTTGACCAAGTGCTCTGAACCTGTCTTCAAATAAATCCTGACTTTGTTGTAATACTGTCATTTTAAGACTAAGAACCATTTATTCTTCTGCCTGAGAAAGTTTCCTGTTGACACTAGTTCTATCTTGGCTAAAACTAATATTTCCTAAATCAATAGGTTTTCCTTTATAAGAAATGACAAAGTTTGCAGTCCTCAGATGGGAACAGTAGAGTTCCTATCAGCTGAGATTGTGGTAAAGATACATCACTTTGGTTTCCACTGAAATTCAAATAACCATTTATAACAGTGCAAGGCTATATGAGATAAAGCGGAGGGAGAAAGGATACAGAAATCGGCCATTTCTATGGATTCCAGTAAGGGAGTTGGTTTTTACATCATGGAAAATGTAATCAGATTGAAAGCACTCAATATAGAAGAGAACAAGGTATAGAACTGGAGTATATGCCAGAAGTAATTAACTGGATATACTGAAAAATAATTTTAGTAAGTTATGTAGGAGAGTATAATGACAATAACAGCTGGTTATTGCCTTGAACCGCATACAGTATTTGAAATAATGCCATTATTTATACCGACTGTTATTTATGCTTATGATAATTTAGGTAGCTATTTGATATATTTTATGATCAAATATGATCCAGTGTTTTCAGTTTGTTTTCCTACTCCTCTGAAAGGTTTTTCTTATTTTAGAATCTACAGATTTTCCTCTTTATATAGATAAATATAAGTGTATTATAAACTAAAACTAACCATGTCTGGCAAATTTCTATGTATCAACATTTATAGATGAGTTTAAACTGATGAAAAGTTGTCTTTGTATAATTATGAAGAATGCGGTAGTCTTAAATACTAGAAATAAGGATTTGTTCTTTGAAGAAAGCATTTATTCTGTACAATAAATTCAACTCTCAAGTCATTAATTAAAGGATTTTATTCTGTTGGTGCTTATTCAGTGTAGGCCTTTGCACACAAGCATACTGAGATTTCATTTCATGCCAGGTGCTGTGCTCAGTGCTGGGGTAGGCATGAAGAGTCCCGAACCTTGTCCTCATAGCATGTTCAGGCTAGTATGATGCCCAAGGCTTATGATAAAGACAGTAAAATAACATTGCTTATTTTTTAAATTATATTGAATTAAATTGACCTTGGGGACCCTTATAAATAATGCTTAGAACACCATTTGCTTAAGAAAGAAGAATGCAGCTTTGGTTTAATGTTAGTTGGTTTCAGATTTGAACCAAAATCTCTGGATCACAAAGGAGACAACTGGGTCGTAGGACAGTATTTTGTAGTAGAAGGGTCCGGAGCAAATACCAAATTTATAATATGTTTGATTGACTAACATCTGACTAAATGCTGGCAATCAAACGTCGTGATGAAGCTCAAATGGGGTGAAGGTATTGTCACGATTTAAGTTTTCAGACTAATTTAATCCACGTAACCCAAATGCTGCTATTGACCTTAGAATGCTATCCTGTCACTTCATTTGGTTCTTTATCAGCATCTATTTATATTTCTTTAAAAAACATGTTTAGGACTCTTTGACCAGTGGAAAGTTCACTGACAAGATTGTATCTGCCAGAAGAGAAATAGGACCTCATAGTCAAGGAACACCCAAATACAAATTAATTTCTGGACTTTGTCCCCAAATCATGTGAATCAAATTTCTTTTTTGTGAACTATTGTTTGAAAAGCATTAAGTCCTCCATTACTAGAAGAAGAAAAGTGATATTTTAACCTTTACCGATCAGTTTATTACTAAAGCTGTGTATTTTTTATTACCAATCCAGTAGTTAAACTACAGATTTACGAATTACTCATAATTACATCACATTAAACAGTATTTTTAACTCTCTAATATGATTAATATGGAAATCACTGTATTTTCATTTTTTTTTTTTTTAGGTTCTTTAACGTTTACCTTTTTACTGGTAAAAACACTTAAAGCCACCATTGGTCAATTTAAATGATCTGTTGTATTCTTGAACTCTAAAGGAAAGAAAATGAGAATCTTTAGACAGACTTCTTAGACCACTTTTTAACTTCCTTTTTGAATTTTTGTGACAGATTTTTCATTCTTTTCTATTACCATAATCCAGAATTCATTTTAGCCTTAGTTCGTATGGTTGAACAGATTTAAAGGCCATTGGTAATCATTAGTTGTACTTTCTCCATTCATCTCTTGGATGGCTTTAATAGTTTTGATTATAAGTGTTTGTGGAAAGATGTTACTAAATATTTTAGCTTCTTAAAACGTAGAGGTATAGGGGCACCTGGGTGGCTCAGTCGGTAAAGAGTCTGACTTCAGTTCAGATCATGATATCTGGGTCCTGGGAAGGAGCCACACGTTGGGCTCTGAGCTCAGCAAGGAGTCGTCTTCCTCTCTGCTCATGTGCTATCTCTCTTTTTCTCAAATCTTAAAAAAAAAACAACCAAACAAAAACCCCAAAACCCCATACTTGTCTTTTTTTTAACCCACATACTACTTGGCAAAGTATAAACACTCCTGTTTTCTTGTGTGTACATATGTTTAATGAATCTTGCAAGCATTGTTCCATCATCGTTTTGACTATGATCTAAAGTAGCCAGTAGGGCTCCTGGGTGGCTCAGTGGGTTAAAGCCTCTGCCTTCGGCTCAGGTCATGATCCCAGGGTCCTGGGATCGAGGCCCACATCAGGCTCTCTGCTTGGCGGGGAGCCTGCTTCCTCCTCTCTCTCTGCCTGCCTCTCTGCCTACTTGTGATCTGATCTCTCTCTCTGTGTCAAATAAATAAATAAAATCTTTAAAAAATAATAATAATAAAGTAGCCAGTAACCAGCCACCTCATTTTTTCCCCTTAATATTCCTTCCTGCGTATCTCACCAAATACTCTTTTCTATTTTTAGTGTTAGAACTATCATGTTCTGTCTCGGGGTTGACCATTTTCCTGAGTTATTTTCCTAGAAAACAATGTGCTCTTTGAACCTATAGAGTAAAATATACTTTCTTTCGATATCCTTGAATTACATTGGTAAATATTTTCTGGTTCTTTTTATTATTTTTTAGGAACTCCAATTACTGCCTTCCTGAAACAAGACCTCCCCCCAAATAAATAGTTTTCTCACAAGCTTGCTTTTTGTGACAAGATAAATATTATTAATTTAAATATTAGGTATTTATAATGATCTCTCTTCTCTCCAGACATGTAAGAAGTGCAGGTCTAGGGGAGATCTGTTCTTTAGATGAGTGGAGTGATAGGAGACAAATTGAAGAAAAAAAATCTCTAATAACTCAAGGGATAACCAGAAAACTATAGAGTATGCATTTTTGGAGCCTTGAAAGGGAGAAGATACAGAAGAGGAACAGAGGGAGACTGATGGGCATGGGTGTGCATGTCTCCGTGCAGCAAAGGGCAAGGCTGCCCAGAGGGGGGCACCGTGTACAAGCAGCGGACACAGTAGATGCTTAGTTAACATTTAATATTTGGATTCTCTTTTGCATCTCTTTTGCAAGTTAGAACTCATGGAATCTGCTTGAATTCTTCCTACTTCCTCACCTTATTTTCTCACCTCCATTGCCCCATGAATAAGCCTCTATTTTCTGTTGATTTTTGCTTCTGATCTGGCCTTTCCTATTAATTACCTCTGCTTGTCTTTAGTTCCTGCCTTAGTTAGGCCTTCATCTTTTACCCTTAGATTGTTGCTGGAGCCATTTTATTTCCTCTTCCTCTATAATCAATTTCTAACACTATTATTAGAGTGATCTTGCTGAAATTCAAATGCACCTTTCTCCCAAATAAGTTTTCTCAGCAGTTCCCTACAGTCTGTACTAAAGAGGATAAAGCCCAAACTCTTTGGCATGGCATGCGACCTGACTCTAGGTTCTTTTTTAACCATCTCCCACACACTCCCCGTGGTCTAGCCATACACTGTTGTAGGTGTTATTTTCGTATTTTATATGTTTGTTCTTTCTTTGATCTGTACCTTTTCAGATGTTTTCCTCTACCTCCCCCTCCCTCTGGGTCCTGTTTCTTTAAGATTCGGCTTAGCAGCTCCTGAAGCTTTCCTTCACATTGGCGCAAATAGCCACCACCAGGTACATCCAGTGTGGGTTAGATGACCCTCCTAGTCCTCTTTATACCCGACCTGTATCTCCACCATTGACTTTGAACTCATTCTTGGAAATCTTTATTGAGTATTAGTACTATCTGATGACCCGACTGAATCTTTTAGAAGGCCCTTGGCTCTCCACACTACTGCCTTCCATAGCACGTAGTAAGTGAAAGGTACGTGGCAAAGGCTTATTAAATGAAGTAGTGATTAGGAAGTACTTGGGTTTATTTACATGTGAATAATGTAAATATTAATACTTAATGTTAGCTATTTCATGACTGATTATATATGCCATGTGGCCTGGTAAGCTTAAACTCAAGAAAGAAACCATATATTCTTTCCCTTAAACTATGTCTATCCTCATCACATAACATTTTATTAAGTACATTGAAATTACATGATCTTTCAGTATATTGCTTATGTACAACTTGGACTGCTGCTAGAAGTCTGTGCCGTGTTCTGATTTAAAGGAAGAGATTATTTTTTGTACCTGAGAACAGCAACGGTCTTATTAAAGTGTATTATTAAATACTCCTTAGAGAGATACGTTCTGTCAGGTTAAAAATGCCCTCCTTCATGATAAGAAATTAAAACAACAGCACCTTATTTTTTTAACATTTGTTTATTTTAAAGAAAGACCGTGAGTGGGGGGAGGAGCAGAGGGAGAGGGAGAGAGGCAGAGAGAGAGGAAGAGATGCAAACTTTCCATTGAGTGCAGAACCTGAGGCAGGGCTTGATCTCACACGACCCTGACATCATGACCTGAGCCAAAGCCAAGAGCAGATGCCTAACCGACTGAGCCACCAAGGCACCCCTATATAATAGCACCTTGATCAGAATTACACTATTAGCGTCTTGGGACAGTGTTGAGTATTGCACTGAGAGGTCTTGCTGGAAAGGACCGAAGGTGTTGATGTATTCAGAGACCATGGTTTGCCTGCTTTGCCATTTTGTTTCTGATTAATTCCAGATACCAAGTATTTACTCTGTGCAAATGCCTCCTACATTTGTAGTCTTGCATTTTCTATTCTTTATTGAAATAGAGGCATAAGGCCTGATTTTAAGAGACAATGATTGAAGACTCCAGAATTAAAACTAGAAGTTGCAAGGGTAACTGAAAAGGCTTAGGGCAGTGATGAAATAGAGAGGGAGAGGATAACATTTGAAGTGAAGTTGGGTTTGAGTCATTTAAGTCTTTGTGGGTTAAGAGGGTTGTCTGTTTAAATCACAAACGCATGGGATGGAATTTGCCCTACAAAACATCACATGGTTAAGTGAACAAAAGGCAAGTTTTAAAGGCGAGATGCTTAAGTGCAGGATGTCCTAGTGCCCTGCTTTGGCACAACAGAGATAATGGAGTTTTCTTTGGCTTCTCTTCAGTTACCTCCCTCCCCTGGCCTTTCACTTAGCCATATACATTGTACTTAAGTAGGCAATTACAATAGATTTTTTTGTGTTACTAGACTGTATACTACTGAAGGATATTCTCAGTCTTAGCCACACATCTCTGTATCTAGCAATGTACCTAAAACACAAAATGGTTCTTAAGGGTTTTTTTTTTTTTTTTGAGATTTTATTATATTAGAGAGAGAATGAACACAAGTAGGGGGAGTGGCAGACAGAGGGAGAGAAAGAAGCAGATTTCCTGCTGAGCAAGGAGCCCCACACGGGGCTTGATCCCAGGGTCCTGGGATCATGATCTGAGCTACAGAGAGACACTCAACCGACTGAGACACCCAGGTGCCCTAGGACTTTTAAGTTTTAATTTAAATTCCAGTTACTTAACATACAGTGTACTATTAGAGGTGTACAATATATAGTGATACAGCACTTCCATAGAACACCTGGTGCTCATCACACACAACAAGGGCCTTCCTTAATCCCCACCCACCTCTCCTCCGGTAACCCTCAGTTTGTTCTCTATAGTTAAGAGTCTGTTTCTTGGTTTGTATTGTTGTTGTTTCTTAAATTCCACATAGGAGTGAAATCATACGGTCTTTGTCTTCAACTTTTTTCACTTCGCATAAAACTTTCTAGCTCCATCCATGTTCTTGCAAATGGCAAGCTTTCGTTATTTTTTATGGGTGAATAATAGTCCATTGTATGATATGTATCACATCTTTTTTATCTATTCATTAATCGATGGGTACTTGGGCTGCTTCTTTAATTTGGCAATTATAAATAATGCTGCAATAAACAAAGGTGTATATGTATTCCTTTCAATTCATGTTTTTCTTTATTTTTTTCTTTATTTTTTATTCTTTGCCCCAGGGGTACAGGTCTGTGAATCATCGGGCTTACATCTTTCACAGCATTCACCAAAGCACACACCCTCCCCAATGTCCATACCCCATCCACCCTTATTTATTTATTTTGTGGTAAATACCTAGTAGCGTGTTTGCTGGATTGTAGGGTAGTTCTTTTTTTTTTAAATATTTTATTTATTTATTTGACAGAGCGATCACAAGTAGGCAGAGAGGCAGCAGAGAGAGAGGGGGAAGCAGGTTCCCCACTGAGCAGGGAGCCCGATTCTGGGTTCGATCCCAGGACCCTGAGATCATGACCTGAGCCGAAGGCAGAGGCTTTAACCCACTGAGCCACCCAGGTGCCCCGGCTAGTCCTATTTTTAACTTTTTGAGGAATTTGTATAAAAATAAACGCATAGATCAATAGAACAGAATATAAAACCCAGAAGTAAACCCGCAACTATATGGTCAGTTTATCCTCAACAAAGGAGGACAGAATATGCACTGGGGGAAGAAAAGTGTTAGGGATGCTGGACAGCTACATGCAAAACAATGATACTAGACCACTTTTTCAGCATACACAAAAATAAACTCGAAGTGGATGAGAGACCTGAATGTGAGACCTGAAACCATAAAAGTCCTAGAATGGAGCACAGGCAGTGATTTCTCTGATACTGGCCCTAGCAACATTTCTCTCAATATGTCTCCTGAGACAAAGGAAGCAAAAGGAAAAATAGACTATAAGGACTACATCAGAATAAAAACCTTCTGCACAACAAAGAAAACCGTCAACACACTAAAAGGCAACGTATTGAATAGGAGGAAGTATTTGCAAATGACACACCTGATAAAAGGGTTAGGATCCAAAATACATTAAAGAACTTACACAATTCAGCAACCAACAAATAATCCAATTTAAAAAAAAATGGGCAGAAGACATGAACAGACCTTTATCCAAAGGAGCACACAGAGTTTTAAAATTCAAGGTCTTAAATCCTTTTGGCTATAAGAACTCAGGAAATTTGGTCCTCTTGACTTTCAAGGCGGAATGTTATGGGGATCGGTCTTTCCCTTGTGGGCTCTCTGGTGTAATAGTCTTTTTCTTGCCCTTCTCCGTGATCCAGCTCCCTCCCAATGGGACAGAGTCAAGGTCCATTTCACTCCCAAAGCTCCTCTCTGCCCTTCTGACCTTTTACTATATGATTTCTCTCTACCTTGAGTTCTGCCAGTCTCCAGGATGTTTTTCAGGTTTTTATGCTGATGCGAATGTTTTCTAGTTGTGCCTGTGGACAAGATGAGCTCAGGGTCCTCCTACTCTGCCGTCTTCCAGTGTCTTCTTAGATTGTTATTTTATTTTATTTTATTTTATTTTATTTTATTTTATTTTATTTTATTTTTTTTTAAGATTTTATTTATTTATTTCACAGAGGGAGAGAGATCACAAGGAGGCAGAGAGGCAGGCAGAGAGAGGGGGGGGGAAGCAGGCTCCCTGCTGAGCAGAGAGCCCGATGCGGGCCTCGATCCCAGGACCCTGAGATCATGACCTGAGCCGAAAGCAGAGGCTTTAACCCACTGAGCCACCCAGGCGCCCAGATTGTTATTTTAGACTAAAAATAAACAGTGGACCCTGCAACAACCCAGGGCTTAGGGGCACCCCCCCCCTTAAAGTAAAAACTCAATCTATGACTTTTGTCTTCAAGGGCCGCCTGTACACTGTGCTGACTGTTGTGGAATCATATGTTGTTAAATAGAGTTTGTTGATTACTTCAGATGAAGGATGCAGAGGGATTAGCATTTTCTTTATTTTTTGTATTGTTTTCCACAGATACCACAAGTATGCCTTAGCTTTGAAAAACATCAAAAACACACATGCATATACACGCACAACAGAATTAGGGAATAGAGAAACAGAGTGGGAACAAAGCAACAAAAAAATGTTGTACTTAGTGCCACTATTTCACCTTTCTTTCTGAGGTCCCTAGCAATGTTCCTCTAGGAGAGACAGAATCCAAGCTGTTTACTTTCTCTTGCCAGAGACAGGAGATTGGAATTAGCTGTTAGTGCCATTAAATCCTAAAATAAGATTAGGTAAATGACACTGATAAAAGAAATACCAAGGACAAGAGAAACTCAGTGAGAAGCAATTTTTCTTCCCTTTTTTTTTTTTTTTTAAGATTTATTTATCTTAGAGGCTGACCGTGCACAAGTTGGGGGAGGGTGGGCAGAGGAAGAGGGAGAGAATTTCAAGCAGACTCCTCACTGAGCATAAAGCCCCACAAGGGGCTTGATCTCACAACCCTGAGATCAGGACCTGAGCCAAAATCAAGAGTTGGTTGCTCAACCAACTGTACAACCCAAGTCCCCTGTCCCACCAATTTCTCTTTAAAAGTGGTGCTTTGGCTGAGTGATCTCATTAAGTACTACAGTTTTAACTACCTTTGGTGCTCCAGCTTCTCTTTCCACCCCCGACTTTCATGAGCTCCAGGCCTCTTATTCAATAGATAAGTGAACAAATTAATGTGGCTATTCCGCAGGAACTTTGGATTTTTGTTGTTATGGCCCCCTTACTTTTTCCTCCCCACACCAGATTTGTCTTTCTGTCTACCTTCTCAAGCTCAGCTCAAATCTTTAGATCATTCTTCACTCTAGCCCTTTCTCCTCCACACTTGAGACATTATGTATGTCCTGCCGATATTGCTACTCAACATTATTTTGCAAATCCAGTCCCTCCTGGTCTGACTACCTTTGTCCTGAGACTCCAGTCCTTGCCTTTGCTCTGCACATTGGGAATACAGTGCTGGCCTTGTACTTAGTTTTTCAGTCTCCAGTTGTGTTCCCTGTCCAGTCCCGTAATGGCAGTTGTGACAACCGTGCCTTCATGACTGTATCACTCCCCCTACTCAAGGCTGCCCCAGCTCCATCTCCTGCCCAGTCCTTTGTATGTTCATATCCCTGGATTATTCTAGTTCATCACCTCAGCACCATTCTTCCCTGCCCCCCTTCCACTAAAGCAAGAGTGGAGCCAGGTTTTATTTCTTGAGAATTCTTCCCTGATACCATTGACCAGACCCCCCAGTTCCATCTATACACTTCTGTTCCCTTTCACTCTGGGCGAAACTTCTGACCTGTTTGTTCCCCTCTTGGGCATAATTCTGTCACTAACCATGGTGCTGAAGTGAAGCATTTGTACCTCCTATTCCAGCACTGTACCTGGCTATTCAGTAGGTATTTTAGTTTCACTGCAGGAAATATAAGACGGGGTCCTTAGATGGGTATCTTAATTCGATGGCAATCAAACAATACTGGATTATTTGAATTAGAATAAGAAATAAATGTGGTAGGTAACTAAAAGATTGGTATGATTCTAGCTTTCTTTTTCTTTTTCAAAAGATTGTATTTATTGAGAGAGAGCAAGAGTTGAAGAGTGAGAGAGCACAGAAGGAGAAGAAGAAGAAAACTCCCCACTGAGCAGGGACCCCAACATGGGGCTCAATCCCAGGACCCTGAGATTATGATTTGAGCCAATGGCAGGCTCTTAACCAACTGAGCCACCCAGGTGCCCCTGATTCTAGTTCTTGATGATTATAATCAGAAGATAAGACTGGGGAGCTCTTGTCAGCCAGGGACAAGGTATAAGAACAGTATTTGGCTTCTCAGTAAAATATACACGTGCACATACACTCAGGGGTGCGTGTGCGCGCGCGCACACACACACACACAATTAGGAAGAATTATTCCAGCTGAAGAGTACATCTCATATATAGGGGGAGGCAGTTCTATTTCTGGATCTCCCATCAATTGATTTGGTGACCTTACAGATCTGTTTGCTTATCTGAACCTGTTTCCTTCCCTGTTTTTTTTTCCAAAAAACAGCTCCCCGGCTCAGTCTGTGTGTGTCTGTCTCAATTCCCCTTTCCACAGAGAAATGTAAATTTTAATAGCAGTTGTATTTCAAATAACATTACATGGGATGAATTCTTAATTAATCTAAAAACCTTTCAGTAATATGATACCATCCTTAAAAATGAAGAAAGCATTATAAACTTGTAGCAGTCAGGATTCTCTGAAGGAACAATTACTAGGATATAAGGTATATGTGTGTGTATGGAGAGAGATACTGATTTTAAGGACTTGGCTCATGATTGTGGGGACTGGCAAGTCCAAAATCTGAAGAACAGACCAGGAATCTGGAGATCCAGGGAAGAGCTGATGTTGCAGATGGAGTTCAAAGGCTGTCTGCTGATTGACTTCCCCAAGAAAGAAGGAATTCTATCTATTACATAAGGTCTTCAACTGCTTGGGTGAGGGATATCCACATTATTGAAGGTAATTTGCTTTAGTAGATGATCTCATCTAAAAATCCCTTCACAGCAACATCTAGGCATGTTTGTCCAAATGTCTGCGTACCATGGCCTAGCCCCCCTAACACAAAATGAACCCTCACTATATCTAAATCATAAAATTTAAATACCATTGGCAAAATTTGGAGAGAAAAATGTAATGGGTAGGAAGGACTTAATTTTAATTTTGTTAGAAAATTCCTAAAATTCACAGTCAAAACTTTAACTATGGTGGTGCCACTGATTTACCATCATTAAAACTATGTGTTAGGCCTTACATTTATACTTTTTTCTCATGAGAATCAAGATTTTTTTCCCAGTGTGGTTGTATTATGTTTCTTGCTCTCTGATTTAAAGGTTATTAAATTGAATGCATTGCTTATGTTCTTTGTACAAATACAGGCTGATAAAACAAGATTCACTATTTTTTTAGTCTTTTGAGTTAAATATGTGATGAACTAAATACTAAAGTAGTACCTTTAAAAAAATACCCACTTATGATTCCTGAAGAAACTAATTTACTATTTCTGAGTATTCTGTTTCTGTAAATCCTTTTTCTTCTTCTTCTTCTTCTTCTTCTTCCTTCTTCTTCCTTCTTCTTCCTTCTTCTTCCTTCTTCCTTCTTCTTCTTCTTTTTGTATAACATTTGGTAGAATTGCTAAATTTCTTAAGGTATAATTTGATTTCTTAGGACTTCCAAAAGAAGTACATACATTTAACTTAATTTGGAAGCTTTGCAAGTTTTTATTATAAAATAAAACTTGCTTGGTAAAATAAAGGCAACTTGAAGATGAAATTAGGAAAGTGATCGTAATGGATATGTTCTTGAATCTAAAAATATTGAATCAAATCATTGGGTTTATTTTTCAAATAGTTCTGAAAGCAATATGCAAACTAATTCTTCTGAAATTATAGTACTCTAGTTCCTCTAATGTATCTACATTGTGACTTCTGAATAAATAACTATAGGATGTGTTTAGATGTAATTAGTGCTTAAAATTAGTTTGCCTGATGGTCTTGAAGTCAGTCCTTTATAATTTAGGTCAGCCAAGAAATGCTAGTGTACTAGATTAGCACAGTTCTTGCTGTTTTTGTTCAACAGCTGCATGGTAAGAAAACTGAATACAAGATAGAGCTCTATACGAAGTTACTATCATAAAATTTACATATTATGAAAGTAAAGAGCAAAAAAAATCCATTTTTTTCCATGAAATTACTTGGCTATTTGTCTATGTTTGTGTTGTGTTTGATTTATGGCATGAATGGTCAGAAACACTACTGAAGTTTTTAAATAACCTCTAGAAATATGCATGGCAAGTGTTTTTGTATTTCTAATGTTATCTCACATTGTTAGGTAAAAAGAGCTCACTTTTGTAAGGATGTCAGACAGGTTCTTAACTGTAATAAAATTTTTTTAAAAATACGGAGGCAAGAGCCATGAATTCTTAGGGAATTATCTGTTCTTTTCATCATTGCCCTGAATCTTGTATAGACATTTTTTCCTAATCACTGCCCCATGAAACTTGAATACCATAGATACATGTATCTTGCTGATGTCCTCTGGCCCTTGAAACACAAACCATAATAACATTAACATCTAAGATTTCTCACATTCCATGAGAAACAGTCCCCTTGTTGAAAGCACATGATTTAGCTCTTCTTAGCACTTCTCCATCAGATTTAGAAATAGACTTTTAAAGGGATTCAGATATGCTTTTAAGAAAAACTCCATTTCCCCAAACTCCCTTAAAATGGTTCAGATTTTTTTGTTCTTTTACTTACTTCTGAAAACATCACAAGAGATTGAGTAATTAGGACATAGACATTTTTTCAGAGTTTCAGGATGATAGAAATCCATTTGATAACTAGAACTTTGGTTGGTGAAATCCAGATTTAGAGCAATTTTACTGGAGAATGTGGCCCCTGACTATATCACACAAATGAGTCATTTTGATGATAAATGTTTGGCCAAAGTTAAGGTGATTTGTTGCAATTAAATATAATTCCTCTTGAAAAATCAGACTCTCTTGCAAAGTCGAAAAATAAGATATATTTATACTGATAGGCAAAGGGTTTTGGTTTTTTTGTGTGCTTGTTTTTTTTTTCCCCTCTAATGGCCAAGGTATTCACATCATTGTGGGAACAAAGATTGAGATTTTGACTTGATATTTCAGAGGTAAATAACATTGCATTTTTAAATACAAATTTTAACTTGAAAGATTAAGGCAATACCCAAGTAGTTTTATCCACAGAAAATGAAATACTTACCGTAAGAAGGTATTTTATTGGCTATAAAACTATAAAGAGCAGGATTAAATAAATCTTTTATTTTTAAGTCTGTGCTTAGCACCAGATATCTCAACTTGGTAATACTGAATTTCATTTATTTATGGTATTTACACATTTGCATATTTTTCCACTGCTGGTTAAGCCAATTATTTATTAGCTTTATTGAAATAGAAATGCAATAAACTATTGAATTATACAACTAAAATTATACAACTTCAATCCAGTTTTAGGACATCTTTCTATCACCTTAAAAAGATCTTGCACGCTATTTGCAGAGAACTGTTGCTCCCAATTCTAAGCAACAGGCGACCACTGACCTGCTTTCCATCTCTATAGATGGATCTTTCTGAACTTTTCATAATGAGTCCAGGGGTGCCTGGGTGGCTCAGTCTGTTAAGCGTCTGCCTCCGGTTCAGGTCATGATCTCAGGGTCCTGGGATCGTGTTCCATGTTGGGCTCCCTGCCCAGCAGAGAATCTGCTCCTCCCTCTTCCTACTGCTCCCCCTGCTTGTGCTCTATTGCTCTTTCTCTTTCTCTCTCTTTCTCTGTCAAATAAATAAATCTTAAAAAGGGAGTCAATTTGCTTTGGGGTAAGTTTGTTCTTTTTCTAGTTTTTTAAGGTGGGAATTTAGGGTACTGATTTAAGATTTCTTTTCTAATACTGGTGAATGAAGTTATAAATTTCCTTCTTAGCCCTGATTTAGCTGCATCCCATAAATTTTGGTATGTTGTGCCTTTGTTTTTATTCAGTTCAAAATATATTCTAGGAGCACCTGGGTGACTCAGTTGGTTGAGCGTCTGCGTTCAACTCCGGTCATGATCTCAGTGTCCCAGGATTGAGCCCCGCATCGGGCTCCCTGCTCAGCAGAGAGCCTGCTTCTCCCTCTTCCTCTGCCTACTGCTCTGCCTACTTGTGCTCTGTCTCTCTGTCAAACAAAATCTTTAATATACATATATACATATATATGTATATATATACATGTTGCAATTATAGATGTATACAATATTGCAATAATATATACATGTATATATATATATATATATTCTAACCTTCCTCATAACTTCCTCTCTGACTTGTGAATTATTCAGAATTGTTTATATTTGCCACTATTTGGGGATTTCTCTGATTTCCTTCTGTTGTGATTGTAGAACATACTGTACAATTACTCTTTTAAATTGTTCTTTTAAATTTAAATTTATCAAGATTAGTTTATGGCCTAGAATATTGTCTATCTTGGGGTATGTTCCATGTGATTTTGAAAAGAATGTTCCTATTATCTTGTGGGATAATCTGTAATGAAGAAAAACTTGATGTTGACAGTATTTGAATCTTTAAGCTTGATTTTCTGTCTAATATCCATTACGGAGCTGGATATTGGGGTTTCCAATGATTACTATCAAATTGTTCCTAATTTTGAATTTCTAATTCTGTCAGTTTTTTCTCTCTAGCAAAAAAAATCATTTAAAATCTTCTTGGTCTGATAGTAGCATAGCCACTCCAGCTCTTCTATGGTTAATATTTCCCTGATAATCTATTGCTATCCTTTTACTTTTTTTAAATTTTTTAAAAGATTTTATTTATTTATTTGACAGAGAGAGAGATTACAAGTAGACAGAGAGGCAGGCAGAGAGAGAGAGAGGAGGAAGCAGGCTCCCTGCTGAGCAGAGAGCCCCATGCGGGCCTCGATCCCAGGACCCTGAGATCATGACCTGAGCTGAAGGCAGAGGCTTTAACCCACTGAGCCACCCAGGCGCCCCTATCCTTTTACTTTAAACCTCTTTGTCCTTTGAATCTAAAGTCTGTCTCAGCTAGGCAGCAGATACTTGAATTTTGTTTCTTGGTGGATTTTTTGTTGTTGGGGTGTGTGTGTGTGTGTGTGTTCATAATTTCGCCTTTAGTCTTAACCTTTTGATTGTAGCATTTAATACAGTGACACTTAATGTAATTACTAACATGGTTGGATTTATATCTACCACTTTGCTCTTTTTCTCTGCTTCTGTTTTTTTTTTCTCATCCTCTTAGGCTGCCCTTTTTAGAATTAAGTAGATACTTTCTCAAGTTAAACCACCAAAGGTGTTAGTACGGTATTACATGTGTGTTGTCTAGTGGTTGCTCTAGGAACTACAATATGCATTATTTTCCAAGTAAAACTTGGAAACTTAGTTGCAATAAAGCTACATTTCCTTCCATCTGCTTGTGTTACTATTGTCCTATTTTTACATCTTTAAGTGCAGCGATAGTTTTACAACACTTTATGCAGTTAATTTAGAGAAGATAAATATATGTTCAGTCTTTTATCCTGTGATCCTATATATTTACCTTTTTTGGTGCTTTATTTCTTCGTGTGGGTTTAAGTTACCGTTAGGCATGATTTTTCTTCAGCTAAAGGATTTCCTTTACGGCGGGTGTGCTAGCAGGGGATTACCTCACCCCTTGCTTATCTGCGAATGTCTTTTATTCATCTTTATTTAGAAGGAAAATCTTGGTGGATATAAGATTCTCAGTTGACAGTTGTTCTTAAACACCCAACATTTGAATGTCATCCTACTGCCTCCTGACCTCCCTGTATGTGAGAAGTCAATTTTCTTCTTGTGTCCTCCATGATTTTCTTTGTATTGGCATTTCAGTAATTTGACTAGGATGTTCCTAGATGTTGCAGTCTTCTTGTTTTATGGGGGTTCTTTGCAATTTTGTGGATTCATGTTTGTCATCAAATTCAGAAAGTTTCGAGCCATTTCTTATAAATTAATTCCTTTTTATCCTTTATTTTTGGAACCCTCATTTGCACATGTTAGTTTGCTTGATAATATCCTATAGGCCTCTGTTTGTTCATTCTTTCTCTTTCCAGTCTTAATATTATGCAATTCTTATGGCCTATTTGGTTCAGTGATTCTTCTTTTGCCACCTCAAACATGCTCTTGAGTCCCTTGTGAATTTATTTCAGTACTGTACATGGCAGTACACATTTCAGATTCTCTGGGATCAGTGGAAGCTAAAAGTAGATGTAGTTGCTTCCCATCAGCTATATTGCATGCTGATCTCGGACTGTGGAATCGCCAGGGATAAGGGAGCAGATAGGTCTCACCCTCCAAGGGGGCTCTATTTGTTATTGAGTGGAGAGGTCTGTGTCTGTGAAGCACCTGGCCATCTGACCACCAGACCCTGGAGAGATAAGGTGATGTCTGCTGTGCTTGCTGGGGCTAGAAGGCATAGAGCATATGGAATTCTCTGTGGTTCTTTAGGTCTTAAAGAACTCTTAAAGTTCATGCTACTCCAAATACTGCAGGCTTCTTCCTATTTGGAAGTAGAGGATTATTTGGATAGTTGCTCAAATAAAAAATCATTCATATCAAAATTGAGCCTTATGTGCTCCAGGCACGCCTTAGATAATGGCAATAAAGAAGTGTAAAAATGGACAGAACCACAAATTCTATGAAGTTTGTTTTCTAGTGAGAATCCACAGATGATAAATGAAAGATCACATGACGAGAGGAGGTGGTGATTGCTATAGAGTACAATAAGGCATGGAGTGGTTAGGATCCATCTTAAAGTCTAACATGTGAGTACCTGAATTGGGGGGAGAGAATGGCTACCCATGCTGTCAGAACAGCAAATGCAGAGGCTCTGCAGCCATGTACTTGGTGTGTTTTGGAAAAAGCAAGGAGGCTAGTGAAACAGAGCAAACAAAGCAGCTAATAGTAAGGCATGAGGTCTGGAAAGTATAGGATTTTGGGGGTCAGAAGGGTATCTTGAACTAACTATAATTTAAAAGGATTACTTGGGTCACTGCACTGATCATAGACTGTAGAGAGCAAGGCCAGAGTAGTGAGTTAGAATACCATTTGAAGGATCCAGGGCAAGTATAATAGTGGACTCAAATAGGATGGTAACAATGTTGTGGGAAGTGCTTAGTTTCAGGGTGTATTGTGAAGGTAGAGGCAATGGTATTTTTGATTGGATATGATGTATGAGACAATGAAGGAAGAAAATGATACCGTATTTTTGGCTTTTGCTACAAGAAAGTTACCTGTTTTGACACAGGAAAAACTCTAGAATGGGCATATTTGGTGGGTTAACAGGTCTTAGGTTTGGGGTGTGTGAAGTTTAAGATGCCCATGAATTATCTCCATAGAGAGTGGCTGTGGCTGCTGTGCCCAGATCTGAAGTTCAGGGAAGAGGACTGGACTAGGGATTTAAGTTTGGGAGCTGTCATGGAAAGAAAAGTCAAACGAAGGAGCCTAGATGCATTTACCAAGGAAATGGGTTGGCAGAGAAAGAATCTGTGGGAAATAGAGGAAAACCTCCAAATGAGACTGAGAGTGAACCTCCCACGAGAGAAAAGGAAAAATCAGGAGGGTCTCTGAAGTAAAGAAAGAGTATTTAACTGTGTATGTGATCACTTCTGTCAAATGTGGTCATTAGGTCAGGAGCGATGGATACACGATGAAGATGAGCAAATGACTTCTGGACTGAGGAAGATGGATGTTGTTGGTGATCTTGACAAGACTTGTTTCAGTAGAGCTGGTGGAACAGTCAGAGCTAGGACGAACAGATTTAAAATAGCAGTATGGATGGGGGGCTGGGTTGCTCAGCTGGTTACATGTCCAACTCTTGGTTTTGGCTCACGTCATGATGTCATGGTTGTGAGGTTAAGCCCTTCTTGCTCTGTCCCTCTTCCACTAGTTCACGCATGTGCTCAAGCTCTCTCTTTAAATAAAATCTTAAAAAAATAGCAGTGTGGGAGGTACTAGACAGCAAACATAGACAGCTTTTGAGAAGATTGCTATAAAGGGGTGGAAGGGAAAGCAAAGAGCAGTAACTAGAAGACTCTAGGGGACCCAGGAGAAGATTCCTCTTTGTATTCTTTTATTTTGAAATTATAAATTCACACGAAATTGCTCAGCAGAGAGAGTACAGGGAGGTCTTATACAAGTTAAGATGTATCCTTAACTTGGTTTCTCTCAAAAACCACTTGTATCACTATAGTACAATATTAAAACCAAGAAGTGGATATTGGTACATCCACAGGTTAAGGTTTCATCAGTTACACATGTACTGTGTGTATGTGTGTGTGTGTGTGTGTGTGTGTGTGTGTGTGTGCTACAGAATTTCATCAGATGTGTGACCCTAGAACAATCAAGATCCATAACTTTCCATAATCATGTGGTTCTCTTGTGCTACCCCTTTAAAGCTATATATCTTCCATCTCTGACCCCTGGCAAACACTGTTCCCTACTTCTATAATTTTGTTTTTTCAAGAATATTGCATAAATAGAATCATTCAGTATTTAACCTTTGGGATTGACTTTTTACACTCAGCATAATTCTCTTGAGAATCATCCAAGCTGTTTTGCCTAAAAATACTGAATACCTTTTTATTGCTGAATGGTGTTCCATGGCCATTTATACCCATTGAGGGACATTTAGGCTTTTTCTGTTTGGGGCTCTTATGAACAAAGTTACTATGAATAATTGTGTACAGGTTTGTTTTTGTTTTTGTTTTTTTGTTTAAATTTGTTTATTTTAGCAAGAGGGAGAACGAGCAGGGAGGAGGGACAGGGGAGAGGGAAACAGTCTTAGGCAAACTGTGTGCAGAACATGAGTCCATCACAGGGCTCCATCTCATGACCCTGATACCATGACCTGAGCTGAAATCAAGAGTCAGGTGCTTAACCAACTGAGCCATTCAGGCACCCCAATTGTGTACAGATTCTAGGTTTTCATTTCTCTGAGACAAATGCCCGAGAGTGCAATTGCTGGGTTTTGTGTTAGGTGCATGTTGAGTGTATGTAGTCGTGTATGTATTTGGTTTTTTAAATTCCAGTTAGTTAACATAGAGTGAAGGATTAGTTTCAGGAGTAGAATTTGGTGATTCAGCACGTACATATAACATCCAATACTCATCACAACAAGTGCCGTCCTTAATACTCATCACCCATGTTGAGTCTGATACTGCCAGACCATTTTTAGAGTGAGTACGTGACTTTACAATCCTACCAGCAATATATGTGTGACCCAGGTTCTCTATAACCTTGCCAGCATTTTGTGTTGTCACTGATTTTAGCCATTCTGATGTGTGCATAGGGAGAAATTTCTTCTTAAGAAAATTGTAGGGGCGCCTGGGTGGCTCAGTGGGTTAAAGCCTCTGCCTTCAGCTCAGGTCATGATCTCAGGGTCCTGGGATCAAGGCCCGCATCGGGCTCTCTGCTCAGCAGGGAGCCTGCTTCCTCCTCTCTGCTTGCCTCTCTGCCTACTTGTAATCTCTCTGTGTCAAATAAATAAATAAAATGTTTATTGAAAAATTGTAGTTGGGATCCCACCTGTACCTCCAGTCTCTTAGATAACATGAAGATTATTAAAAATCAAATATTTTAAAAATTTGAGCATGTATGCACATAGAGGTGATGGTAGTTTAAAAGGTTATGCTTAATAGCTAAGGAGATATGGAGAACTTCTTGCTCTGTGACATGAAGACCAGTGAGCTTATGCTTTGCACAGAACCTCCACACCCATGACCAGTGGGAGCAATAGCCAGCGAATGTTTCTATTTCCTAGCCTAAAAGTTTAATGCATGTGAGTAGTACACATCTAGGCACTAAGACTGCTTAGACTGTATGTAGGGTGAAATGTGTGATAGTTGGCAACAACCTAGGAATTACAAATTTGAGTTCATGTATTTTTTTCTTTAAGATTTATTATTTGAGACGGGGAGGCAGGATCAGAGGGAGAGGGAGAGAGAAAATCTTAAGCAGGCCCCGCACTCAGTGTGGAGTGTGTGTGTGTGTGTGTGTGTGTGTGTGTGTGTGTGTGTGTGTGTGTGTGTGACATAGGGCTTGATCTCATGACCCTGAGATCATGACCTGAGCCAAAATCAAGAGTCGAATGCTTAACCAACAGAGAAGCCCAGGTACCCTGAGTTAATGTGAAATTTTTTAACTCTATAGATCTTTTTTGTCACAGGGACAGAGAATATGTAACTTCAAAGTACCTATAAGTTGATAGAAGCTCATTAAACACTGGTGAGCCTAACACTAAACTACATGACAAAAGGGGGGGGCACCTGGGCGGCTCAGTGGGTTAAAGCCTCTGTCTTCGACTCCGGTCATGATCTCAGGGTCCTGGGATCAAGGCCCGCATTGGGCTCTCTTCTCAGCAGGGAGCCTGCTTCCTCCTCTCTCTCTGCCTGCCTCTCTGCCTACTTGTGATCTCTCTCTCTCTCTCTCTCTCTGTCAAATAAATAAGAAAGAAAGAAAAGAAAACTTGAAAAACAGAGTAGGGAAAAAAGATTAAATACATATGCTGTATTAATATATAAATAAGATATATTTAAATATAGAAAATACAAAATTTCAAGAGTTCTACATTTTAGGACATAAAATGTTTTTCATTCTTTGTCTGAAAATATAAGCCAAATTTGTTCATCATTTAAAAAAAAAAGGTAAAACAAAAAGCTGCAGAGAGAGCCTTTCATAATGAAGAGGGAATTACCTTGTGATGGAGAAAGGGAGATCTGACAAGTGCCAGTTGCTGGCTTCTGCAGCCTCTTGGGGGACCGGAAGGAGGCTGTGCTGTGGTTGTTTTGCTCGGCATGGGGCTCCCTCTTGATGCTGCTTGTAATAACTTGACTGAACAGATGTAGCCACTTCAGGTCATTTGAAACCTGTCAGGTCCAGGACGAAGGTTGATCAACGAGGCATTGTGACTTGTTGCCCCCTGCTCAGGGGGAAGCCTTTATTGAGCCAGAGCATCCCCTGAGACCTAAAGAGAGAAAGGATGAACAAGACAAAACAAAGCAAAACAGATAGGAGATGAGCAGCCAAGTGTTCTGGAGGCAGAAAGCAAACAGTTAAAAACTAGAAAGCTTTGGTGTGTGCTGAATTGTACTTGAAATGCTATGAACTCCTGATCTACAATAGATCATTTAAAAACAGTTTTCTGAGAGCTGGAATTGTTACTCAAATGCTTGCTTTCTTGCAGTTACTTCACCTGTATTTGATGCATGGCCTTTTGTTGTCCTCAGGAATGAGTAAAGGAACATCTCTAATTCCAGGTAGACAATCCTCATAGTCACAGAGGACATTAATATTTAATTGTGCCAAAGACTAAAAAAGTCACAAGTGGCCCCTCTTCATGAATCTACAACCACCTACACAAAAGTAATGGAGAGTGACATACAGAGGATCATTGATAAGAAAACATGAAGTCAAGTAAGAAAACGGGCTTAGACATTTCCATGAAATACTGGTCTGAGCATATAGTTTCAGGGAAAAGGCAAGAACGTCTACAGAATTCTGGGTGGTGGTTATTGGGGAAAGGGAATGTTGGTTTCTCTTAACTCAAATGGAAAGCTTAAGGAAAAGACAAGATGTCATGTGTAGGTAAGTGGATGTTTGACTGCTAGGAGACTTCTCAGGCATCAGGGGCTACTTTATAAAACAGGAATCACAGGACACTTATCTTTGGTTAAAGAAAGCTGCCCTGTGATCTGTGTATATGTGTGTTCATCAGTCATTTAAGAGCAGTGACTTTGACTTAGCAGATAATACGTAAATGGCATTAGCTTGATCAATAGGACTTTTAGAAGTTGGAAGGGATGGCTTTCTAAGGCATGGTAGAAAAAGAAATATTTTTTTTTAAAGATTTTATTTATTTATTTGACAGAGAGGGAGAGATTACAAGTAGGCAGAGAGGCAGGCAGAGAGAAAGGAGGAAGCAGGCTCCCCACTGAGCAGGGAGCCCGATGCGGGCCTTGATCCCAGGACCCTGAGATCATGACCTGAGCCGAAGGCAGAGGCTTTAACCCACTGAGCCACCCAGGTGCCCTAGAAAAAGAAATATTGGTGAGAGTCTAACTTCGCAAAAACATGAGGGGTTAGGTGCCGAGGAAACAGATATGGGAGCATTTTTCTCTGAAGGCCAGACTGTTCGGCATGAATAGTAAAATGAGCCTGGCATAATGCAGATACAGCCTGGAAGCATAAGATTCTCCTTTTAAAGGTCGTATGAGAAAACAGCCAAAGTTGAGTAAGAAAGAAATCTGGCAAGAGATAAGGAGGTGTATCTTCATTTTGATGAAGTTGGCAAATGCCTCTGAGTGATTAAATACGTGGTTTGATGTTACTGAAAAAGTTGGGCAAACTTTTCTAGAAGCAGTGCTATAAATATTTTTCTTTTTTTTTTTTTAAAGATTTTTATTTATTTATTTGACAGAGAGAGAGAGAGATTACAAGCAGGCAGAGAGGCAGGCAGAGAGGAGGAAGCAGGCTCCCTGCCAAGCAGAGAGCCCGACGCAGGCCTCGATCCCAGGACCCTGAGACCATGACCTGAGCCGAAGACAGGGGCATTAACCCACTGAGCCACCCAGGCACCCTATATTTTTCTTCATTGGTGATCTTATTGTATGGCACATTTCAGGACCTCATAGGTTATTTGTTTTTGTTTTTGTGTTTTTTTTTTTAGAGAGAGTTTGTATAAGCATGGGGAGGGTCAGGGTGAGAGAGAAAATCATAAGCAGGCTCCATGCTCAGCGTGGAGCCCAGTGTGGGGCTGGATTGCACAACCCAGAGATCATGACCTGAGGCAGAAACCAAGAGTTAGATGCTTACCCTAGTGAGCCACCCAGGTTCCCCTAGTTGTTGTTGTTGTTGTTGTTGTTGTTGTTGTTTAAGATTTTACTGAGAGTGAGCAAGGGAGAGACTGAGCATGCATGCGTGCAAGAGAGCAGTGGGGAGGGGGAGGGGAGAAAGACAAGCAGACTTCCCACTGAGCAGGGAGCCTAACACCGAGCTCCATTCCAGGACCCAGGGATCATGACCTGAACCGAAGGCAGACACTTAAATGACTGAGCCACCTAGGCACCCCAGGACCTCAAAATTTTATTTAGATTTGTAAGTAAGTACAGCAGTTTGCGATGTATGATTCTACTTATAATAGAACGAAATAAATAACAAATACTTCAAATATGCTGACACAAACTAAAGGATGATTAGTTTTAAATCTTCACATAGTTCAAAGGAAATATATAAAATTTAAACCTAGTATCTAACAGTTCCATTTTTACATTAAATCTAGGTTATTCAGGGGCGCCTGGGTGGCTCAGTGGGTTAAAGCCTCTGCTTTTGGCTCAGGTCATGATCTCAGGGTCCTGGGATCAAGGCCCGCATCAGGCTCCCTGCTCAGTGGGGAGCCTGCTTCCCCCTCTCTCTGCCTGCCTCTCTGCCTCCTTGTGATCTCTCTCCCTCTGTGAAATAAATAAATAAAATCTTAAAAAAAAAATCTAGGTTATTCAGAATGAAATTCATATTCTGATATACAATTAGCTACTCAGATTTGTCTTTTTAAATAAAAGATCAGAATAAACTGGAGCAAAAATGCATGATTTTAGATACTGGTTTTTCTTCAGTTTATTCAGTTTCTTCAATTTTCAAATGGTATAGATTCTTTAAGTATTTTACAGTAATGTATATATATGTATCTTTTAAAGTTAGAAACCAAAATCTATTTACCTAAGAGATAATGAGCTAGATTTTAAGTGAGAATGACCTAAGATTTTAGCATGTCTTAGCATGTGTAATAAAATTTATCTCAGAGCTACAAAGAACTTACAAATGTGACTCTGGAATGAATAAATATGGCTATTTTTGTAAATTCTTACCAGAAAACTCCTCCCCCAAATATGTCAAGCTTAATTTTCTGCTCTGTGGAGCACAGCTAGTAGGGTAGCAAAGCCCAGTGACATTTTCCACAGTGTGAGTTGCCAACCACTAGAAGCCTGTGGCAGTGTTTAAATCTACAGCAAACAAGCTAACAACTGGTTGAAGAACAGATTATGTAATTCTTCTTCAATATTTCTTTGTGTGGTGTGTACATCACTGTCAAAATCCTGGAGACAGAGCTTGTGACTGTCTGATAAGGTAGCATTTTAGTATAGCTATGAGCCAATGTAACCTTCTGCTTTTGCACAGGCTATTTCGGTTAACTTCTCCATCTTTGGTTAAACTCCTACAAAAGAAATGGGTATTTGAGTGTGTTCACTGAAGTGTGTGTTAGGGCTGTGATTTCAGTGGTCATTTTTTCTACAGCCTGGCCAATTTTAATTTCTAAGTCTCCCGGAGAGCATTAATTAGTAAGATAAAAACCTATAAATTGAAGCATTGGTAATGGCAATGGGAGGAGTTCAATTCAGAGGAATGGAGAATATTTATTGTATGATTAGAATTAAAAGTCAAAGAGGACCTCTACAGTATAATGGACAAAAAAATACTTGTGTTTCATAAAATTTGATTAAGGTTCTAGAAGAAATACGACTATGGTCCTATTGCAGTACCTCATTTTTTTTTTCTGGATCTGTAAATGACATTGTATCTATATGCAGTAATACCTCAATATCTCATTACTTCGAAATGGTGTTCAATGGAAAGGTGGTAGATGAGGACATTTTCTAGATAATTGGAACATATCCCAATTACCAGATTTAATTTATTTCATTTTGGCTTTTCAAATTGAATGTATATGTATTTCCCAGCCTTCTCTTAATAGAAGGCGTTGATCATAATTGAACGTTTTTCCTCTCACTTTAAAGGTGTTAACCTTTAGAATTTAGAAAAACAATATATTGATAACTGGCCATATTGAAGACACTGTATTCTAGACCCTGTGGGTAGTGTAGAGGCTAATGGAGATCCTGAACATCTGACATTCGATTGGTAGAAATCAGTACTTTGTATGACTAGTACTCATGTTTCATATGTCAATTATGATTTAGTTGTAATTGTCTTCCAGAACAGGATATGAAATCCTTAAGGGATGGTATGTTCATTGTTTTTTAAATGGGACTTTCAGAGAAAATCATGGATGACTGCAGTTGAGATTTCATACTCACTATTGCTAGTTGATTTGAGTTGATAGAATTTCTAGAATTTTCCATCTCTCATTATTGGAGGAAAATGTTACTGTCATTGCAATTTAATGTTGAGGAAAATTGAAATGCATGGCTTTGCATTAGCACTTTTGTATAGCTAAGCTAGAAGTATATTGTTAGTTTAGAAAAATATAATGCCTCATTAAAACGCTTTCAAAACAATCAGTTTGGTACACAGAAATTAAAAATATTTTTTCTAAGCTAGCCCAGAGTACTAAGTCTGTAGTATTTATCATATCCAGTATCTCCTGCCATTTTTTTGAGAAGAAATAAACACTTGGTAACAGATGGAATAGTCAGCA
The DNA here is from genome assembly GCA_002007465.1 of Ailurus styani. NCBI lineage: Eukaryota > Metazoa > Chordata > Mammalia > Carnivora > Ailuridae > Ailurus > Ailurus styani. Next base: position 2,019,353 of record LNAC01000302.1, on the reverse strand, counting down.
TTTATAGTAAAAACCAGGATATTATCTTTTCTTTCTCTACAATGTAGTAAACAGATAACTAAAGCATCCATTTTCAGCAAAGGGGTTGAAAGATAAAAAACAGCTATTTTCCTTTCTTCTGTTATTTTATGGAAGAATGTATTCTCCGAAATTAACACTTGGGTTTTTTTTGTTGTATATATATATTTTTTAAAGATTTTGTTTATTTATCAGGGACAGAGAGAGAGAGAGAGCACAAGCAGGGGGAACATCAGGCAGAGCAGGCAGAGGGAGAAGCAGGCTCGCTGCCAAGGGAGGAGCTTGATGCAGGCCTCGATCCCAGGACCCTAGGATCATGACCTGAGCTGAAGGCAGCCGCTTAATTGGCTAAGCCACCCAGGCGTCCCAATACTTGGTTTTAATTCCCTCCTTTGGAAAGCTCTGTCTGAGAATATGGCATGTTTTTAAACTATGAAAATTGAGACAAAAGGATACATTCAGGAAAATTCACTGAATTATTACCTACACAAAGTAAACCAAATGAATCTTAAGTGTACAGTCTAGTGAACGTGATGGCTACTACCCAGCCATACTTGTGTAACCCCGCTAATACAGAGGTACAAAATATTATCTCTAGCCCAAAGAACTCCTCTGTCACACTTCCTAATTAATACCCCCAGAGGTAATCACTATAAAGCATTTTTCCACTAAAGATTAGTGTTAACAGTTTTTTGAGTTTTATGTAGATTTAATACCCTATGCTCAGTTTTTGTTGTTACTGAATATTATCTCCGTAGGACTGATGGTGTTTATAGGCAACAATATTTGAATACCCTTTGCCTGGAGGGTAGTCAGTTTTACAAATAGAACATAATAATCAGTTTTATTATTGATGAAAATTTGCCTTGTTTTGGTTTTTGGCTTCATGAATCAAAAAGCTGTGAAGATTTTGGTTCACATCTTTATCTTTTGGTGTGCACACATGGTCATTCCCTAAGATGTACCTAGGGGTGCAGTTGCTGATCAAAGACTCGGCATTTGTTCACCTTTAGCTACACAATCTTTTAAAGTAAGTGAACCAGTTTAAACTGGACCAGTCACATGTGCATTTCATTTCCTCTGCTAACACTAGGTTTTTGTAATTTGAGCCATTTTTCTAGAAGCTATCTCGTTTTACCCTTCACATTAGTCTATAATCCATCTGGCATTATGTTTTGGGTAAAGTGTGAGGAAGTGGTCAAGACCCATTTCTTTTTCCACATGCATTTTCAATTTATCAAGCACCATTTACCGAAAAGTTTCAATTGTTTTCCCTATTGATTGAGATTGCATCTTTGTCACAAATTAGGTGGATATATATGTGCTGGTGTGTTTCTTGACTCTCTTCTGTTTTGTAAGTTACTGGCATAAAGTTTTTTTTTCTGACTCTTATTGCAGAGATGTCCTTATTTTCATGTGATACCACTAAATTTCTCTTTTCTTTTCCTAATGTCTTAAGAATTTCTAGAAACAGTTTGTTTTTATCCTTTATATACCCGGTTTCAACTCAATTGATTTTTGTGTTCATTTTTATTCTTTTATCTATTATCTTTGAATTTAGTTTGCTAGTCTTTTTCCCAGATGCTTTTAGAATGTTTTTAAACTTTCATTTTGAAGTAAGTTGAATTTTTAAAACACTTGCCAAAGTATTACTAAGAGTTCTTACAAACCCATCACCCAGCTTCACTGTCAACATCTTATATAATTAATAACTGGTACAATTATAAAATTGTGAAATCGATATTGATGCAATTCATAAGCCACCTTAAAATTTTGCCAATTTTTCCACAAATGTCCTTTATCTAGCAGAGGATCAAATCCAAGATCATACGTTGAGTTTAGCTCTTGTATCTATCCTCCCTTGAGATGGGGAGCTTAGACTTAATGTATCTTCATGACCTTGACATTTTTGAAGAGTGCTGATCAATTTGGGGGATTTCTCTGAATTCGTGTTTGTCTGACATTTTGTAATGATTAAGTTCAGTTCCTCACTTTTTTTAAGATTTCTTTAGAGAGAGACCACGTGATTGGGGGTGGGGAAGGGGCCAAGGGAAATGGAAATAAGTAGACTCCCTCCTGAGGGAGGTGCCCCATGCTGGGCTCCATCTTAGGTCTGGGATCAAGACCTAAGCCAAAACCAAGAGTCGGTCACTTACCTGCCCCTCTGGTTCCTCATTTTGGCAGGAATACCAGAAATGATGAGGTAATCTCAGTGCCTCATGTCAGGAGGTATATAATGTCAAATGTTTCATTCCTGGTGATACTAAGATTGATTACTCGATTGAGGGGGAATCTCTGTTTTCCCCACTAAAATATATATAAATTTTTATAGTTAATAAGTATCTTGTGGAGAGACAGTTTTAGACTATATAAGTATCCTGTGTTCTCACATACTTTTCCCCAGTAATGTTAGCCTCTATCAGTGATTCTTGCTTCTGTAATAGTTATTACTCTGGTGTTTGTGAGATGATGATTTTTTTTATTTGCATCATTCCTTCTATAATTTGGAATCTACTGTAAGAATAAGCTGTCTCATCTTATTTATTCATGTAATTGCTGATTTGTAGTATAGACACAAAGATACTTATTTATTCCAGGAGATCAAAATCACTCCAGTTAGTTCACTTTATTCTAGGTTTGGCCATTGAAAGCTCCTTTAGGCTTGTCCTTTATTCTTTTGACATATCATCAAATGTTGAGCATTTGCTTCCTTTCTGTCAATAAAAGATCTTACTGGCTCTTCTTGCCCTGTTCCCTTATTCTCTTCTCTGTGTCATTCCTGAAATCAACCATTTCTTCAAAGATTTTTGGTTCATTTTATTGAAGACGGGTATTGGGAAACCAAGATCTGGGTGCTGGGTGTGCTCATTGAACTTCGTCATCGCTTCTAGATCCTCTCTCACCTAACTGAGCTAGGACATATGTACGTCCATGCAAACAAGCATACATACACACCTATTGTTTTTATATCTATTTGTGTCTATTCACATAAATCCAAATATGATTTCATTGATATATCTGACTCCCTTTCAACATCACAGGGTTCATTCTGCCAAACCCCTCCATTACTAGTGATCTTTAACAATGAGAAACCTCACTCTCATTATCATCAATGGATTTCATTATTGATCTGTAAATACACATAAAGTACTTGAAATTATAATTTCATACCACTATGAAAAATGAATCTTTCACTACAATACAGCATGTGGGTAGCCTTACAGTAAGCAAGCAAAACACTTGTTCAAAAGTAACTTAGGTTAATTTTCTTTCCTCTCCCTTTCTGTGTGGTTATATTATCAATTTATAATGTAATGTATATGAAAGGTATTTCTGAATATTAATATTCTATTGCTTATTAAAGCACTTTATTGAGGTACTACTGTTACTGATTCTTAAGCATTTTCCAGATGTCACATCATTCATAAGTAAAGTTTCACCTGTTCCTTACCAATTCTTACAATGCAAATTGATTTATTTTGTGGAAGTCCTTTTGCTAGTACTTTCAGTACAATAGTGAGTAATAAGATCCTGTACATCCTCACCTGTACAACTTCGCCATTTCAGGTCTGGATAGAAATGGCTCTAGGGGCACCTAAGTAGCTCAGTCAGTTAAATGTTGACTCTTGGTTTCAGCTGAGGTCATGATTTCGGGGTTTTGGGATTGACCCCTGCATCAGGCTCTGTGATCCATGGGGAGTCTGCTTGATGTTCTCTCCCCACTTCAACATTATACTGGCTTAATTACAAGTTTTCTTTTACTTCGAATTTGTAGTATGTTGGAACTGTGGGGACAATTTATAGTGTTGGGACTATTTAGTCTTTGAATGTTTTTTGAATTGCAACTGTGACACCAGCTAGCCTGGTTGTTTTTTGAGATTGATCTTTAATAATTTCCTCTTCTATGGAAATTGATCTCTTTAAACTGTGCCCCTCTTACGGGGTCAATTTTGGTAGTACATACTTACCAGAAAATAGTCCTTTTTATCTAGATTTTAAAACTTAAAGATGTCTTTTATAAGCATAGATGTCTGTAGAGTAGTCCCTTCTGATTTTTTTTCCTTTTTCAACAGTTAATTCATCCTTGTCATTCCTTATTTTGCATAGTTTTGCCTTTATATAAATATAAATATATAATATGTATATTATATAAGTAAATATATAGTCATATGTATGTGAAATAAAGGACTCCTTTCCAGATGTTATAAAGAAACTCTACAACTAAAATAAGTTAAGTGGACAACCTATTAAAAAAATGATAAATTTTGAATTGGAACTTCATAATAGGGAATATCCACATAGTCAACAAACAAATTTAAAAACTTCACTAGTCATGGGGAAAATGCAACTTAAAACCACAGTGTAATGTCATGATATGTCCCCTAGCATAACTAAAATGAAAAAGACTGGGCACCTGGTGGCTCAGTTGATTAGGGCTCTGCCTTTAGGTTAGGTCATGATCTGAGGGTCCTGGGATTGAACCCCACATCAGGTTCCCTGCTCAGTAGAGAGCCTGATTCTCCCTCTCCCTCTCCCTCTGCTTGTGCTTTCTCTCAAATAAAATCTTTAAAAAAATAAAAAACAAATGAAAAGGACTGAAAATCTGACGTATTGGTGATGACATGAAGCAAATGGTAGTTTTATATACTTCTGGGATAATGTCATACACACACACACGCGACAAACATGCATGTAGGACTGACTGGAAAAAATTGAATTGGTTTCTCATTGCCAGCTCATGTTGCTAGAAATTTGATAGTTTTTTTGAAGAGGATTTGCAGGAGAAATTGCTTTGGGTTTTCATTCTCTCTAAAGCCAAAGATTGACAGTGGTGATGAAAAAGTACCAGAGAGTTGCAATGTTGGATGAATTTTTCACATAATGATCAAAGTTTATTCCCTAAGTCAACAATGAAGAATGCCTGTGATGGTGGTAGATGACAAGAATAGGCAAAACGTTATGGAACTCAAAGGCATGAACTTCCTGGGCTGGAGTCATTGAAAGGCCCCCGTGTTAGAGATGTGAATGTTTCTGACTCAAGAGAAGCTGTAACGAAAGAAGAGTCCTCATGGGAGAACACTGCAAGGGGTTGCAGCAGTGGTCAGGTGCATGGTGGAGACTGAGGAAGAAAAGAGGGGTGAATGAGGGTACAGGGTTGGGGGGGTGTGCAGCTAGGGTCAGAAGCTAGGCCGTTCCAGGTTGGTTGGGCTTTGAAAGGAGAACTCTTCCAGATGCACAGGCCTCAGATTGACCAAGGCTCCCCACAGGTGTGAAACGGCAATGGCAGATGAGTATACTGACCAACCCTGGTCAGGGCTATGCAGGTGAGCATAAGGAATAGGCAGATACCAGTAGACAATAGTATCTCTAACTTGGTACAAGGTGTGCAAAGATAATTGAAAGAAGAAACAAATGTGGTAACAAAAATGTGCAAACATTTTCATCATCATCACCAAAAGCAAGTTAAAATCAAAGCCAACCATAAAGTTGATTTTCTTCACCTGCAAAATATGAAAAAATTGAAAATGAATTACAACCATGACAGCAATGTGCTTGTCGTTCTGTGTCACGACTGGCACAAATATCCTATTCTAAGAAGACAGCCTGTCCATATACATGGAGATCTTAAACACGTTGATGTCATGGTTCTACCTCTGAGGGTGAAGCCAGTGCTTAGGAATGTTGACTTGGGATGCAGGTACTGCAGTCAGGCTGTCTGGATTCAGGTGCCCATTTGTTGTTTGCTATCCATGTGAATCAAGCTAGTCACTGAGGCTCCTTGTGCCTCAGTCTCATCTGTCTCCTCATTCTCCTTTCATCTATAAGAGGAGATTCATGATAATATCTAACAGGGAACTCTGGTGGCTCAGTCATTAAGCATCTGCCTTCGGCTCAGGTCATGATCCCACGGTCCTGGGATTCAGCCCCATATCCGGCTCCTTACCCTCTCCTCCCAGCCCTGTGTACGTGTTCTCTCTCTCTCTCTCTCTCTCTCTCTCTCTCTCTCTCTCTCTCTCTCTCTCTCTCTCTTTCTCTTTCTCTCTCTCTCTCTCTCTGAAAATCTTAAAATATATATAACCTACCTTGCGTTGGGAGGGTTATTATATATAAAGGAGTTAAAATAATATGCCTGGCAAATGCTAAGCACCACATGAGACCTTGTTACTATTTTAGGTCCATAACTACTCATCAAAAATTCCAAAGTTTTCAGGAATCAGACCTTGTTAGACTTTAGAAAAGTAACATGAGATATTTTGGCTATATTCTATAATCCCGCCCCCCCCACCCCCTCACCAGGGTGTTCTGGGATAGGACCCCAGAGTTAAACCCATTCATAATTTCATTGTGAATTATAAGAATATGCATATTGAGCATTCTAAATAATAAGTGACTTCATATCAGTTCAGGTCAGATCAGATTTTCCCACCAAATGAGAAACATGAAAATCCTTAAGAGAATTTTTTGAGTTTGGTGTTGTAAGGGATTATAGATCCACATTCCATAATTTAAAAAAAGTGAAATTTATCTAAAATGTATAATGCATTGTTATCTTTTTTAATTAACATATAATGTATTATTTGCTCCAGGGGTACAGGTCTGTGAATCATCAAGCTTAAACCTTTCACAGCACTCACCATAGCACAAACCCTCCCCAGTGTCCATAACCCATCCACCCTATCCCTACCCTCCCACCCCGCAGTAACCCTCAGTTTGTTTCGTGAGATTAAGAGTCTCTTAATGGTTTGTCTCCTTCCTGATCCCATCTTGTTGCATTTTTTCCCTCCCTACAAAATGCATTATTTTTTAAAATTATTTATTTATTTATTTTAGCGAGCATGTGCGTGTATGCACACAGAGTGGATGAGCAGAGGGAAAGAATCTCAAGCAGATTCCCCACTAAGCATGGAGCGCAACATGGGGCTCAGTCTCAAATCCCTGAGATCATGACCTGAGCCAAAATCAAGAGTTGGATGCTTAACTGACTGAGCCACCCAGGTGTCCCTGTAGTCTACTATTTAATAAAATGTTTACAAACTTAAAACTTTGAACTGCTTTTTATGTTGAGTAAATAAACAGAATATAGTATTGTTATATATCTAGGAAAAATCTCAGCATAGAAAAATAGTCTGGAAAAGATACCATATTATTAGTAATTAATGATGTGCTGGGAATATGATTAAATATTATCGTTGGCAGATTTTTAATAAAGATATTATTCCAATGAAAATCTGTCAAATGGACCTTAGTACATAGCTTTAATTGTTCTGCAAATTTGACCAGAGTAATTTGAACAAGTTGTCTTTTGTCAGTTATCTTTCCATGGTGGTAATCGTTACTATAAATCAATCTTTCATAATAGCTTAAAATAGAAAAATTTCTTTGAGGCGTGCCTGGGTGCCTCAGTCGGTTAAGCATCTGACTCTTGGTTTCAGCTCAGGTCATGATCTCGGGGTCGTGGGATCGAGCTCTACTCTCAGCACAAGCCTGCTTTGGGTTCTCTCCCTTTTCCTCTCCATCCCCCTTCTGCCCTTATCCCCACTGCCACAGACAAGTGGGCATGAGCACACTTCTCTCTCTAAAATAAATAAAATCTTGGGAGAAAAAAAAAAGGAAAATTTCTTTGAATGTTTTAATGTGTTTCATGCACTGAATTTCATTGGCTAATTTTAGTTGCACTCAATCTACTAAAACTCAGTGTAAGTAAACTTAACGCAATTTTATAAAAAATAGTATTTTATATGAAACCAATAGTAAGAGTTAAATTTCATACTTTTGCTGTTTTGCTATGGATAGCATCAAAATACTCCAAATGAGCCCTCCAACATAGGGGTTCAGCAAAGACTTTGGAAATCAGACATAGTTTAAGTTCCAATTACACTGCTTTCTTGTTGTCTAACTTGGATAAATTACTAATTCCCCAGATCTTAGTTTCCTTATTTGCAAAACAGATTTAATAGCATGTCATCTGAAGATGAAGTGAGATAATTTCTATAAAGTACCACCCACTGCTTTATATTATGTGTTCAATAAATGGGTGTTCTGTTTTCCTTTCACTGAGAACAGAAAAAAAAGAGGGGGGAAGAGATAAAATAACTACTCTTTACTGAGCCACTGTTAAAAGCACTTGTATTAATTTGTCCTTTTCACAGTCCTCTGCAGAGGGTGTCTATAGCTTGCCCAAGAGGCAGGTGGGTGGCTGAGGTGTGACGTGAAGTCTCGGCATTGGACCCAGAGCCCACATTCTTGGAAACTAGATTAGCCTGCCAATGAACTGAAAACGATAGGATGAGGCTGTTTAAAAGATAGGATGAGGCTGAGACTGTTGTTCATGTGGTTTAACGTATATATGTAATACTGAAAAAAGTAACTATGAAGCCCTGTTAACAGATTTGTGCTTGTTTTCTGTTTCCCTCTGTGTTTCAGTACTTTGTGAATGGTACGCTGGAGCACTTTCAGTGATTACTATTCATACCCCTTCCTGGGATACTGTTGAAAGGACCAGCAAACCTCCAGTTTCCTCAGATATAATCTCAGATTAATGGAGTTGGGGAACAGATTATGCTCGTCTCAGTAAGATCTGGTAAGAGTTTCAAAATACATTTACTCTTTGCAGATGATATCTGATGTGACCTGCATAGAAGTATTTCTGCCTTGTTATAAATTGGAAAGTTATAACTAAAGAGACATATGGTAGAGGGGGAAAAATAGGCTCCCACAAAAAGGCACTGGTATATGGATTGAAACATTTATTATTAGCTAAGCATATGCTGATGTATTTAGAGATATTTTTATTACTTAAAGTATAGGGACTTAACATTTAGTATAAGGGGAGTTTCATGACAAGCATTCTTCTTGTAAAATATAACTGCAATACAGTTCATGAAACCTGTAATTGCTACAATCTACATTATTTTTATTGCTGTAAAATAACTATAAAATGGAGAACGCTATCCCCTTGAAATGGGTTATGATGAAAATGTACCTATTGTGATTATCTTTGTGCAGATACTTCCCTAACTGTGAGCCTCCCTTACCTCTACTTCAAATGCATGTAAATTTGCTTCTGTATATCTTTTCCTCAACGTCAAAATTTTTTGCTCCAATATATGAAATTGCTAGTCACTCCGGTCGGGATTAATTAGGAAAACAGAACTGGGACTGAAAAAAGACAGTAAAGTTGAATTGGATGTCAGAATTGAAGCAGTTAGTGCAGGCAGTCGTGGAGGGGGGTGAGGAATTAAATGAGCAAAGGTGATGTACCATCTCTTAGAAGTACACTCCAGTAGCTGCCCTGAGGACACAAGCTAAGTGATGAAAATGGTGCTTTGACCATGACATGAATTTATCTTGGGTGGATAGATGTTGAGAAATACAGGTCATCCAGAGGTTTTGCTTCTCAGGCATACAGTTTATTCTGCATCTCATATACCTGAAACTCCAGGTAAGTCGGTACCTCTTAGACATAAATGGAAAAACGCTGTGTATTTAGATGGAGGACTAGATCTCTTGGAATGCGTGTTCACCTTCAACCTGTAACTTTTCAAGTATCTTGTGCTCCATGTTGGGAAGGGATATCCCCACAGTTTCCTAGTGAACAAAACCTGGTAAATGGAAACTAGGAAGACTGAGGCATCTAAATGCCCCATGATTGTAGCACTGTGACAGAGAAAATGGGCAGTAGGGACAGTGATCTGTGGTTTGAACTTGGACTGTGCCACCTTTTGGCCATAACTTCGGTCTAAGAGCTAATTTACAAAGAGTGCTTAGTACTGGACTTAAACATGTGTTCAATAAATGACTATACTGAAGTGATAGTCCAAACATTTATAAGGCTTTTTGCATATTTTCTAGTCCTTGATACTATTTTTTCTGAGGACTTAAATTTCTAATCTGTAGTTTATCCTACCTTAAATTTTCCTTAGTCTTATGTAGTCAACCATAGGAAGATATTACTATACTTTTTCAAGAGTAGAAATTTTTTTTTAAATCTGGCATGTATTATATTTCTGAATGTTCTCGATATTTTAAACTTTATATTTCACATCTGCCACTTTGTAGTACTTTGATATTGGGTCATTTACCTTTCTAATCTTTTCATCTTTGAAATGAGAATAATAGAGCATCTACAATAATATTTTGTGAGTATTAAATAAGATCTACTTTATGATACAGAAATACCCAATGCATGTAAGCTATTACTAATACTAGTACTGTTAGTATTGTAATTATTCTTCTTAAATACATTCTTATCTACCTCTGGTATGATTGCTACTGTTGTCTTTAATTGGTGGACCTTGAAGCAGGATGTTCTACAGAATTACTAATAAAATATTAATGTATGCAAATTCTCAGGTCATGGTTTAACTCCTGAACATGATTCATTATGTTCATCATTTTATACCCATAAAATATATAAATTTAGTTTAAATGCAAATCTTATTTCATGATGTTACTAAATCACCTCCAAGGACAACCACTTTTAAAATTTCCAAATTTGATTCTTTCCAAAGGAATCTATGTAACTTCTATTTTAAATTGCTTCACACTTTGATTCTTAATATCAGAGTTCGGCCATTTAAACCATAACTTTTTGCTTTTTAAACTGCTGACCAAAGCTATTGAATCTGTGAAATTATAAAATACTAAGTAATCAGGATACCATGACTTTCTACTACCTATTCCACCTAACTTCTAACTTTATATGCAAATTGGCCTATATCTCTAGGGCTCCAAGTGCTTATTACTTGATTCCATAATCCAATCATTATGCTCAATTCTGACTGAGATCTTATTCACCATAGTACAGTACTGAGTTTCAAATAACCAGTGAGATTTAGGAAGAGGAAAACTTTGGCTCTGTCTCATATAGAGACCTGATCCTGACCATGGAAAATTATGTTCTAGGCTTGATGATGATGTTCTTTACGAATTGTTGAAGACAAGAAAATGAAAACTTTTTTAGACTTTCTATCCATTTGATTTTCATTTTTTGTTTTTTTTTTGTTTCCAAGGTGTTCTAAAATAATTATATGAACAAGCAAGAATAAAAAATCTTTCAATATGCATATAAAGGTTTATGGCATATATAGGATTAACCAATAAAGTAAATTATTAATATATCTAATCTACCTTTTTATATGATCAGGACTTAAGCCAGATTTTTTTATAAGAACAGTATAATTGAATTATTTTGCTAAGGCATTTACAACTATGAAAGACCTTATGGTATACAGAGAGGGCAACAGGCAGTATTAGACCTTAGAATGAATTTTGTAATTTTTTTTCTAGTCACTTATAGTATCTAGCAGAATAAAAGGTACTTATGTAATTTTATAAAAGTTAGAAACTATGAGTGAAGAGAAAGCAAAAGTTCAAAACCATTTAACCTTACTGGTGTAAAATATTTCTTCAATATTTGAAACATAAGATCTTTGAGAGTGTTTATCCAAATACTTAATATATTTTTCTATTTATAATCCTTCAAGGTTTATGATCTCGTATAATGCAAAAATAGAAATAACAAACCCAGAAATCCCATTGCCCATCATTAGAATCCAAGCATTGTCAAGTTCAGGGGCTCTGTTTTAGGTGACCTCTGGGTTACTAGAAATACTCAGTGTTACTGGAAACCCTTCACTGCCAAAGTAGGTGCTCAGAGGAGACTATGGCTTTTGGAATATTGTGCATTACCAGATACTTAAACTTGTGGCTTTTTAAGATCTATGTACTGTGAAAGGGAAGTAATGTTTATTGTTCATCACATGCTAAGAACTTAATCTACTCAAATTCTGGAGATGACCTTGTGAGATGAATCCAGGTATTCCTGTTTTATCTATGGATAAAACGAATATCAAGGAATTCAGTAACTTGCTCAAAGTCATACCCCCAAGAAATGCACAGAGGCTCGGTAGGAGGAGGCATAGAGAATAATCTGTATCCATTTAAATTAAAAACTGCCTTCTGTTTTATCATATTTTCCACATTATTATTCATTCAAAGACTCTTGGAGGAAAAGTTGCCTTCAAAGTTAGGAGCAAAATTCTGGGTTTTTTGTTTGTTTGTGTTTGTCTGACAGAAATATGCAATGTCAAAAATATTAATACCACTTTTTAAAAGTTTCTAGATCGTCTGTCCTATTTCTCAGATAGTTTCTGAGGACTGCTTTGAATCTTGGGCAGGAGTAGAACCCAGGGGTAGATTTGTAGAGTGGTGAAGTCATAAGGAGAAACTTCAGGTATCTGATTACATACATCTAATGTATTCCAGGTCAATGCCTGAGAAGAAGAATTCAATTCTCCAGTGCTCCGACGGAAATTGAACATTTGGTTGTTATTGGTGGTTAATAGAAATTTAGGGCCAACTTTAATTGCTATGACCTTCCATTAAGTCAATACATAATCATATTTGATATTGTTTACTGCAGTGTTCAGTGATAATACAATTGTCGTAAGTTTGGGAAATCTGCAGAGACAAAAAGCTCTTAGTACTTAGGATATTTTTTGTTTTTCAAAGTATATAATACATTAATTGTACTTAGTGTACATTCTTAATCTTATTTCTACTTTTTAAGAAAACTGGTACTTCTCCTTATTCACATTTTCCTTATGTTATTTGCATATCCTTATCCTGAAAATATGGATAATAGTAATTCATAATTCTTGGTATGAGTTGACAGGAGGGATCATAGACTTTCATACAGGTCTAGAATTAACTAGATTATATTTAGGACACATTGAAATGCACCTTAGCTCTTAAATAGTATTAAGACTCCACTTCAATCCTAGATTTTTTTCTAGAAGAGTCATTTCATACATAGTCTTATTTAGGTTCACTTCTATAATATGATTTCAAGAAGACTGTGGTCTAGTGAATTTTCCTTTTCCTTTTTTTTTTTTAAAGTCACTTTTTTCTAGGAACAGCAAAATATTTAGTCTGTTTCTTGGCAAATTTACTGATATCTACATAGGTATATTGAAAATCTGACAGTATATTAAAAAGGATGGTTGTCAGGCAAAGAATAAAGTGGGTACACAAATACTTTCTACCTCTTTATATTTGCACTAAAACTAAGTCTGTGTGAAAGAGCAGTGGACATAAAGTCAGAAGACCAGGTGACTTCACTTACTATGATTTATGGCCACTTTCTTGGCATCTTGAGGTTTAGTTTTTTGTTTGTTCTAAGGAAAAACTTCCCTGAGTTGTAAGAATTGAGTGAGATAATGTTTGGAAACGTTCTAGAATTTTAAGACTGTATAAAAATGTTACACATGAATGTTGCTATTGCCACTAGTGTAACATGGAAACTATTAATATAAGAATTTTAAACGTAAAAGTCTTTCAAATCTTCTAATTCAAAAAATTCCAAAGCTAAGCATTTTTAGTGGGCTGGTGATCACACTTAGAGTATTTACTATGTCAAAGCATGTCTCCCTTCACTTAGCATGCAATAATTTGTGTTTTTTTTTTTTCATTGACAGAACATGTGCCTTCTGAGTAAATACTCAATATTGACATTCAATATTTTAGTCTTGTTAAATAATAAACCTCTTTTGGATTGAGTCATGAAGTTTTGGAGATCCTTGGCACTGGTGCCAGAGAAATTTTATGCAAGGAATAATTAAGAGTATAATTTTAGCAATTCTGATGAGGTCAGTTAGAATTATGTATATTCCATAACATAAATTGGAAACTGGAGTGAATTCATTAGTAAGTGTGATTAGGAAAGATAATTTATAAGAAGCATCCCTTTCCCCATGTAGGCTGTATTTCTTGATTATAGTTGTGGACTTGTCTATGTCTCCTTTTGGTTCTAACAAATTTTGCTTCTTGTGATATGAGGCACTGTTAATATGTACAGGCCCACTAAGGATTGATGAATTGACCTCTTTATCATTATGAAATGTCTCTTTTTTCCCTGGTTATATTCCTTGTTCTGAAATCTTAGTTGATCTTAACTATTGCTATTCTGGCCTTCTTTTTATTGGTGCCTGCATGGGATATAGAATTTCCATATTCTTACTTTTAATGTTTTACTTAAAAATTTCTCCACTCCTCTAATGCACCCCCATCCCATTAATAGACTGTGTGTCTGTGAATGGAACACCACACACTCAGTTGTTCAGGACAGAGACCAGGGAAATAGCTCAATTCCTCTTTCATCTGTCAAATGTATCCTAATGATTCTCAAGAAAATATCACACATTCATCCACTTTTCTCCTATCTATAGCATGAACCTAAAGAGGTCAAAATCTTCACTACTGTAGAGTTCGTGACTTCTTCCCTAGCGCTCACCCCTGCCTACCTTTACTCCATGGCCTGCGCAGCAGCAAGGGTGATCTTTGCATGCATTATATCCTATCAAACCCTACATAAACCCTACATTCTCTCCCATTGCACTTAGAATGAACTCCAAACCCTTACCAGGACCTAGAAGGTCCTGTGTAATTGATATCTTAACTCCCTCTTAAAATGCATCTCACCTGTGGACCACCCAGCTTTGGTCCACCTGGTCTTTCTGTTTCTTGATCCTGTGAACCTTTCTGCTTGGGATCTCAGCAGCTGCATCTTCCTGGAATAAATTCACCTCAGTAGTTTGCATTGCTAACATTTAAACTGAGATCTCATACATGCAAAAGAGATCTCTTCATTAATTCATCTTTCAACAAATATTGGTTCAGTGCATGCTAGATGCCAGATACTGAGCTCCATACAGAGAATAAATTGGGAAGTCTAAAGATACTTGGTCTTTGTGCTCAAGGAGTTTACAAATCTGTGAAGAAGACAGACATCATTCAAAGCAAGTGCAAATATTCCCCGATGGAAGTCCCATAAAGTGAACAAAGCTCTATGAAACCCATAGTAAAACTGAAATAGACTGAAGTTGTGAATAGGCTTCGTTGCAGTATTCTTCAACCGTAATCTGAAGGGGGAGTAAGAGTGAAATGGCACTTTGTAAATTCAGTAGAGATGAAAAACATTAATTGAAATTGTGGCTCATATACAGAACTGTTAACAAGATACATTATGACCACTTTGATTGGACACATCATGATTAGTAATTAGTTACAACAAGCCTCAGTTTGGCACAATCTGATCCTGTATCTAAAAGCAAAATTATGGGTTTATTTCAAATGGAGAACAATGATATTTCATGCACCGTGAGATAGAAAAGGTAAGAAAAGAGTAATGGCAAGTTTTTAAAATACACTTTGGATTCCTTTTTGCAAACTTAATAAAATAAAAACTGATTTACAGGACTGTAGAGATCATTTTAATAAAAACAAATGCTTCCATTTCCAAAAACACATTCAAATACCTGAATGTAATTCAACTCTTCCTTTGACCTGATCTTAAACCTAAATGCATAATGAACCAAAATAAAGACAGGAACATCAGAGTATTTTGGTTTTATTTTTGCTGCTGCTTAAGCAGAAATAAACTTCACATGGCCAGGGTTGAAGGTAAAGTTAGTAATCTGCTTAGAGGTATGACCTTTCATATTCTGTCAGATTGACTGAAATGTAAGAATTTGCTCTTAAGTCCCATTTTCCTTCTGTCCTTTCATCCGTGCTGACATTAATATTCTTATCTACAGAGTTCTTTCTGCTTACTTCTATTTACCCAAATTTTATTTGTTTTCATTTTTTAAAGTCGAGCTTAAAACTACCTCAGCTTCTGCCAACTTTATAAAAGTTTCGGATTCGAGCCCCACGTTGGGTGCCAAAAAAAAAAAAAAAAGTTTCTCTGCCAGCAAATTCTGGTAATCTAAGCTTCATAATATTTAGCCATGTTACCCTGCTTTCCTATGAAACTGTTTTAAAAGCCACATTACTTTCCCACTATGTATCAGTTAAACCTCGATGTTTAATAAACTACCCCAAATCAAATGGCTGAATAAACCGCCATTTATGTAACTCCAAATTCTGCTTTTCTGAGTGAGGTTCTGCTGATCTCTTAGGTTAGTTCTTGGACTTGAGATCATTTTGAGAGTCAGCTAGGAGCTATTAGTCCTAGACTGCCTCACTAACAGATCTGGCAGTTGGCTGGTAATTTGGACCATGAGCTTCTTATCTCTAGCTAGGTGACCTCTGCCTTTTCTTGTGGATTGAAACTTCCTTTGATTGGACACATCACGATTAGTAATTAGTTACAGCAAGCCTCAATTTGGCACAATCTGATCCTGTATCTAAAAGAAAAATTATGAGTTTATTATTTCCTAAACTGTTTGAGGGTTGCTGAAAGAGGGATATAAGGGTGGATAAAATGAGTGAATGAGGCCAAAAGGTACAAATTTCCAATTTAAATAAGTCATGGGCATGTAATGGAGATGTAATGTATAGCGTGGTACCTATGATTGATCACATTCTGCTGCATGTTTGAACGTTGCTAAGAGAGTAGATCTTAAAAGTTCTCATCACAAGAAAATTAATTTACCCTGAAGTATTTAACAAAGTCCATAACAAACTTGAAGCAAATACAAGGGAAACTCTTCAGCCTGAAAAATGACATTGCCAGAAAACTTGTGTTTGACGTTAGGTTTAACAGTGAAAAATATTACTTTCTCCCTAACATCAGAAACAAGACATAGATGTCTAATCTCCCCTTTACTCAGTATTTTACCTGAGGGCCTTGGAAATGCAATAAAGCAGGAAAAAAAAATGCGAGTTTGAAAAGGAAGCAAAACTGTTTTAATCAGATGATTCAGTGTTCTTTGCAGAAACATCTAGGAATGTGCAAAAAAACTTTAGAAGCTCAGCAAGTTTTCAGGAAACACAAAAATTGTGTTTCTCTATACTAATAAACAATTGGAAATTGAAAATTTAAAAACAATATAACTTATAATAGCATGAAAACATTAAATACTTGGGAATAAATTGAACACAATATTTTCAATATCTGTAGGCTGAAAACTATGATCCATAACCAGGAATTTTTAAAAGAAGTAAATGGAGAGGTAGTCTCTGTTCATAGATTAGAAAACCAATATTAATATTTTACTATCTCCAAAGTGATCCATAGTTTGAATGTAATCACAGAGCAGACCCCATAAAACATCTTAGAAAATTGACCAGGTTATTCTAAGACCAATGAAAGATCAAAAGGAAAGAATAATTAAAATACTTTTTAAAGAAAAGTTGTAAAGCTTATAGTATTTGCTATCACCTCTTACAAAATATACTACATTTGAAAATTATAATGATGAAGACTGTGATGGTCAAGTATATTTATACAGGTCAATGAAAAAGAAGTCTGTGAATATGATGCATTGACTTGATAAAGGAGCAAAAGGAATTTGATACAGAAATGCTGCTTTTTTCAATAAATGATGTGGGAAGAATTACATATACTTATAGAAAAAAATAAACCCCAATCATAACATCACCTGTAAAGAAAACTAATTCAATCTGGATTATGAACCTATAAATTATAAACTATCATGTAAAAGAAAACAAAGGAGATTATTTTTGTGACTTGAGGTGAGGTGAAAAGTATCATAAAAGGAAAATGATAAATTGGACTTTGTAAAAATTAAGATATATTGCTCTTTTTTTTTTAAAGATTTTATTTATTCATTTGACACAGAGAGAGAGACCACAAGTAGGCAGAGAGGCAGGCAGAGAGAGAGGAGAGAGGAGGAAGCAGGCTCCCTGCTGAGCAAAGAGCCCGATGCGGGCCTCGATCCCAGGATCCTGGGATCATGACCTGAGCCGAAGACAGCAGCTTCAACCCACTGAGCCACCCAGGCGCCCGATATATTGCTCTTAATATGCTACTTAGAAAACATTTGTAAAATAGATAATAAAAATTGTGCTTAGTAGATATAAGGACTCTACAATTTAACCTAATTATTTGACTAACATTTCACCATAGAATATATAAGAAATGGCAGATGAGCTCATGAATAGATGCTCAACATCATTAGATACGTGTAAATGCAAATCACAAATGAAATCACACCCAGCGGGATGAAAATGAAAGCCTGACAATAGCACATGCTGGTAAGGATGTAGAGCAACTGGAAATCTCATACATCGCAAGTAGAAATGCACAGTGATACCGCTGCTTTGTGAAACAGTTTCTTATCAAGAAGGCAAGCCCCTGTGGCTTTTGACCCCAGCACTGTGTAACTCTCCAGAAGAAATGAGAACACAAGTTTACACAAAGCCTTGGTTTCAAATGTTCTTGGAAGCTTTATAATAAAAACTGGAAATATCCCCAAGTGTCCATCAACTGGTGAAGTAAATGGTAGAATAGGGATAAAATGGAATGCTATCAGGTTTTATAAAGGAACAGATTATTAATTCATACAACTTGGATACATCTGAACATCATTTTCAAAGTGAAAGATGCCAAACTACAAAACACCGCATACCGTATGATTCTACTGATACAAAATTCTGAGGAAAAGCTGCTAATGGTGACAGAAAGTAGAACAATGGTTTTTAGCAACTGGGAGTGGAGTGGGAGTATCAACTACCATGGGCAAAAGGGAACTTTCTGGGGTGTAAAGAATATTCTATATCGTGATCTAAGTGGTGTTTATACAAAGGTATATAATTTACAGATACTGAGTTGTGTATGGTTTTATTGTATGTGGCTTATATTTCAATGAAGCTGAGATAGAAATATTTGATTTTCTACAGAGAACATAAGCATGATTCATATTTACAATCTTGAGTAACTTCTATTACTGGATTTCTGGATTGAGTCAAAAATTCCAGAATTTAAAAGTTTTGAATTACCTAAAACTTTGAAGAGTTAAAGCGCTGGACAAATAGAATTGCCAAAAAACATTGGGTTTCATGCATAAAATATTCATGAAAAAGTATTTCAGGGTATATTTAATCCCTGCTACCTCTTCATTTTATTACATAATACCTAGAATCAAGAGATGTCCTAACTGGTAAAATATAGAATATTCTCATAACAGTTTTCAGATTCTCATTATTATTTCCAATTATTGAACTGACTTATTGTAATATTTTTCCCAGATGACCTATTGTTCTCCTCTGGCTTTTCTGGGAGTGATCAAAAGCTGTGTTCTATATTCAGATGAATGCTATCAAATTTGGAAATCATTAGTGTCCTTTCTTAGAGTCTAATTTTAAAGTCAGTATAATCTGTGGGGTAGAAGCTACTTTAACTTGGAAGTTGCTAGTGATAAACTCTCAGTACCATGCAAAGCAACCTTGCTGTTATTCACCATAATTAAAACGTCATTGACAAATTACCCCCATCCCCAGACTTGGAGCTGCTGAGTGTTTTGCCATAGTTGCTTCTTAAGTCACCAGTATGTAACATTTTCTATGACTAACACAAATTGACCCTGTGCAAATTATTTCTACCAACTTAGTTTATGTTAGTTAATATTTATTTTTTCTAAGTTTGTAGCAAATATAAATGTCAACAATATAAAGAAGTAATTCTGCCTATTGAAAATGATTTAAGCATTCAACTGTGTATTCCTCAGACTGAGAAAAATGCATTGATAATATTGCTTTTTAAAATATTTTCTTTTATGAATGACAAAATTAATAACCATGTTTTTTAATTGTATCTGGTGCTGCTTGTTCAAAAAGAGATACTTTTCCATCCTGAAGTTCTGGAATTAAAAGTGATATAAAGGTTATGTTAATGTTAGCGCTCAAAAAGACTTCATTAATTTCGTAATACATAATAAATACAAAGAGAGGAATGGTCTTGGTAATTTTCACTTCTTTTGAACAACGCCTGAGAATCATCAATCATTTCTGTCATTGGTCTTCTATTTCAATCTTAGGTGTCTGGTTTTTTTGCAGTAGTATTTCTGTGTGTGTGTGTGTGTGTGTGTGTGTGTAAAATTAAGGTTTCCATCACAGATTTTTTTTCTTAAAGCTTGGAAGGGGCAACTTTAATTCATTATAAATAAGGGCAACAGTGAATTAAAATCATAGTTGTTGATGGTGTTTACAGGAGAGAAAATGGAGGGGACTTAGACCCATTGATTATGAAGTCCCACATTTGACAGATCTGCTGGCATTATGTATTTGCCTCCTACTCTGTTTTGCTACTGCTTTGGCTAAGAAGAGAGTCAGAATGTACTGTGGGGGTGTGCTCAAGAGAACAAAAGACTTATAAGATTCTCTAGACTGTGACAGAATATATCATTTATTGAGCTATAATAAAAGAATACATATATTTAATACAAATCTTTAAAAAGTAAGTCCAGTTTAGCTGTTCAGCTTGAATGCGTCTAGAAAGTAAAACAGAGCTCATCAAATAGGTATCTTCTTCCATATCTGGAATTGTTATGGTCACTTCCCCTAGCTAACTTCCCACCAGCTAAAATGACGCAAGCATCTCTAAAATCGTGGGAGGGATAAACACTGGATATATGAGCAATAATACACACTACCTTACTGTTACTCATAACTGCCTCTTTTCAAAGCATGGTCTGTTTAGAAGGGAAATGCCCTTAGGGCTTTCTACTGTGCTCCATTATTTTTTTGAAAGTGTTTCTTCTGGAATTGAATTAATACTTGATAATGACATTCTTACCAAGCAGTGTTAATGGCAAAGACAAGGTTGAAAGTAGAGGGAGAAGAGACCATGGATGGGTCAAGTTCCCTCTGTGGATTCAGACTGAGACCTGATCAGGGGTGGATGGATTGGCCTCGAGTTGGAGGAAAAGAAGGTAAAGATACAAATGGATGAGTGGGAAGTGCCGAATGTTTCTCTAACTGCTGCCAAGTTCTATTTCTGAAGTTCAAATGTGATTTTCCTACTTGGAAACTTTTAGAGGCTACTTTCGATAGTATGTAAATCAGATGAGGATTTATGGGCACAAATGGCCAAACAGTCTCCTCTCTTATCAACTTGTCCTCCTTGTTTTAATCCTATGCCTTAAAATGCTGCACCTGAGTGCACCCAAGTAGATCTGAGACTTTTCAAAATCTTTTCTTACCACATGTTCCTGTTGATTTCTCTCAAAGTCTTGAGAATTAGTTGAAGTATTTCCAACTTTCTGTAATACTCTGTGATGACTACTGGTAAGAGGTAAAATTAACTTCTCCTCCTGGGACCTTCCATGTGATTTCTTCATGCACCCATAGTAGGGTGTGCTTCATGCATTAGGTTTATTCGTTTGGGTTTCCAAACAGGACAATGCACAACTTTGTCTTCTTAGTCTTCATTTCATAACCTTTGTCATGTAGCAAAATTAGATACCCACCAAATGGTTAAATTTGATTACACAGAAGAAGAAAATTTATGATGATACACCACCATGTTGAGAAAAAACAAAAGCGTTAAAGGTTCTGTAATATCAAACACTATTACTGTTTGTTTTTCCACAGATGATGCATTTAGAGCTTTAAACTTTTATAATGGCGGTAACTATTAGTAAAACAAGCAGATGCTAGGAATTTGTTAAAACACAAACCAAAAAGACTCTTGGATATATCTTGATGAAAAACTCTATATTAATCAGAAGCTCTGTACTTAGGATATTAATAATAAAGTACTTGGGTATTAATAATATAAGATACTTTAAGACCTAAATTACAGTATAATGTCCTTATTTAGGCAGGTAAATAAACTGAGGTTTTTTTTTTTAATTGTTGAAATATGGTGACTTAAGATGGCCATTCTTAATGAACTTGCAAACCAAAAATAACATTTTTGAAAAACAAAGAGACCTTGCTCTTCCCAGTTTTCTTTGCCTCAAGGTAGAACTCTAGTGCCTTCTTCAAGAAAGCCTTGGTGAGTATATTCTACTGATACTCTTGGAAAACAATTGTACTGTGTAGGTGAAGACTCTCATTGAGAATTGACTTAAGGCATTGTTTTAAGTTTTGCCTGCACTTGAATTGGGCTTGATTTTAATATGTTAATGACTTTCAGATTTCCTCCTGTCTTTCACACAGCACAGTTCTATGGTTCAACAATTCATGTCTTAGGAACTCTAATTCTCCATAAAGATTTGGAAATTTTGCTGTGTGAAGCAATAGAAATGGCCTGAATTTTCCTTCACACAAAGAATGGTAAAACCGTAAGAGAGAAGTTGCTTTAATGATGTATGGAATAAAACGAATCCTGGGAAGTATTTGAGTCATTTGCCAGGATGCTGTGATAGGTCTTCTTTTTAACGAGGTCTTTCCTTTTTAGTACCACTTGCTCATAAGCAGAAACCTATTCCTTAAAAAAAAAAAAACCTTTTAGTTCTTTTTATACATTTTAGTCATTGTTCTATATATTCACAACTGCAACAGCTGTTAAAATTCATGTGTGATCATTTGTGGGATCAAATTCTATTTACTCTTCAGCTCCTTCCCCTCCATCCTATATCTGCACTTGAGACTTTATTTTATTTATTTTTTTATTCTTTGCCCCAGGGGTTTAGGTCTGTGAATCATCAGGCTTACAGCATTCACCAAAGCACAAACCCTCCCCAATGTCCATAACCCACCCACCCTATCCCTACCCTCCCACCCCCCAGTAACCCTCAGTTTGTTTTGTGAGATTAGGAGTCTCTTATGGTTTGTCTTCTTCCCCATCCCGTCTTGTTTCATTATTTTTCCCTCCCTACCCCTCACGACCCCCACCCTGACGTGGATGGAACTGGAGGGTATTATGCTGAGCGAAATAAGTCAATCAGAGAAAGACAATTATCATATGATTTCTCTGATATGAGGAACTTGCACTTGAGACTTTAGAGGGAAAAGAAGAGAGATACTTAAGGAGAAACAAAATCATGAGTGAGTAGGGAGTATACAACTCACTTCAGGGGAGCTTGTTACCTGCCTATTTTTTAGTGTCAATGAGTACAGTGAAAGAATTATTCATGAAATAGTGAACTTGGAGCCCTGGAAAACATATATTCCCTCCAATTCTTTTGATCTCAACTTCAGGAGCATAAAATAGAGCAAGAAATAGACTCCTTTATTGCTAGAGTATATAGGAAACTCCATTGAGTACATTTTCAAAGGTAATTTCATGCCATGGTATCTTTAAAAAATATATGGCGATCATTTTAAAGCAGTAGTGTATCTATATCTATGTGATGTTATGGTGGGCATGGCCTGTCCAATGTTATTAGAGCACAGGAAACATGGTGATAAGCCCAGAGAGCAGACTCTACGATTCAGAAAAGACGGTGCCAGCTGAAGATTGTGAAGCCAGTGAATGTGTCAGCAACAGAGATCCAACAGCAAGTCATGAGCCGGTGTCCTAACTGTTGGTAGAGCAAAGCAGCAAGGAATCTTAGATCCACAGTCTGTATATGACCATGTGTATGAAAGAGAAAAGTGTGAGGACTGATCTTTATTTCCTATGCTCTTTCAAATTTTGTATAGAAACCGTAAAACCGGACCAGATTTCAAAATAGGCAAGTGTCCTCTCCACTTTGGGTAGCTCCTGTCTTGGGTACGTCAGTGTGGACCTGGCCAGTAGGTTTGGGTGTAGGGCCTGCAGGGAGATCAGTAGGGTAAGAGAGGAATTGGTAGTAGAAAATGCCCCTCCCCACCCCCTCTACAATTTTTTAAACCCACAGAATCCTTGGAAGGAGGTGGTGGCAATAAACAATACCCCGGTCCTAAGTAAACAGGAAGCTCAGCAGGGATATGGACATGGGGAAAAGTCATGGATCTAAGGACCAAATTGTGGCACAGGGTAACCAACAGGGCTCAGAGAAGGTTGATCCTGATCATTTAATCATAATCAGGGCACAGAAGAGAGCCTGAACTTGAGAGCTTGAGTTCCTCGAGTCCTTCCTGATGTAGTCGGGATGCGGCTGCAGTCATGTAGACAGAGCAGTGGCAGGGGACCACATGGAGGCTGACTCCATTCATCACTGGCCGCTGTCGTTTTTTTGTGCTTGGAGATCCCTCTGCGAATCCACGGTGCTCCCGGGCACAGTGGTAGTGGGGGCGAGAAGTATGGTTTCTAGGATGTCCCTGAGGAGGACTGTGGCAGGTTGGCAATTGAAACAAGGTTGCTACTTAGATCTCCCCTAACCCTGCCTGATACCTGTCTTCCCCGTCCACCCTGTAATAGCATTTTACTGTAGGAAGCAAGTAGAGGCAGAAGCGCTGTTTTTCTGTATCCCACACCTGTGCATAGTATATAGAACTTGAGGTATTTTTATATCAACATAGAGTTTAAATACTACATAGTTATTTATTATGATACCCACGTGAGATTGTTATTCTTACTGCTTTCAGAGTGCCCCGCACTATATAATATGTAGACAGACAAACACGGGCTGCCCAAACTCAATGAAAACTATATATTTTTTAAAGATTATATATTTATTTGACAGAGAGAGACAGACAGACAGAGAGGGAACACAAGCAGGGGGAGTGGGAGAGGGAGAAGCAGGCTCTCCACTGAGCAGGGAGCCCAATGCAAGGCTCAATCCAGGACCCTGGGATTGTGACCTGAGCCAAAGGCAGACACCTAACAACTGAGCCACCCAGGCGCCCCTTGATGAAAAATATTAGATGAGAATATCAATATGGTGGATTCATTTGGGCGCAGGGAATGTGCTGCTTCTGATTTCCCTTTAATCAGTCATATTTTCAACTGGTAGAAAAAGAAGTCCTAGATAGCGATGGAAAACGATTTTTTAAATTTTTTTCCTGTATCATTTCTTCTACATTTTTTCTTCTATTTTTATGCCAAGTACCTATGGTACAGTTATTGGTATTATGTTTAGTAGTGACAGATCCCAATCATTCTATGAGCTTCTTATCCCATCACATAAGAAATATCATTAGTTCAGCCATTTATTCATTCAGTTACTATTTATTGGTCAGTTACCATGTGCTTAATATTATGCTGCTTCATTCATTTCTGCTTCAGAGTAAAAAAAATTATGATCTATCATGTAAATATTAGACACTGAGTATTTATAAATTCTATTTAAAAGGTTTGTGTGTTTTTATTTCTTTTTCTTTAATATCTGGTAACTGGGCTGAATTCAGTTTCATTAGTTTAACTTTGAAAATCACTTTAAAGTTCATTGATTGTCAGCTTTATTTAAAAGGTATAATTACAATTAATTTGGTAATTATAAGCATATTAATAGTATTCAGTGCATAATACCAGAAGATTATAACTTTTCCTTTTGTCTAGTTAGACAAGGAATTTGAGGAAATGTACTGTTATAAAGTGCCTCTAAAAAAGATCTATCAAAAGCTCATTAAGAGGAGAAGGAGAGTCTTGCAGGTACCAGGGATGTTTTGGGGGGCAAGGAAGCCTTTAATTCATTATGAAATGTCTAGAAAGTAACATGGTAGTCTGTAGAGTCTATATTTCTAAAAGTATACAGTTAACAACCAAAGCAATAATAATGTATATCCAACTTACCTTATGCCACGTACTACTGTAAGCACTTCACATATGTAATATAACTACATTCTGACTACTATCCCCATTTTGCAGGTGAAGAAACTGAAATTGAGTGACTTGTCCATCTAACAAAGGACAGAACTGGGAGGCCACTCTAATGGTCTGATTCCATGTCTGGGGCTCATAATTCCTCCCTCAAAATATTAAGTTAATACCTCTATTATGGATAATTTAACATCACAGATGTTATGTTTAATTCCCCAAATTTAATTTTTGGGAATAAGATACAGATACCATTCTTCAGATAAATGTTTCCTGTATTGTCCCTCCTTAAACTGTGAAGGAAGAACAATGTTTTCAATTATAGAAATCAGTACATTTTCTTTATTTCTAGCGACATTGGGTCTTTTGTTATCTCTTGCCAACTAGCGTTCCACCTGTTTTATTTTTTTTTTCTTTTAACTATGCTCCTGTGTACATCCTACTAAAATAATTGGCTACATTTTATGTCCTAATCACTCTGAGGCTCTATTTTGTGGATGCCCTCATTTACTCATTTGCGGAACATTTATGGTGTGCTTGTTTTATCCAGATACTGGGCTAGGTGCTGGAAAAACAACGGGAAATAAGTCCAACAAACCTGGTTCTTGGCCCAAATGAAGGCCTCTTTTATCTTAAGAGGGAGACACATGCTATAAATCACTATTACATAATTACTAATTCCGTTACAGTTCTAGAAATCTTATGAGATTGTAAAGCCAGGCGAGTTTATGTAGTAGATATGGAAAACCTCCTTTGAGGAAGTAATAATTTGAGTTGAGAAATAATGCAAATTTAGGATCTGGCTTCTGAAACCACTATCTGATCTCTGACTCCCTGGTGGGTGAGGATGGTTCTCCATCTGGGCTCCAGACACTCCTCCCTTCAACTGCATTTCTCTAACAGACCCAACTTTGTCCGTCATGGAAGTCTTGTTGAGTACTGCTCCCAGCACATTCTCGTTGCTTGTTTGTTTTCAGTTTCTTTGCTGCATGTCCTGCAGCATGCTCTCTAGCCATTTCTAAGGCCTAACCTTTGGTGAAGTTCCACTTGTTATCTATTCTTGTTCCATTTATTTTGATAGTAAATGCCATCAATTCAGGAGCCCACCTGCTGGGTGTCTTCTTGCTCTCATGGCTCCCAACTGATTACCTCTCTTTTGGTTCAGAGGGAAGCTTGGTGAATTTCTTACCTCAGGTATGCTATTAGCCAGTGCCCATTTGCAGAAGAGAAGTGATTACCATCTTGGGTGGTTGAATGATCAACCTAGTTTTTTACAGTTGATATTTTCTCTGACAAGGATAAGATTGTACAGTCAGTTTTAAGTAACAAAAATATCCTTGACTGACCAAGATGCTCTTCCCTCCTATTGCTGTATGGCTGACTTCTCGTCCTTTAAGTCCTCTTCCTCAAGGATACCTGTTCAGGTCACCCTCTTCAATGTTCCAGCTTACATCAACTCTCATTGCCCAAGACTTTCTATCAATGAATGCAGTCTATTTTTTTTTGTTTGTTCCATAGCACATGTCACTTTCCAAACTACTAGGGAAGTTTACTTATTCATTGCATCTATTGTTGTCTGTCTTCTGATAGTTGTGTGTAAGCTCCATGTGGAAGTCGTTTTATTTTACTGATGTATGCCAAGCACCAGGAACATTACAATTAACAAATAGTCACTGGATGATTGCATACAATATACAGAAAACATTACAACCATAATTCTTCAGCTAAAGAATAAGTGGGTCATTTTTTGATAACCTTTAAAAGGCCAGGAAGGAAGTGAAGTAAAATGTGGAAAAGCAAAGCTTAAATGAGTTTGTGTGTGCATGTACAGGCATGCATGCTTGTCTGGTTAATACCAAGATGTTACTATGGAGATTTAGTTAATAAATTCTTTTTATTTTTTCCTAAGCAAGTTTTCCAAGGGTATTATTGTACATTAAAAGCATTTATGTGGGTTAACAAAAATTTTTAAAAATGGCAAAATTCTGTATGTTGGTATGGAATTTATTATATTATAAAATTAAGTAGGAGATTAGTAATAAAAAGTGTTGAAATAAAATAAATCTAAACCTATAAATACTACAATTAAGTTTAATAGTTTTGTCAGGAATTTAATGATTTAACTCCATTTTTAAAAATTGAATTACCTCCACAGTATAGGATAAACTCGGTGTAGAATGTAGTGGTTTAGACTTTACAGTCTGGAATCAATGTGTTCAAATCCTAGATTTGCATCTTCTTTAGTTGTGAAATACTGAACAGATTTTAAAATACATCTTGGTATTTTTTTTGTATGTATATCACTTAAAACAACACCTAACAAAATATAAGTAGGAAGAATACTCTTACTACTAAGCTATCCCTTAGAACGAAAATTTTATGAAATTATTGGCTTTGGATCTAGAGAAAATCATATATATGATTCAAATGTAGGATTAAGTACCAGTCATACACTTTTAAAAATGCTTGAGAAAATTCTAAATGATACACCAATGGCCTATAATTTCTCATGTTGGAATCAATATAGAAATCTCAAGAAGAAAATAAATAGAACTTGACTCTAGTGTAGCCCCTAGACTATTCTAAGGATCTGTTACAAAAAGACATTAAGAACCTAGTATTAATATTTCACAAACGTTGTTCATACAGATTGTATTCAGTGCTATAGATAGAAATTGCAAAGACATCCCTGGCCTTTTGGGCTTATTATCTAAATAAAGCAGACAGAAGTGAAACAACCACTGTAATTATCCCAGTGGGCACTTCAAAAAAGTATGGCTGATGTGTAAATTAGGAGGTTTTATGAATTAGAGGGTAAAAAGATTTTGCCTTTGTCAAAGTATAGCTGTATGCAATAAAATGCTGAATAGTTCCACCCAAGTTGGTACCCAGGAGTGCTGCTACAGATGGATTTTACCCAAAGGGAGAACACTTCCTTATTAATAGGATGCTTGGGCCCAGTGCACTGGAATTGTACCTTGACTCATACCTAGGCTTCCTTTGTTTAATGCTGAGAATTTTTGGAGTTGTTTTCTCTTTAGACTTAAACTTTAAAGGAAGAAATAAGTCAGCACTGTTTACATGCAGACATAGGGTAAATGTGCATTTAATGAGCTAAGTAAAGAACTTGAAAGAATTGAACCCAGGAGAGAATTGCTAAGATGGTTTGTAGGGCAGAAGATTGGAGAAAGCTTACATGAATAAAGAACTGGGACAGGAAGGTGCTGTCTTCAATTTGAGAGGAAGTTGCAGAAGCATTGAAGCGAGAATGAATGAAACCTTTTGATTGATAAATGGAATAATATTTACCATTTAAATGCTAATGTAAATGTTTTTTGTGTAAAATGTGTAAAGGTTTTTGTGTAGAAATGTGTAAACATTTCTGTGGCTTCTAGGAAAGTATCTTATGTCCTTATCTACTGAGTGCCTCATTACATGCCAGACAACTAAACCCAGGGTACAAAGAGGAGAATCAGGTGGTTCTTGCCTTCAAAGAACTCACAGCCTGGTGCAGGAATGAATAGAACAACTCTGTGCCGGGGGAGCACAACACTAAAGATGTGGTCAAAGTATTAGGGAGTCACACAAAGGGACTTCTGATCAAATTGGAGGAGCAGAATGGGTTGGGGAAGCCTTGGAGATGTGACAGATGAATTTATCACAAAGAATGAGATGGGAATTTTCATGGGTAAGACAGCAGATGACACTTGATGGCAGATTTTCAACTTGAAAAACACCAAATTAACTAAATGCACATGTGTACTCATGAACACGAACACACACCACAGTGTTAGAGAATGAAGATAAAAAAAGTGTATCATAGAATGCAATTAAAAAAAAAAAAGACAGCCAAGGAAATGAAGAGTATCTTCTGAATGAGAACCATCGATTCCCATGGGAACGGTTGACTCTGGGCAAACCAGACCTGGTGTGGACTTGTAGCGAGGCATCTCACAAGTGAGAATAGGGACCCAGGGATTCTAACAAGGACAGCAAAATGCCTCAACTGACGCTTTCCCATTTCTCCTGTCATTTAACAGATTACAACAAATATGAATACATCACAAAATATTTAGCTGTCAAGTGTAGCTTGGAGGGGGGAAAACAAACTGATTTCACCTATCTGACAAATGTCCAAGAAACCACTCCTACCATCTCAGAGCCAATACTCAGGTCCTCCTTCTCTAGACTTTGAGAAGGGGCATGAGAAGAAAGGAGTTGAGCATTACTGTAAAAATTTCATTTTCAAAAAGGCTATGAATGGAGTCTTATTGCCTCCATCTTACAGATAAGAAAACTTACCAAGAGGTTTATAAATGCTAAATAAGTTGCCCTAGGTCATAAAAGTAAGAAGGTTCTGGAATGAGAATGGTCCTTCATTCCTTGTGAGCCAAAGCTGTTGATCTTTCTGATATGTTGCTTCCTTGGCTTCCCTTCTCCACTAATCTTGAAGACATTGAGTAAGAAAAAAAAACGAGGTCAACCGAAACTGTTAAATTTCTCTTGGTGTGTCTCAGTTCTCTGATTCAAGTTTTGGAGAAGTCAGAGGCTAGCTTTTAGAATAAAGTGCTTATTTCGGTCTGACCCTTAACCTTTCAGGATTCACCCACTCATCCATGCCTGCTCTTAGACTTTCAAATCCCGTCAGAACTGCTACCTCAGTGCAAATTCTCTCGTCCTCTCTCTTGAAATGTACCTCCCCATTTTATTTATTTTTTTTTAAGATTTTATTTTATTTGACAGATCACAAGTAGGCAGAGAGGCAGGCAGAGAGAGGAGGAAACAGGCTCCCTGCTGAGCAGAGAGCCCGATGCGGGCCTTGATCCCAGGACCCTGAGATCATGACCTGAGCTGAAGGCAGAGGCTTAACCCACTGAGCCACCCAGGTGCCCCTGTACCTCCGCATTTTAAAACTTCTCTCCTCTGACCCACAAAATTCAGTACTAGTTTATCTTCTCCCATTTTTTAGTAATTCTTCCTGTAGACATTATTTTCATTTCCCTAAGTGGTTTAAAGGCCCCTAAAGGTGTATGGTTATGCTGTAACTTTCTTTTAAAGCCCCCTGAGCAAACCACATTCTCAATGAATGCTGTCGCCAGAGAGTGTACTGGTCACCAAGTCCTGAATTGAGAATGAAACCATGCATTTTGCCTTTTTTGGCTCTCTACGTCTGACCCGATCGCTGTACAGGTCTATGGCTTTGGAATGTTGCTGCATGTGTTATTTTACCTTACATGGCATCACGCATATTTATATGACTTAGTTGTAATGATCCGGAGGTGTTTACTTTTCGAGTCACTTGCTAATGAATGAAGCAATTTCACTTGTTCTTCTGGCCTCTATATCATTAAAAGGCTTGGATTTCACATGTCTTACTGTTTAATAACTTATTTTAGCTTCGTTGGAGCTTTTAAAAGGTGAAGTTCATTTTGTTTGGCGAAGAGTGTGAAAGCAAGTCCTTTGCCTGGGGCTTTGTGTTTGGTTAATTAGGTTTGCAGCCAGCTTTTCACAGAGAAATGGAAGTTGTCCCTTAGCTGTGCTCCTCCTTTTTTCTTTCCTTACCTGAGGTTCAGTAATGTATCTATTACTATTTGTACAAATTTAAGCCTTTTAATTTGTGAACACAGCCTGATCTTACTTTTGTAATTTTTTTGTTGATTAACTCTCAACGTCGGTCCCTACACTTTTGTTCATTTGATGGTAAGGTTTTATGATTTTCCCAAACCTGAAAAAAAGTAAGATGTTTCAAGTTATACATAGGGCAGAAAAATAGATTATTCTCTCATACTCAGGGTTTTCTAGTTTGATTTATCTTCCATAAAATTGAAAACATCACCGGAGGTAACTATTACAGCTTAAGGTATGTGAATTCCTTTACAGAGCAGATATAGTCATTTTAATCACTATTTCATGCTTTGGGCATATTTATTACTTACTTGTTATGTGGTTTCAAATAAACTGGTATTTATTAAGTACTTAGTAGAAATCAGCACACAGCTATAGCATACCTTGACGTGGCTGTAGGTGTTTAGGCAACAAGAAGATTAAACCTGGAACACAGGCCACAGCAGAGCAGAGAGAAACTCGGGCCTAGGACAGGATGGTCCGGAGGGCACATGTCCATTTGGCCACTTGTCAGATGCGTGACCTTCCTCAAGTGACTGAGTCTCAGTAAGCCTCTGTTTCCTGATGTGTGTATATAAGGAGTAACAGTGCCTAGGTCGTTGATTTGTGCTAAGGTCCTGACAAGACAGCAGGGGTTTAATGTGTGACGTGGGGGCTGGCAGGAAGGAGACCAGCAGAGCACTGATGAGCCAGAGTGCAGGCAGCACAGGCTGCCGAGCCTGGGCCTGCCACTCTCCACCTCTGTGACCAGGCACGCTGTTTCTCTAAGCCTTAGTTTGCTTCTCTGTTAAGCAGATAATAATTTACTAGAGGAGTGTTTAAACCTAAATTTTAAAAAATATGTAAAGTAGGATATTGTGTAGTATTTAGCAAGACTCACACGATAGGCTCTTGGATCACATGTGTGTATGAAGCAACGTATTTGCCAAATGAACGCACCGATGCATTTCAAAGGTGAGAATCAGAGATGGTACTGCAGAGAGGCTCTTGCAGACTGCAAAGTCTGTCCTTGAAGTGACATGAAAGAGGAGTTTGCTGCCTGGCAGTGGATATCCCAGCAGGGGGTGGGGGGACATCTGGAATATTTCAAACACTTGTGTCTCTTTACTCTGCAACATGGAGATTCAGTTCTGTCGTATTAAGTTTGTCTTGAGGGATGCATTCTTTCCAGGACAACCTGGACACATTCCGAAAGCATTCTGGTGCTCACAGAAAGGCTCACTGCGTCAGATCTAAAATTCCCATTTTATTAATTTGGGTGGTTTTACTTATTAGCCCTGAAATGGCTCTGTATTTGCATTTCTTGTGATTCTATTATGAAGTCATCTGGTATGCCTTTTCAAATTAAAATTACAAGTTATTGCAAGAGAAAAACAACCTCCCTCATTCTCTGAAGAATCCTTTGCCTATAACCTAAGAACATAAATAAATCTGCTTCTCTAGAATAAAATTTAACAGAGTTAACAAATTCTCATGTAAATTATTTAAATTGCCTTCAGGTAGATAACTCACATCCTAGGTTTGATAGTAACATGTAATTTGAAACAAACATACCAAATCCCCAAAAGAGGCTGAGAAGAGAATTTCAGTAAATTAAACAACTAAAAATAGTCAAATCCCTAACTCCTCTATCGTTTGGGAAACTCATTATAAAATAATTATAAAAACGCAATAAGTTATCATACCCTTTACATTTCATATTTAATTTTTTCAAAGCTATTTAAGGAAATAACTTAAAGCCAAATAGTTTTATAAGACTTCCATTTTCCCCTCCTCTTCGCCTCTCCTCTGCACCACCCCCATCTCTCTCTCTCTTTAAAATATGCTTCTAATATTACATCAAAATTTTTGGAATGACAGAAGCCTGATTGTTTGAAAGGAAACCAACTGTTGGTCTCCCTGCTTCCTACATAGGCTTTCTGTCAATCACTCTACTTGGAGCTCACTCTCCTAGGAACCTGGCTAGATCTGACGTGTGAATCATTGTGCCACTAAACTAACTCTTTCTTTTTTTCCTTTCTTTCTTTCTCTTTCAGATTTATTTATTTGAGAGAGAGCGAGTGGGGGGAGGGGCAGAGGGAGAAAACTTTTTTTTTTTTTTTTTTGAGAGAGAATCTTAAACAGACTCCCACTGAGCGTGGATCCTGATGTGGGGTTCGATCCCAAGACCCTGAGATCATGACCTGAGCCAAAACCAAGAGCTGGATGCTTAACCAACTGAGCCACCCAGGTGTCCCACCACTAAGCTTTCTTCACACGGACTTGAGGTAGTAACCTTCCTCCAATCTGATAATGCTGTCACCCATCGTCCATCAGTTTTCCAGATTCAGAATCTTGTTGTTCTTCTCTCCTCTAACTCTCTCTCCATGGTGTTTCAGAAGTGGCACACTAATGATTCTGATATCATTGTACTTAATAACTTTCCCAAAGCAAAAACCCAACACTCATCTGACAAACAGTGGTCATGCCAAGTTTTCCGGTACTGTCCTCCCAGTTTCCACACGTTGTCTTATTTCTATTGCTTTTTTTTTTCTTTTTAATTATTATTAGTATTTTTTTTTTTGAGAGAGAGAGCTGCAGCAACAGTGAGTGCCAGAGGTGGGGGGACAAGTAGGGGCACCAGAAAGGGCAGAGGGAGAGAGGGAGTCTCAAGCAGACTCTCTGCTGAGCATGGAACCCAACACGGGACTTGATCTCATGACCCTGAGATCATGACCTGAGCTAAAATCAAGAGTCAGATGCTTAACCAACCAAGTCTCCCTGCGTCCATCTTTTGGACATTTTTGTTGGTTTTCTTTCAGTATTGAAAGTGATAGGTATTACTGTGAAGTGATTAAAAACATGGGCTTTGTAGTCAAAAAAGCTAGAGATGGTTATGTACTTCAAATTACCAACACTTTGATACAGAAAATATTATGGAACCCGTCTGAACAAGACTTCATCATTTGTGAAGTTAGGACAACTACAGTATTTGGAAAATTGTTTGGAGGATCAGGTGGGATAGCATAGATAGAAAGGGTATACCGTGATGGACTCAGTGTGACCTGTGCTATTTCTTGTCACTGTTTCTTCTTGAACATTTGCTGTCTCCCTTCCCTCTTCATCTCTGTTCCCCCTGCACGCCCCTGCACCCCACCCCAGACATGCTCACCCAGATCATGAGCTTCTTGAATTCAGGGTCTCTCCTGTATCCCCACCACAGGGCCTAGCACAGGAGAAGAACAGAAATATTTGTTTAATTGATTGATTGAATGATGGGCGCCTGGGTAACTCGGTTGTTTGCGTGACTGCCTTCAGCTCAGGTCATGATCCTGGAATCCTGGGATCAAGTCCTGCATCAGGCTCCCTGCTCAGCAAGGGGTCTTCTTCTCCCTCTGACCTTCCCCCCTCTCATGCTCGCTTGCTCTCATTCTCTCTCTCAAATAAATAAGTAAAATCTTTTTTAAAAATTGAGTGAACGAGTGCAGAGATTCAATAATGTGAAGGCTACAAGGAATGGGTGAGGATAGTCTGTAATGTTAGGAAGAACTTTGGATGAGTTATGGTAGCAAATAAACAATGACTACACATAGCAAGATAGTGATTTTAGAATATGTTTGCTTAAAGAAGCTTCTGAAGTATTAATGGAAAAACAAAATATGGAATATCCAGAAATGGAATTGCTGCATCATATGATCATTCTGGTATGACATCATTCTATGCTCAGTTGTTTGAGGGCTCACCGTACCATTTTCCACAGCAGCTGCACCATTTCACATTCCCACCAGCAATGCATAATTATTTTAATTTCTCCATGTTCTTGACAACACTTAATATTTTGTTTTTTTGATGGTGGCCATCCTAATGGGTATGAAGTGGCATCACATTGTAATTTTGATTTGCATTTCTCTAATGATTAGCGATGTTGATCATCTTTTCATTTATTCTTTGGCCACTTGTATTATCTTCTTTGAAGAAGTGTCTATTCAAGTCCTTTGCTCATTTTTGAATTAGGAGTTCTTCATATGCGCTGGAAATTGAGTTCTTTTCTGATAGATGCTCGTTCTATTGACAGTACATTTATGACATGAATGCGATTTTAAAATTCTGAAAACTAAAAGTATGTATATATTTGTGTATGTGTACAGACTTACATACACTTATGCATACATACATACCTTGTCATCTCTTCTGGACAAGTTACTGATATATATTGGAGTATGGTATATATATGTATATGAGTGTGTGTGTGTCTATGTACACACATAAATATGACAGGCCAGCATTGCATGCTGATGTTAGCAGAGTTGATATTATAGGCCTTATCATTAGCAACTAACTAGCCCATTCCTGGTACACAATTACAACCTAAATTGCAGTTGACATTATCATAATCAATTTCCCAAATCTGTGAATTCAAAACTAAAAAATGTAACATTAATAGCTGCTTACCACAAAAACGTTTGAGGAAAATTTGCATTCTCAATTAGAAAATAGTTAAAATACTTATAATTTTGCTGAGAAACAGCACATGGGTGTTCCTTTCATCTTGCTATTATCTAACTCATCTTCCCTTGAAGACTTCCAAACCAAATGCTAACATCCCACCAAGAATGCCATTCAAAATAAGCCAGAATTCCCAGGACTAAGGGGGTATCCTCAGCTCATTTGACTTTTTACTTTTCCTAGTGTACTTCCTAATAGACTCCACTAAGACAACAAGTAACATCTTTTTAACAGGCATGGAAACAACAGAGCATTCTACTTTACGTAATGAAAGTTGTATAGTTCTAGCAGGAAACGGAATGGAATGGACACACCAATGTCCTTTCTCTATGTAGATCTAGTTGGGGAGTAAGTGGGGTCCCGTTTTTACTACTCAATTAACATTAGTCAGTTTGGAGAAAAAACTGGAATTCCAGCAGCCTAGGCCCTCACTGTTCAATGAGATGCAAACCTGACCAGAGACCAGAGGAGGAGGAAGTTTTCTGCCCTGGCCACTCTCAGCTGTGGGTTGTCAGTACCGATACAGGCATATATCCTACCCTGATGAATGGAGCTCCATACTTGGAATTGCGTGGCCCTCTGCTTCTGGTTTGGTTTCTTCTTTACATTACCCTGGACTCCCTAGGTTACTGACAGAAATACAGACCAAAACCTTTCTCTTCTTTTGGCTCAGACAAAAAGAAATGAACATAAGCCATTCAACTGAGCTACCAAGATTGTACTAAATAGACTCAGTCAGTCAGTCTTTGGCCTCTATGAACCAGGAACTATTCTGGGACCTAGGAATCTAGTCAACAGAAGAGGTTCCAGCTCTTAAATTCTAGTGGGATGAAACAAACTGTAAATAATTACATGGATGAGATCATTTCACTCTGTGGGAGGTGCCATGAAGAAAACTGAACAGGATAAAATGATTGAGTCAAATGAATATCTTTGGATTGGGTGGCCAGCAAAGAAGGTGACCTTTGATCTGAGAATTGAATGACAAAAAACAAAACAAAACAAAACAAAAAACCTAACTTTGGCAGTGGGAGTTAAGAGGGGTACGTTCTCAAACGAGAACAGTACAGAGACCCTGTTGTACAAAAATATATAAAGAATTCCTACAGATCAAGAATAAACCTATCATTTGTGGGGATGACAAAAGACATGTCAGGACTCAGAGTGCATAACACTTACATATAATATCATGAATCACACATCTGAGGAACTATTTCACCTGATCTAAACATTCCCTGAAAGGGAAGCCATTTTAGAGCAGAAATAGTGGTGAGCAGTAATAATGTTAGAGGTCAGAATCAAGAGCATGGAGCTGAAGCGGGGCTCGATCTCATCATCCTGAGATCAAGACCAGAGCTGAAACCAAGAGTTAGGGGCTTAACTAACTGCACCACGCAGGCACCCCATGGGTGTGAAGTTTAATGCAACTAAAAAAAGCATTGCTGGAGAAAAAATGCAAGGTTTTTTTAAACTGTGCAATCAGGAGGGCATGGAGTGTGTGTGTGTATGTGTGGTCATATTTGTATGTGGGGTGGGAAGAGGTGTGAGGAAAGCAATGTATAAAATGCTACTCAAGATTTTATCTTACATGTAATATTGATAGCTTTTTAATTTATAAATAAACTCTAGTAGAACTGGTGTGCATAATTTTTAAGTAGCTGAGGAATTTTTGTAAACTTTATTATTTGAGCTATGAGTCAAAAACTGATGTACTACTAACATAGTCAACAAAGTCATAAATAAGATGAAGAGCAAATATTGCCATTTTTTGTGGATGCAATCCCCCTATTAAAAGACAAACCCTCTTTAGAAAAAAGCAATACTGACATGCTCTGTATAAAAGGCTCATCTGAAACAACACACTTTTTGCAAATGAAGACACAGGCAAAGCTTTATCACACAAAGGAAAAAGAAAATTTGCTGTTACAGATGAGATCATTTTTCTTTTGAATGGTGGTAGAGGATTTTGTTGGTACATAGGAAAGCTATTATTTGTAATAAAACATTTACTGATCTACTACTAGTTTTAGTAATTTTGAAGTTGAATTTATCCTAAGGAATTACTTAGACCACTCTGTAATATATTTTGCAATAAAAAGCTTAAAAAATTTAAACTGTTGTGTATAATAGAGGATATATTAGTTATAAACAAATTATAGTTTATAAGAATATTATAACTATTAAAACCTGATATCTGATATTATCCCAAAGTGACTTCTTTTTTTTTAGTAAAAACATTCTGAAAGAATACAGAACAGATTTTAACAGTTTTTATTTTTTTCATTCTTTAACACACTCTGAGTATTTTTTATGATTAATCAGGACTAAAAAGTTAATAATTATCTTTTTAAAATCAAGATATTTCAACTTAGAGACAAACAAAATATGATTTTCATTTTCAAAGATGCTTAGTATATATTATTAACTGGATCAATTAAGTAATATAGTTGAGTAAATTCTGAGTAGTGATAAATCATGGTATTAATGTAGAGTTTGTACTATGTTAGAGAATTAATAAAAATTCAAAACACATAGGAATGATTTCTTCTAAGAAATCGAAAATGTTTTAGAGATCTGTTAGGTGTTCTTTCAAAGTGAATTTGTTAGCAGGACACTGTCAAATGGAATGATCATAACTGGAAATAAAGTATATTTCAGTGGTTCATAAATTTTATTGAGTGTCAGAATTACCCATAAGGCTTATTAAAGAGTAAATTGCTGAGCTCCAGCCCTAGCGTTGCTGATTCAGTACATCTGGACTGACACTCAACAGTTTGCTTTTCTAACAAGTTCCCAGGTGGCGCTAAGGCAAGTGGTCCAGGAACCCACTTGGAGAACTGAAACTAGGAAAGCTTACAAATTATCTTGCTTGCAAGTGAGCAAGTTAGCCTGACAGCTTTATGCTCGTATACTAAAAGAGGACACTAGACTCGAGGTTAGAGATGCATGGTTTGCATGAAAACTTCAGCCAGGGCTCTATCTTGGCTCTGGTTCCTGTTTTTTACACCCCAGACTCCACAGAAAGATGCTGTAAGGCCAGATGTTTACCTGCCCTTGCAGTAGGTTTGCATAATAGGAGAGAAACACTAAGATTAGGAAACTCTAAGCCTTCACTGGCTGCTACACATCCGTCTTCCCTCCATCATCCTGAAATGTAAGCATGTCTCTTCCAGGAAATTAGGAAGAAGATGGCCTGGTCTCCACATCCCTCCAGTGCTCTCTATTCTAATGGAGCCACTGTGCCTAGCCTCTAAGGCTGTCTGTTATGTGTAGACCCTTCCAGCACTCTGCTCAGAAGGCAAGGGATCATACGGAAATGTGAAGGTAACCAGCAATCATGCTTTCTCAATGGTGGGTTAAAGGATAGGCTAAAATGACAGCTATTTTACATTTCCAACTAAATACCTTTTACATTTTTCTGTTCATGAATAAGTTTTAACAATAAGAACTTGATTTTTCCATAAGTATATTTTACTTCCATAACTTTTTGCCCATGGCACAGGGCTTCCTTGGCACTCCTAGGCATAGGTGCATCTCCTTCAGGTCACAAGGCTGCGTGGTGGAAAGGGAAGGGATTGTCACAGTTGGGTTCACCTACATGGAGCCCCTTTGTTGCCCCTTGTTCATGTCTTACCTTGATGCTAACCCATACTGAACCTCTCCGAGCCTGTTTCCTCACTTAGAAAATTGGCACGCTTTCCTTATTCTGTTGTTAGAAGATAAAAAATAATATTTAACGTTTGTATAGCACCTACTCCATAACAAGTCTTCACAAATGGTAATTATTATCAGGTGTGCTGTAGCCAAGCCTCCCTGTAATCCAGAGTCACGCACAGACCTGTTTCATGCCCAAGTCTGGCGAAGTATGAGTGTCATTACCAGGGAGTTCAGTCCAGATGTTGCACCATTTATGGTGAAGTGCTGTTTGGTGATTAAAGATGGTGGGAGGGTAAGTCCATCCCCTGAGCGGGAAGCCATTGCTTCACCAGGAGTAGGAGAGCTTCTGGGACAGGCTGCTGCCTGTTCTACCGATAAGTTCCCAGGTGGTGGGAGAAGACAGGAAAATAGGGTTTCCTGTGGTGACAGCCTCGCCTCAGGAATGCCAATCCAGGTGGTGGTTGAAGATCTGAAAGCTGAGGTTGCCAATATGTAGAGGTAAAGAATTGCTTTGGAACACAAAATGTTTCGTCCAGCAGAGAATGCAGACTTCACGGAGCTATTAATCAAAGCGTCCAAGCGGAAAGTGGCATTAACTGTGGGATTTAGGAGAGGAAGGAGCTGGAATGAAGTTATAAAATGATGCAAGATTGAAGGAAGATGAACTAACCGAATAAAAAAATTAAGGAATTCAACAAATTGTACCAGAGAACGTATAACTCTGAATGTGCCCTGTGTTCTGTTTGGGTGGTCTAGTTTATCTGCTCATTGCTGACGTTTTAGAGGCTGGCCTTTCCCTTAATCTCCTTCACGTGGAGGGAGTTTGTCACCTTCCCTACATTTGTTTGTTCTGAGTGTGTGTGTGTGTGTGTGTGTGTGTGTGTGTGTGTGTGTACACTCTTGAGCTATGAGAGCTAGCAAGATGAGTGACATGATCTCTGTCCTCAGTGAATTCACAGTTGAGTAGAAAAGTAAAGGAAATGATAAGGCAAAGTCTAGAAAAATCTAAACCTAGGGAGACGGGGTCATAATGCATGGCTGTCTTCAGAGAAGCTGGCTTGACGTTTACCTATTTGATAAGAGCCTGGATAATGAAGTGAGAATCTCAGGACTTTTTTCTTTCTCCCTGATTAATCTTTAGACTGTTGTTATACTATTTTAACTTATTTTTTCCTTGCTGAATTATATAATACAATATAAGTGAGAGAACAGATGGTAGGCCCATAGTAAGCACTCAGTACTGACTCAATTGACTTATTACTTTAATCATTAACATCTTTAAGCACAATAAGAGCTTTTCTTAAGGAGTCCAGGCAGAGGATTCTTAGAACTATATGATAAAAATAACATTTTTCAAACATCAGCTTGTGTTTCAGGCACTTGCTTAAAAGCACTTTACCTACCTTTCTTTGATTTTATGAATAGTCCTAAGATCATGATACCATTTTTATCCCTACTTTACAGATGATGCAATAGAAGATTAGAGAGTATATGTAATTTGCCTAAGGTTGTACAGCTAGTAAGTGATAGAGCCAGATGAAGTGGGTACCAGCTCATACAGGCATTATCTCCTTTCTTCCTTCCTCCCTTCCTTCCTTCCTTTCTTTCCTTTTCTTTCTTTTCTTTCCTCTACCGATGTATGTACCTGTTATCTATCTATTCTATTATTCTGTCTCCATCCTTGCACACTGCTAAAAACAATCTTCTTTATATCTACCACTATCTATTCCTACTATATGCTAGACATTGTCCTCTGGGGAGTGAGCGACAATCTCTGTTCTGAAGACACAGTACAATGCAATGGCAACAAATGTTTATTGAGACCCCCCCCCATAAGATCAGGCACTGAGGCCACCATTAGTCTATGGGGGCAGAAACCAGACATAAAACCAGATAACCACAATACAGTGTGGTAAATGCTTGTCATTAGAGTGAACATAGATTCCTTTGGAACCACAGGGACAGAAGAGTACAGAAATGGAAATGTTTTAACACCTGCACAATGTTAGATGCTACACATGCCTCTTTCACCCCTCACACCCAGCTCTGGAAGATCACAGAGGACATGTGTGGTCTTCACACAAAACCCTGACTCTTATCCTGTGGAAACAAAGATGCCGTCAGAAAGGTTGGGATGTTGGAGCTGTGTCTTCCAGACACATTTTAGCTGGGAATAGAACAAGTATGGTTTGTCTAGGAAGAAGGAAACTTGGCCTGATTAGAAAATAGGTTATTTTTCAAAGGATGAGCAGAAAGTGAGTTGGGGAAAATTATTTACAATAAATTGATGAAAGGCTTTGAATGTCATGCCAGGGAAGGTTCTTGATTCGTCAGTGAAAGACAAAAGCATGTCCCAAAGGATAAAAAATTATGGATATGAGATACTCCAGTGTTTGGCTCAATTTAAACCCTTGGGATTTATAGTTCACTGATTTGCTTGTATTAGAAAATGGGAGGAAGCAGGGTGAGGACAAATAAGTAGAAGATACCAAGTAAAAAAATAGAAGATACTAAGACATACATTTTTTTGGCATGCCTGAAAAATTATTCTGTAACCTGTGAGAGTGCCTCATGCATCTGATTTACTCTAATTTTAGACAGTTGGTTAAAAAAAAAAGGGTATAATTATATCATTTTTAAGTAAATGGTGGTTTTTTTCAATAAGTATTTCTAAAGTGGATTAGGCTTTAATCAAGTTTGTATATGATTTGTTTTTGAAAATGGACTCAAAGTTTTGCAGTTTCACCCACTCTGGTAAAAACTTTTCTGCATTAAGTTGTTAGTCTGCTCTTTCCTGGGAATATAGAAAAGTCCTTTAGACTTGGATTAAATTTAGGAAGTAAAGTGGGAATGTATTAAAGTGATCTATTTTATTCTTAAAATCTTGGGTTTTCTTTTTGGTAGGGTGGAGGGTTGAGGGAGTTATAATTAGGCTGTAGAGAAACATTGAAATGCTTTTTTTAAAAAATTTAAGATTTTATTTATTTATTTGACAGAGACACAGAGGGAGAGGGAACACCAGCAGGGGGAGTGGGAGAGGGAGAAGGAGGCTTCCTGCCTAGCAGAGAGCCCGATATGGGGATGCAGGGCTCAATCCCAGGACCCTGGGATCATGACCTGAGCCAAAGGCAGACGCTTAACGACTGAGCCACCCAGGCGCCCCTGAAATTCTTTTAAAAGCAATAAGGGTTTCTCTGACCTGAGGTGTTTTTCATAATGATATTGATTTTAGTATTCAGTAAAACACATGCAAACATAACCTCTTTAACAAACGCCAAATGGTCTTATACATATCGGAATAAAAATGAGAATTACAAGTGACATGTGATCTAGAGAATTTGGTATCCTGTGACCTAAGTGTTTTGTATTTGAATGCAGAATCCTGCAAGAGGTCACTCTGCTTTTCAATGAGTCAGTATTGTTTCAGAGTGGAGTTTAATCTGATTTTGCCAACAGCAGTGTTCTTATTTTAGTCACTGCAACTATGATCTCTTTTAATATAATTGATTTCACATAGAGACTAGATCTTAGCTGTTCCTTCACCTAGAAATTAGGAGATTTGTTTCTGAGTCAGAGTTGGATCTATCTAATGGACTCTATCACTGACATTTTTCAGAGGTTATTATTGCAGGAAATGTTTTCTGTATTCCTGCCTGGCATGTGTGTAATAATTGCGTGCTTCGTAATTGGAGCCAGTCCATACCTTTCACATTTGTGTTGGCCATCTTGCGCTATGCAGAGAGAAGAAATTTCTGTAGTATCTTCCAAACGTTAGAATCATAATGAATTTTATCCTTCAAAAGCATCTTGATATGCCTTGGATTCTTTTTTTCCCCCTTTGTTCTTTGGAATAATGCTGTGTATACTGTAATCATAGCTTTATCCAGTTGACCAAATAGTAATATTAGGATTTGCAAGGGTGTCCCACACACGGGAATCCGCAGGAGGCCATTACAGCTCTGTGCTCACTCCTGCTACTGGCACTCACTAGGAACCCGAAGATTGGGATCAGCTGGTGCTCCCAAGCAGCCCTGAGCCTCTTCTGCAAGGTGTTCAGTCCATGTCCTACCATCCCTCACCATCTTTCTAGCCTGTTTCTTCCTTCTGTGACTTCTAGTTCCCACTGGGGGAGAAAGATTGTCCTTGAAATACTATCTGGCCTAATTTTTACTTGCTCTTAAGAAGATGTAATATATAAGAGAGAGAGAGAGAGAGAGAGAGAGAGAGAGAGAGAGAGAGAGTGTGTGTGTGTGTGTGTGTGTGTGTGTGTGTGTGTGTGTATTTAACCTCTAAGCCAATTTTTGGAAAATGCATTAAGAGATGTAGGGAAAAAATTATCCTAGGGACCTAATCAAAGAACAGTATTTATAATGGATATTGGCTTCTAATTTGTTTAAATAATGAGAAACTAGGAAAGTGTATGATAGTAGCTGAACATCATAAAATGTAGTAAGAGATCATCTGACAACATACAAAACGACTG
Source organism: Ailurus styani (assembly GCA_002007465.1). Classification (NCBI taxonomy): domain Eukaryota; kingdom Metazoa; phylum Chordata; class Mammalia; order Carnivora; family Ailuridae; genus Ailurus; species Ailurus styani. Next base: position 1,975,713 of record LNAC01000302.1, on the reverse strand, counting down.
TATGTTGCTACATAAAAAACTCACTAGAATACAGTTTAATCTGATTTTAAAGTAAATATATATATATTCAAACATTAAAAAGAATACTTTCACAGCATTGGCAATTACTGAACATTTTGATGGTGGGTGGTTATTTAGACTTCTTGTTTTTATTTGCTTTTCAAAACTAGCCTTGTATTTTTTTTATATCATTCAAAAAAATTAGGAAAATTTAATTTCCATAAGCAGGATCAGTTTCTCATTACTCTGACCCATTTTTATGGTTGCTAGATCTGCTTAAGGACAATTCCACATTACTTAAGCTATCCTGCTTTGAATATTGAATATTAATGACAGAAGATACTGTGAAGAAAAACTGTTCATAATGTTTTAGATGGAAGCCATCTAACAGTGATTTCTGTATATTGCTGGGATTCTGGTAAAAGTATTTATCAGTCATCTACTGAATCGGTTTGTATGTGAGACTCTGACAAATGTCTTTTAAACAGGGTCCCAAGCAGTGCCTGGAGGGCTCAGTTGGGTGAATGTCTGCCTTTGGCTCAGGTCATGATCACAGAGTCCTGGGATCAAGTCCTGCATTGGACTCCCCACTCAGCAGGGAATTTGCTTCTCCCTCTGCCCTTCCTCTCATTTGTTCTCTCAATCCTCCTTGGTCTCTCAAATTAATAATAACAATAATAATAATGATGATGATGATGATGATAATAAAAAAACAGTGCTCCAAATGATTCTAATGTAAAGCTCCAATTTGGGAACTACTGGCTAGAGGCAGCTTTGACAAAATACTTTTCTAATTTTATTTTTATACAATTTAAGCCATTTTGCTTTTGTGGTCCTCTTCCTTCAAGATCAGTGCTTTATAATTTTTCTCAGATCTATGATTACCAATATTTAAATTTCTGAGTGTGTATAGGGCTAGTACCTTATTTGGTTTCCTTTGCTGGGTGAGATTTTAATAATAAACTCAATAAAAATTACTAGTGAGACCTGAGGTATTACATAGCACCATATTTGTGGTTCTCATGGTAGACAGAACTGTACCTACTTTATTGTAATGACTGAAGTCTATTGGTGGCATTAAACATGTGATTGTATATGAAATTAAAGTGTTTATGGAAAAAAATACATATAGTCTCACCTTGTAATAACTGGAATTTGGAAAGTTAGCTTTTAGTTTTAGATCACTGGGTCATCTAGTTGTGGAAAGTTCTAGACAATGTGTCTAAGTAAATATTTAGCAGTCTCTTATAATAAGGACCACACTTACATGCATAATACCAAGCAGGAAAAGTCCCAGGGTCATCCCTCCCTTGGACAAAACTAGAGAAATGGGAGCAGCTCTGTAGTTAGTTGTACAAAGACCTTTCCTTCCCTTCTAACGAGCCTTGGCTTTTTCTCAGTCTGTATTTCAATTTCCATTTATATTATCTGTCTGAACTGGACTAAGGGCAGGAAGCCCAATGTCCTCATCACTGCCATCACATGTAATGTAAATATTCGAATTAGATTCCTTGTATTTTCAAAGTCTGACGTCCTGGCTTGGGCTCAGAGCAAATATTTGTTTTACAATGAAATCTTGATTCCCACATCTGCCTATTCCTCCACTTACTATGCTTTTGACTTTTAAAAAGATTAATAATATAGAACTGCATTTTAGTTTCTCTTTTCAAATGTTCATTTTGTTATTAACGGAAATATCAAAACGTGTTGACAACTCCCAGTGTGGCTATTTTAGAGCCATAAAAAGTACATCAGAGATCAAACACTTAATAAGATATACCACCTACATGGTTTTCATGTTTCCTTAGAAATTTTCATTTGTCCCTTCCCTTTCGATATTCATTTTTTATGGTAAAAAATTTATGGGGGGAGGGCACCTGGGTGGCTCAATCGGTTAAGCAGTTAAGCGTCTGCTTTGGGCTCAGGTCATGATCTCAGAGTCCTGGGACTGAGTCTCAGGCTGGGCTCCCTACTCAGCAGGGAGTCTCCTTCTCCCTCCCCCCCACCCCTCCCCCTACTCATGCATTCTCTTTCTCTCTCTCAAATAAATAAATACAATCTTTTAAAAAAAATTACGGGATGAGGAACATTAACCTTAAAAATCTGGGTGATTACTGAATAACAGCTCAAGTAATGGCTTTCTGTTCGTTTTACTTTTCTTGGATTCTCATTTGCAATTTACATCTTCACCCTTGGAAAACCTCAATGTATGACTTAGACTGGCTATCTTGAGTAAATTCTACGAGGTGGTTCGAGAGGGACCGAACTTCACTGGTGTCTACTGTATGATGACGCTTGGAGGAACTGACCGCTTTGTCAGTGGGCGCCTGCGCCTTTGATATCCACAGATACTGTGTTTCTCTAAGAAAGAAGGAGGTTCTAACCATCTAAGGTGGTTAGATTCCATAGGTTATCTCAACGAAAAATCAAGTTTTATATAATGGTCAATTCTCTGTTTTACACTTATATTCTATAAATTTCACCTATAGAATACTTTCTCATTTCAGTTTTTAATAATATATATTTCTCCTAATACTGTGTTTCTCCATTGGTTTTAGTTATTGTGCGCCTGTAGTATATAAATACTACCTGGTATATAGATACAATAACAACCTAGTCCCTCATATAAAAATATGAATGAATAGAAATTTTTTTGGTAAGATTTGAAATGGTCACCATTCCTCTTTGTTACAAGAACAGAGACAGTAGGTCAAGCCATTGTATTTGGAGAGCCTGACTTTGGTAGGATGAAATGTAACGGTTTACCAAGTAGAGTAGCACTTCTTCTCAATAAGGCCTGATTTTCTTTCCATCTTACATAAAATGTTATATGAGAACAATCTAAGGAGAATAGAATTCATCTTGCTTATTTTCTGTCACCTTCCCTGGAATGTAAGTCCTGTAAAGGCCAAGTTTTCTGTACGCTTTGTTCTTTACTATATCCTTAACATCACAAACAGTGATGCTCACTGACCTCACTAAATATTTTTAAATGACCGACTGAGGTGTGAATCCTGCTCTTCTGTCTCAATCCATCCTCTGAAAGCTCCCACAGCAATTTTTTAGGTCTGTGCCTGCATCAGACTCTGTTCTTCCTGCCCTGGGTTCTGGGAGCCCAAGAATCCTGTCGCTTGGGCTGGCTTCTTCCTATACCCCTTAGCTTTGGGATCATTTCTGGTGCTTGCACTGAGTTACTAGTTGAAGTTTCTCACTGCCTGTGCCCTGAGGGACCTCAGACACCTTGCTCCCTCAGCTTTGAATTGTACAGGCTTTGAGGAGTAGTCCTTTTTGCCATATTTCCAGTCTTAGTGAAAGCTCAGCCTCTGGTGTTCTGTTTCCTTTCAGACAGGCTCCCCTGAAAAGCTTGCTTGCTTGCTTTTAGGTTGTTTTTAAAAACTGCTTAAATTGTCCCATATCTCCTCTACCATACAACACTGTTTTGCCTCACAAAACAGAAGACTTTGATTGATGGACCCTGAAATAATTGTTAACATTTTTCTCCGGACTCTGTCCCTTGAAGTGTCTGTCAGGAAGAGGTATAAAGTTACTGTGTTCTGGGTTGACCAAAGCATCATTTTTTTTTTAAAGCTATTTTGTCCACATTTCTTTATCTGAGTAGAGTGGTTTTACCCTCAGTCCAGAAACAAGCTACATCGCCCGGCTACTTTAGAAGTCAACCGGATATACACAGTTGCTTTTTCCCTGAAGTCTGTCAGAACTGCCCTGTATGTTCTTAACATTATGTTAAGGTAGTTTCTCTTGTCCTTCTACCAACATTGTATCTTCTTTTCAATTTGGTTCTTGACCTCTGTTCTTCCTTTAGCCTTTTGTTTTTAACTAGTCCATTTCTCTTGGAGTCTCTTCTTGGGGTTCTAGATCAGAAGGATACCTACAGCATGAGAGCTTTTGATTTATTTCTGAGCTTCGGGTCCGTAATAACTGCACTGAATATTCTACCGTGTGGGGTTACATGCCAAAAAAGCACTGATAGGATGTCTCCTCACCCTACTTTGTTCTTTAGCATTTGGGTCCACCACCCTCTGTCTGGGTTCCTGGTCACCAAACGACCAGGGCTTCGATGAGAATATCCAGTGTTACTGGAGGCCCGTGAGGCCATCATTCCAAAAGCCCTGTGGATCTAACCTGCCTCCTCTAGGAAGAAGGGCACTGATATTTCTGACACTGAAGGGCTTCTCTTGACTTGGATGGCCACACAGAATCTTTAACTGGGTATGACCTGTGGCCAAAGCTTTCAAATCCCATCCATATGTTTTTTGATGTGTTTCCTTTAGCAAGAGGATCATCTGTGTTTGTTTCCGCATTCAAGCCCTTCAACTTTCATTCTTCTGGCCTGTTAGGAGTCTGGGTACTGGCTTTCTTGGATGAGTCAAAAGCATATTGATTCTTTGGTTTGGATATGACTATACACTGCTTGAAATTCAAGTTTGTTCGAAATAGTCTCTTTTTACTTACTGGTTAACTTCATTGACTAAAACCTTGTGCAAGTATGTAGACGACTTCTTGGCAAAGTCTGTTTACTAATTATGTCTCCGTTATCATGGTTAGTATGTTTGAAAAGATTCTTTACTCCAAAACTGCTTTATCTTTTCCAAAACTTAGAAACTCTACCACTGATAAAGCCTTTCATGGGTCTGCCATTTAACATTACACAAAAGTTTTCTTGAGAAAAGAAAAAGATATATAGAGTGAAACATAACGAAACTTTTTTTGCCAGAGTTGGCAATCCTGTGTGTTATTATTCATGTTTTAATTTATTTTTCAGGGCCATTTATGCATCGGTGGCAACTAATATATTTAGGTGTTGATACTGGTTTCAGGAAATCAAAATAATAATCCTGCTGCTCTCATCTCACAAGTATTTCCCTGTCTCATTTTACGTATTAAACGTCCTCATTTTCTTTACCACTCATATCGCCAAAGTTCAGGACCCTTTCCTTTATTCTGAAAGCACATCAACTCATCAGTGTTCCTATTGGAAAGTGACTCCCAGAAAAAAGCAGTTTGTATATATATCAGGTGGGTAGGATTTGTGCAAAGACCCATGAGATTATAATTTCTTCATTCTACCTGAGTTCTGCAACCTAGTATTTTATTAGCTTCCTTCAATAGCCATCTGTATAACAGAGCAATGCTAAGCCTGCAGTGGCTGCTCCCTATTGCTTGTCCCATTCATTTTGTCACTTTCCACATGACCTGATGTCAAAACAAATTTCCCCCATCCCGTCTGGCTAAGGTTGACACAATGAACAAGCTCATTACTATTTTTGAAACTGCATATTATAAAGTGATATGACTGAAACAAAACAGTCCAGACAGTTTGTTATAGTGTCTGCTGATGTATGACATATTTCCTGTAATTATTTGCTATCATCCTATCATAGTCTATACAATTTCACTTTAACTTGGGGGCATGCTGTCCTGGCGTAACTGTAAAGCATGTTCTGTTCTTTCAATGCTGGCCCTGTTCTGTGATCACAGAAAATGTTGTTCCTACCTTTTAAATGCATAAGTTTAACAAGACTCTCCTTTCTTAGCAAATTTAGTTAAGGATTTGCTAATGCTTTATGACATTCATCCCTTCCATGGCAAATCCTGTTTTATAGGTCTAAAACATCTTACTGTTGTCTGAAATGAAACATTGGATGTGCTACTTTACTTGGGTGGAAGTGCAAATTGACAAATTTAGTTAATTTATGGCTTTGTACATATTTTTAGTTCTACAGGGGACTAATTTATTAGAATACATGTTATCATCAGGTACCTTATCTGTACCAGTTCAACATTTTGTCTCATTGTTAGAAAAATCTATTGTGTTTATTGTATTTATAGCAATTAGAGATACTAATCATGTGGGTTATTATTTTTATTTTATTTTTTAAATTAACATATAATGTATTTATTTCAGGGGTACAGGTCTGTGATTCATCAGTCTTATACAATTCTCAGCACTCACCATAGCACATACCCTCCCCAACGGTCATCACCCAGCATGGGGGATTATTATTGAAAAGCATTAGACACTTCTTAGTGACTCAAGTACTCATAAGGTATAGAATGATTTTTGAGTTTATTAAATTGCTACCCTTATAGGAGTTTCAGAGAAACTCTCTGTGATACATGGAATCATAAATATAGGACATACATATTCATTTGTATGTATTATATATGTGTATAAGTAAACCGAAGGAAGTTAAGGGAGTTCAATTTTGTGTTTTCCAGGAAACCATGAATATTTACCTTACAGAAAAATAGCTGCAGTTCACTTCACTTAGTGATAAAGTGACAAGTGGTATATAGGAGGAGTGCATGGAAGCTAATTATAATAATATAACCGACATCAGTGGGAGCTTTGTAGATGGACCACATTTTAAAGTATTTGAAAACAAGCAAAAAATATGCAACTGTAAGACTCTAACATTTCCCTAGCTTTTACTTATCTCAAAAATAGCTGTCTTCAGGTCATTGACCTAAAATAGATACGTGTTAGCACTCAAAGGTATTATTACTTTATGGGAATTTCAAATGACAAAACCTGGAAATAGAATAAATTTAAGCAGATAGTTTATGCCAGAATTGGCAAGCATCATTTGTGTATTTCTTATAGGATATCTCAAACATCTCTGCTAAGGCCATAAAAATAAAAATAGGTGCATTTGGGGGGAGTCTGAAGGATGGAATTAGTAACAATAGGACGGCCATGTTCTCAGAATTCTTCATCAGATGTAATCAGTTACTGAGTATTTCATACCAGTTCTCTGCCCAATACAGTCAGACTCAGAAGTTATAAAATACGATGATTGCTGATTTCATAATTGGGAAGATAAGATACATGGAGCACCCTCCGTAGACAGATATCAAAAAGGGAAATGTGTCACTGTAAATGGTAAAAACTGGATCGTTTTTATCAGACTGTAGAAGAGTCTAGTGCCAACATTTGATAAATTACTGTTTGAAACTTACTACAAACCATCAAAGGGATGGTGGGGTAGGACGTAGAGGAGCAAGGTGTGGAATCGTGGAAATATGCCTCGTCCCAAAGACGGAAGACATGGATTTTCAGCCCATCTCTACCATTAACTAGGTATACAATGATTTGAAGGCAGAAAGTAAATACATAAAAGCATGTCAGTCATAGGCTTTTGAACAAGTAATTTACTCATGCTAGACCTCAGTTTCTTCATTTGTTTCATACAAGAACTTGAAGGCAGGGATTTTATCTGTTTTGTTCATTGATGTATTCTAAGCACTAAGAACACTGGCAGGATTTTTTCAATACATATTTGTTGGAAAGATGAATGAACAATTTTTACCTTGAAGTGTTGGCAGGACTTAGACAAATGGGAAAAAAATTCTCAGAACTCACTTGTATAATGAAATTGTCATACGAGTGTTGAACATCAGGAATGTGAACTACATGTTGAAGCTAAACAGCAGCCAAAAGCTAGTGTGCCATATTTGATAAAATCAGTGTTAGTTGAGAAATTTTAGCAATGTTACTAGAAAATAAGCTTAAAATGACAATTTATTTCATTCTAACTGAAAAGAAATTGGGGAAATAGTGACATAATGACCTTTTTATGAATAATTCAAATTTTTGGTTTAATAGTCATGGGTATATCTTGATAATTTTCATGATAGTATTAAGAAATAACATCAATAAAATTACCTGCATGGTTAGTGGAGTGCAGACAATTAATGAGAACTACGGTATTGAGATTATATGGCTAAGTTTTACCAATCTTCAAACAGTTGAATATAATTTTTTAATATTAGTAAATTTGATAAACATTTCTGCTTTTTAAGAAATATTTAGTTAAGAAAGAAGCAATATATTTAGAATCCTTTTATTTTTTTAGAATCCTTTTAATACTTAGAATGTGAAACACATTTAAATCCTTTTTTTAATTAAAAATATTAGCACTCAAGTGTCTGTTAAACTATAAGATGATTTGTTCACTTACAGTTACATCTGAATTTTAGCCCTCAAACACTTTTGCCAGTAGGTCCAAGATTCAATCAATGTTTCATTTTTAAAACCCATACAGCCTTCACCAAATAAGAAGGCCCTTTGACTATTACCTTACATTTACTCTAAATACTAACAGCCTCTTGTGTTCACGAACCTTGTTATGGTAGACATTTCACAACACATACATATATCACCTTGTACAGCTTAAGGTTACACCATCTCCTATGGTACTTAATAAATCTGGGAAAGAATAAATTCATAAATACAGCATCTTGTAATCACTATACAAACACATGACTTGCTGTATCTAAAATGCCCAAGACAAGGGATCCTGGCCAAATAAAAATTAGTAAATGCCAGTGCTACTTTTGTTCATACTATAAGGTTCAGAAAATGTATGGATGTTTAAAGTTTTCCATTTAAAATGTATTTTCATGAATGTTATTAAGATTACTCTGTGAAATGTTATTATTCCTATTTCATTGAAGAAGAGACACAGACAATGTAAGTGACCTAAGCGCAGTTGTTACACATCTGTAAAGAGCTTTTAAGGACTTAAATCGTGCTGTTTCCTACTTTAGTGCTTGTTCATGTCACTGTTGTCCATGTCACCATGGCTCACGGCATCATTGCCTTCACAAAAGACTGCTTCCAGTAGGATCTGAGCTTGTTTGAGCCAGCAGGTATAGACCAAGGATACTGGTGTTTACAATGGCATCCACCATTAAGGAATACTCTGTTTGTTTTGGGGAGAAGGGATGTTAGGAGGTTTTTTTGTTGTTTGCTTAGGAGGATTATAGTACTCTTTCAGATGATCATTCTAAGTTCTATATCAATATAAAAATAGCCCTTCCATATACATATTTAACTGATTAAGCATGCCAAATTTTAAAAACTATAGATCTGCAGTGAGAATATTACTACCAAATACTAAACACCAACAACAAAAGAATAATAAAGAGCTAAAAGTATGGGAGGGCCTTTTTTCTCTCCTGAATCAATGTGAACATGTCCAGGAGTCCCCAAAATACAGACCTGTCTTCCACTATCAGGTTTTCTAATTAAAGGGCTCTGCCACAGTAGGTTTATAAGATAAAGTAGGAGGAGAAAGAGGTTTTTAGGGGAGTGGGAGCAGAGCGAGGACAGTAGTTCTATTTCCAACAACTGAAACTCCAGGAAGAATAGGGTTGAATGCCAATATTCTTGCTATTTGGGCAAATAAAAATTCAGCAGCCCAAATACATAATGTGAGAATAGACAATAGCTTTGTGCCACCCCTGCTGAGTTCCATCACAGTGATATCTCTGGAAACTGTCTGGGTTACAATATGTGATAACGAGCCACAAAAAATAATCATCACTAAATCAGCCCCCAAAAAGATAGTTATAGCAAGTGCAGTTACTACACACACATGCGTGCGCGCGCACACACACACACACACACACACACACCTACTTCTGGGAAAGGTTCCTTTTAAGATGCAAAACAGTCTGTGGTTTCTATACTAATTTAGTAGATACCCTTCATGAAACGTGTGACCTACAATGCCCCCCACATAAAACCCCCACAAACTATTCTTACTTTCTGAATACTAACTCACCTTGGGTTCAAAGTCACTTGACATCCTAAAATGATCAGAATTGGAATCACAGCTAAACAGTGCATGCTGGCTTGTACACACACACAGACTCAGACATATATGCACAAATTCCCCTTTTGTGAAATGGGGTTGCAGATAAAAATGTTTACAGAGCTCTGACAAGTTTTTTTTTTTAAGATTTTTATTTATTTATTTGACAGAGAGAGAGTTCACAAGGAGGCAGAGAGGCAGGCAGAGAGAGAGGAGGAAGCAGACTCCCGATGAGCAGGGAGCCCGATGCGGGCCTTGATCCCAGGACCCTGAGATCATGACCTGAGCTGAAGGCAGAGGCTTAACCCACTGAGCCACCCAGGCGCCCCAGTAAACAAGTTTTAAATAACGTCGTGTAATTCCGTGTGTTTATTAAGGTTCTTTCCGATAGAAGAAACCCCTAGCATTATTGGAGCCTGAGGACCTGCACTGCTCATGATCCCCAATTGGAGTGTGTCTATTTTTCACATCCTCTGTGTCACCTACATACACAGGAAGATGATCAAAAGACCACTGCATTGGAAAGGGGGAAAAATACTCCTCCTATTCTGGAGACAATATTTTATTTCAACTCTTTCTCTTTTTTGAAAAATCAGCATGAACCAAGTTACTAAGAAAATGTATTCATGGGTTAGAGTCTAACAAGCAACTGAAATATGAAATGAGTCAGGAACCAATATTCATGTATATTTAACAGTGAACTTAAGATACACATTCCTTTAATACATATGTATTTATATTTATGCATACATACATAACAGCTGTCAGATACATAGGAACTGTATTTTTTATTTAAATATAACTTTTAGGTTTAAGGTATCACATAGAATTTAGGGTGCCAGATATTCCTACTCAAGTTTCTCTGACTTCATAAACTTGAAAAACACATATAGCATTTGAAAATTACCTATGGTAGAATCATACTATAAAACATATTGTACTTGTATCATGAATTTCTCTTAACTATGGGAAAATACTGTTGTTTATTTTCACCTCTGCATACAAACAGAAACTCTGAACTGATCCCAGAAGGTCAAGAGCTCATTATAATTCCTCAAACTGTAGCCAAAATAATCTGATGATTGCGTAATTATGATCATATCTCTCATGCCTCCCTACTTCCGTCCTCTCCCCAGACAACCCTTGTCAGTGGCTTCCCATTTGTCCTAGATAATGATCAAAGCCATCATACAGCACACGAGGGCTTGACTGTGCAGGTTCTTCCTACGCTCCGGCAATCACATGAACTCCTCTCTCCGTGTTCCTGCACAAATATCCTGCGGGATATTTGCAGCTGCTCTTTACTTGTAAAATCTCTCCTTTATTCCTTCCCTGGATACTCCTCCTTATCGTTCATATCTCAGTTCAAGAATAATTTTCTGATATTTGAACAAAGGCTTTCCTAACCAATGAATTCCATCTCCAAATATAGAAGTTGTTTCTTCATCATCTTTCCATAGGATTGTTTCTTCCCTTCAGAATACATATTTATCTCAATTGGCAGTTTGGTAGGAGTGAATATTGATTAATATCCATCTCCCCCACTCAAAGATAGAGACCACCAGAAGAGAGAACAGGTATGTTTTTACATACAATGTAACAATTTTATTAGTATGCTGGGTAACATGTATTAAGTGCTCAGTAAATACTTCTAATGAGAATGAGCCAAGTTCTGTTCTGGCACTTAATGATATTCCAGAGAAAAAGAACAGGTAAAATCCTGCTTCCTTAGGATTTACAGTCCAGCAAGGGGAGAAAGATAAAAACATAACAAGCAAGTAAATGATAGAGTCTGCTAGAAAATTATAAACGCTAGGCAATACAGAAAATTTGTAGGAGTAAGGGGGTCAAGAGTTCCAGGGGTAAAGACACAAATGGAGGCAGGTTGAAATTTTAAATAGAACTTTTAATAGATACTCCTCTTTGAAAAGGCGACATTTGAGAAAAGGTTGAAGGAAGTGACAAAATTCATCAAGTGGATCTCTGAGTATTCCTGGAAGAGGAAACACCCAGGGCGAAAGTTGGGAGGGCTGCTGGAACAGCAATGTGGCCCATGTGACTGGAGTAGAATGAGCAAGTTGACTGTAGTGGTCAAAAACAGTACAGAAATGATGGGGGCAGATACGTTAATGGGAGTGATGAAAGGTTTAGGACTTTAAAATGCATTTTGATTCTATCTTATTATTATGACTCAGAATTTATAATACTGAGTACATTTTGCTACCAAATAGAGATACGTTTCTTATATCTTTCTAGATGAATTCCCCAACTGCCCAAATTAGAAGTCAGTCCTATTTCAGGCAAATTCTTGGGAAAAACTTTTATCTTAAATTTTGAAGTATTATTTAGTTAGATCACACCAATGTGTTCATCTTGAATCATCAGTGGAATCTAATTTATCTTGGAATGTTCACGTTAGGAACTGTCTTTATCATTTCTGCTTGCGAGGCACTGAGATCTGTATTTAAATACCGAGTAGTAGTTGAGGTTTCCTGAGTCACAGCTGTAAGAATGAAGATTTTATTGAATTGCAGCACTTGCCGGGTTCTACACTGATTTAAAATAAAGGAAGCCTGCACGGATGGGTTGTCTATGTCTACCTGAACTTTATAAAATTTCCTTTTAATTTGAATAAATGAGGTCTGATCTTAATTCCAAAGCTTCTGTCATATCCCAATAGATAATGAGTTTTAAGTTACTTATGTTTTAATTTACATGAAAAATGTTAAGTAACTATTAGGCTTTCCAAAGTTACAGGGAAATGGAATGTTTTCCAGGATAAACTATAAGCTAGGCCATAAAGTAAACCTTAGTAATTTTAAAAAGATAGAAATAATGCATAGTAAGTTCTCTGATCTCAATGGAATGAAATTAGAAATCAATAGCAGTTAAAGATTTGGGGAACTCACAAATGTATGGAAATAATAACATATTCCTAAATACCAGTGGGCCAAAGAAGAAATGAAAAGGGGGGTGCTTGGATGGCTTAGTCAGTGAAACAGGTGACTTCTTGATCTTAGGGCTGTGGACTCGAGTCCCAGATTGGGCATAGAGATTGCTTAAAAGCAAAATCTTAAAGAAATGAAAAGGAAAATTAGAACATACTTTGAGTTGAATAAAAATGAAGACACAACATATGAAAATTGATGGAAGGGGTATAATGTGTTACTTATAGTAAAATGCGTAGCTATAAATTCTAACTTCAGAAGGAAAAAGTTTAAATCAGTAACCTAACCTTCCACCTCAAGATACTAGGAAAATAAAGAATGAATGAAATCTTAAGCAAGGAGAAGGAATGAAGCAATTAAGAGTCAAGCAGAAATTAAGGGAAAAGAGAATAGAAAACAACAGAGAAAAATAAATGAAACTAAAAGCTGGTTGTTTGAAAAAATCAACAAAATTGACAAACCTATAGCTATACTGCCAAAAAAAGAGGGAAAGAGGCTGAAATTGCTAAAATCAGAAATGACATTGGGATGTTACTGCTGCCGTTAGAGAGATAAAAAGCATCGTAAGAGAATACTATGAACAATTGTACACCAACAAATTGGATGTGGTAGGATCTTTATTTCATATCATATTATACAATTAAAACCTATCATAGTTCTAACTGTTGAAAGCTAAAACTGTTAAACTCCTAGAAGGAAACATTGGGGTAAATTGTCATGACACTGGATTTGTCAAAGGATTCTTAGATATGACTTCAAAAACATGGAATTTCCAATGTTACAGAGAAAAGTTGCAACAACAACAGAAATAAGTAAATGAGACTTTATCAAAACTAAAATATTTTATCCTTCAAAGGACACCATAATTTTTTTACTATGTTTGTCCCCATACAGTGCATCATTAGTTTTTGATGTAGTGCTCCATGATTCATTGTTTGCGTACAACACCCGGTACTCCATGCAATGTGTATGCACATCCTCCTTAATACCCATCACCAGGCTCACCCATGCCTCCTCCAAAAACCCTCAGTTGGATTCCCGGAGTCCATAGTCTATCATGGTTCATCTCCCCCTCTGATTTCCCCCCCCCTTCATTTTTCCCTTCCTTCTCCTAATGTCCTCCATGGTATTCCTTATTTTCCACAAATAAGTGAAACCATATGATAATTGTCTTCCTCTGTTTGACTCATTTCACCTAACATAATCTCCTCCAGTTCTGTCCATGTTGATGCAAATATTTGGTATTCTTCCTTTCTGGTGGCTGAGTGATATTCCATTGTATATATGGACCACTTCTTCTTCTTTTTTTTTTTTTTTTTTTTTTTATTTTATTTTTATTATTTGCCCAAGGGGTACAGGTCTGTGAATCATCAGGCTTACATCTTTCACAGCATTCACCAAAGCACAAACCCTCCCCAATGTCCATAACCCATCCACCCTATCCCTACCCTCCCACCCCCCAGTAACCCTCAGTTTGTTTTATGAGATTAGAAGTCTCTTATGGTTTGTCTCCTTCCCCATCCCATCTTGTTTCATTATTTTTCCCTCCCTACCCCCCACAACCCCCCACCCTGCCCCTCAAGTTCCTCATATCAGAGAGATCATATGATAATTGTCTTTCTCTGATTGACTTATTTCGCTCAGCATAATACCCTCCAGTTCCATCCATGTCGTTGCAAATGGCAAGATTTCGTTTCTTTTGATAGCTGCATAATATTCCATTGTATATATATACCACATCTTCTTTATCCATTCATCTGTTGATGGACATCTAGGTTCTTTCCATAGTTTGGCTATTGTGGACATTGCTGCTATAAACATTCGGGTGCACGTGCCCCTGAGGAACACTACCTTTGTGTCTTTAGGATAAATACCCAGTAGTGCGATTGCTGGGTCGTAGGGTAGCTCCATTTTCAACTTTTTGAGGAATCTCCATACTGTTTTCCAGAGTGGCTGGACCACTTCTTCTTTATCCATTCATCTGTTGAAGGACATCGCATCTCCTTCCACAGTTTGGCTATCGTGGACATTGCTGCTATGAATATTGGGGTGCATATGGCCCTTCTTTTCACTACATCTGTATCTTTGGGGTAAATACCCAGTAGTGCAATTGCCAGGTCATAGGGTAGCTCTATTTTTAACGTTTGAGGAACTCCACACTGTTTTCCAAAGTGGCTGTACCAACTTGCATTCCCACCAACAGTGTAAGAGGGTTCCCCTTTCTCCACAACCTCTCCAACATTTGTTGTTACTTGTCTTGTCAATTTTTGTCATTCTAACTGGTGTAAGGTGGTATCTCAATATGGTTTTGATTTTAATTTCCCTGATGGCTAATGATGTTGGACATTTTTTCATATGTCTGTTAGTCATTTGTGTGTCTTCTTTGGAGAAGTGTCTGTTCATGTCTTCTGGCCATTTTTTTACTTGATTATTTGTTTTTTTGGGTGTCGAGTTTGAGAATTTCTTTATAGATATTGGACCAGCCCTTTATCTGTAGTGTCAATTGTGAATATCTTCTCCCATTCCGTGGGTTGCCTCTTTGTTTTGTTGACTGTTTCCTTTGCTATGCAGAAACTTTTTATCTTGATGAAGTCCCAGAAGTTCATTTTTGCTTTTGTTTCCCCTGCCTTTGGAGACGTGTTTTGAAAGAAGTTGCTGTGGCTGATGTTGAAAGGTTACTGGCAATGTTCTCCTCCAGGATTTTGAGGATTCCTGTCTCACATTGAGGTCTTTGATCCATTTAGAGTTTATCTTTGTCTATGGTATAAGAGAATGGTCGAGTTTCATTCTTCTGTATATGGCTGTCCAATTTTCCCAGCACCAGTCATTGAAGAGACTTTTTTCCATTGGATATTTTTTTCTTGCTTTGCCAAAGATTGTTGGTCCTAGAGTTGAGAGTCCATATCTGGGTTCTCTCTTCTGTTCCATTGATCTATGTGTCTGTTTTTATGCCAGTACCATGCTGTCTTGGTGATCACAGCTTTGTAATACAGCTTGAAATCAAGGCAATGTGATGCTCCCAGCTTTTTCTTTTTCAACATTCCCTTGGTGATTTGGGGTCTTTTCTGGTTCCAAACAAATTTTAGGATTGTTTGTTCCAGCACTTTGAAAAATGCCATTGGTATTTTGATCGGGACGGCGTTGAAAGTATGGATTGCTCTGGGCAGCATAGATACTTTAACAATGTTTATTCTTCCAATCCGTGAGCATGGAATGTTTTTCCATCCTTTTGTTTCTTCAATTTTCTTCATAAGTGTTCTGTAGTTTCTAGAGTATAAATCCTTTACCTCTTTGGTTAGGTTTATTCCAAGGTATCTTAAGTTTTTGGTGCTATTGTAAATGGAATCGATTCCCTAATTTCTCTTTCTACAGATACATTGTTATTGTTTCGGAAAACAACTGATTTCTGTGCACTGATTTTTGTATCCTACCACATTACTGAATTGCTGTATGAGTTCTAGTAATTTGGGGGTGGAGTCTGGGTTTTCCACAAAGTATCATGTCATCTGCAAAGAGAGTTTGATTTCTTTGCCAATTTGAATACCTTTTCTTTTTCTTTTTTTTTTTTTTAAGATTTTTATTTACTTATTTGACAGAGCGATCACAAGTAGGCAGATAGGCAGGCAGAGAGAGAGGGGGGTAAGCAGGCCCTCTGCTGAGCAGAGAGCCCGATGGGGGCTCGATCCCAGAACCCTGAGATCATGACCTGAGCCTAAGGCAGAGGCTTCACCCACTGAGCCACCCAGGAGCTGCATGAATACCTTTTATTTCTTTTTGTTGTCTAATTGCTATTGCTAGGACTTCAGTACTATGTTGAATGATAGTGGCGAGAGTGGGCATCCTTGTCATGTTCCTGATCTTAAGGGAAATACTCTCAGCTTTTCCCCATTGGGAATGATAAGCACTGTGGGCTTTTCATAGATGGTTTTTATGAATTGGGGAATGTTTCCTTTATCCCTACACTCTGAAAAGTGTAGAGTTATGTGCCCCACAGCAGCACTCCCAGCCCTCACTTCCAGGTGCAGGCCCATCTCTACCCTTTGTGCTTCTAAAACCGCCAGCCGCCCCTAGTTTGCACGCACACCCCCAAAGCCCCAGATTTCAGTTTGGGGGCTGCCCTAAAGTTCTTTCCCACAGCTACTGGTTTGTGAGTCTGTGCCCAGGCCCCAGCATGGGAGGCTTTGCATGCTCCTGTGTTATTTCACCTTCCTGCCTCAGGTGCTTGTGGCAGCTCCCTCCCCCTTTTCGTTTATCTTCCGATATCTGCCCGATATCTGCCCAGGGAACCATAGGCTCCCCGCTACATACCTCAAGACCAACCGCAGGAGATACTCTGTTTGTGGAGATCCAGATATATCTTTTTACATTTCAGGTTGATTCTGTGAGTGTTCAGAATGTTCTGGTAGATACCCATCTCAATTCAGGGGACCGGTTGAAATAGAGTCCCTTACTCCGCCGTTTTTTTCCTCCATCCAAACAACACCATAAATTAGGTGAAAAGACAACCCATAGAATGGAAAAAAAAATTGCAAATCATCTATTTGATAAAGGACTTATACCTAGAATATATAAAGAACTCTTATAACTCAGTAATAAAAGAATCATCCAACTAAAATTGGGCAAAGGATATTTCCAAGGCAGGTGTATAAATGGCCAATAAGCACATGAAAAGATGCTTAATATCATTAGTCATCAGGGAAATGTAAATGAAAAGCATAATGAGATATGACTTCCGATCCACTAGGATGTCGGGTATAGAACAAGTCAGATAACAACATGCGTTAGCCAGGATCTAGAGAAATCTAAACCTTCATAAACTGCTTGTGGGAATCTAAAATGGTATAGCTGCTTTGGAAAATAGCCTGACAATCCCTCAAATAATTAAGCATATGACCCATCCAGTTTACTTCTGTTTATATATCTAAGAGAAATGAAAACATATGTCCATACAAAAACTTGCGCACTCTATGTTTATAGTAGCATTATTCCTTAGAGCCAAAAGGTGGGAACAACTCATGTTGATTAGCTGACAAGTGGATAAAGAAAACAATGTATTATATCCATAAAAGAAAATATTATTTGGCAATGAAAAAGGAACAAACCACTGCTATATGATACTATAGCATGGATGAACTTCATAAACATTACACTAAATGGCGCACCTGGGTGGCTTAGTTGCCTAAGCATCTGCTTTTGGCTCAGGTCATGATCTCAGAGTCCTGGGATCAAGCCCTGCAGTGGGTTCTCTGCTCAGCAGGGAGCCTGTTTCTCCCTCTCCCTCTGCCTGCCACTCCTTATGTTTGTGCAAGCTCTCTCACTCTGTCAAATAAATAAATAAAATCTTCTTTAAAAAATTACCCTAAATGAAGGAAGTCAGACAGAAAGGACTATACATGATATGACTCCTTCATACAAAATATTCAGAATAGAGAAATCTATACAGACAGAAGATAACCAGCTGCTTAGGACTGGAAGGCACAGGGATGAGAGGAGGGTGGGATTGGGAAGGTGTGAGCTGAAAGGGTACAGGGTCTTTAAAGAAATGATCAAAATGTCCTAAAATTGACTGTGGTGACAGTTGGACTATTTTGGACACACTAAAAACCACTGAATTGTACAATTTAAGTGAGTGAATTGCACGTTATGTGAATTACTTTTTAAGAAAGCTAGGTTATTTAAGTGATAGGAACAGGGATTAGCATAGATAAATGGAATCACAATATCACAATAGCTATAAATCTCAGTTTAACCAATAAGATACCTACCCTAATATTATCCTGGGGGCTACTGGTAAATTATGGTGTCTGGATTTCCTTCTTTAGAAGAGAATCCATGAATAGAGTAAACAAGAAACGATTAAGTCAGTAGACAGAGAAAGAAAGAGGAAAGGCCTACTAATCCCCATCCATGTAGTGTAACTGTCAATAATCAGTATGCACCTAGTAAAGGCCTGGCCTGCTCTGGTCAGTCAGGACCACTTGGCCTTGCAGAAGACATTCCTTGTAGGAAATCAATGCTACCCATCAGCTGGTAATACAAGGCCAATCTCAGTTCAACTGTATAAATGTGTGAGTGTCTTAGCTAAGCCTCTACTGAATTCTAAGTTTTTTCTATTGGAATATATTCTTAATAGTTGTTGCCATAAATTTGGACATAAATACTGTCTAGAAGATTCATTGTCTTATAAGAAGATCGTTATACAGGGCGCCTGGGTGGCTCAGTGGGTTAATGCCTCTGCTTTCGGCTCAGGTCATGATCTCAGGGTCCTGGGATCAAGGCCCACATCGGGCTCCCTGCTCAGCGGGGAGCCTGCTTCCCCC
>LNAC01000302.1:1723584-1956738 GCA_002007465.1 Ailurus styani | reverse complement strand
AAAAAAAAAAAAAAAAAAAAAAAAAAAAAAAAAAAAAAAAAAAAGAAGATCGTTATACAGTGAAGGACCAGGTATGCCTTAGAGGAAAGTCTGTGTTCCATCCCACAATGGTGGTCAGTCTTTTCCTGAGTAATGGCCATTCTGGGAAAACTAAAAATGTTTATTGGTACCACTTCTATTTATATTTATTTAAAATTGCAAAATACAGAATTTGCAATCAGACTTACGTATGATTTTATTACCACCAAAGCATTTCTTTTTCTGGGGATAAAAGATACATAAACTCTAAAAAGTCTGCAGATATGGTTGTGATGCTCAGCTTCTGAACATATGTCAGATAATAATTGGTGGTGTTGCGTCAAGTGTTGGAGGGACTTCCTGGTCAGCCAAGACCCGGAAAAGAAAAGTGAGCCCCAAGAACAGACCTGTGGGTGCTGGGGAGACCAGAGGAGGGAAACTCGGCTGGAATGGATGGTTTAAGAAATCAGATCCTGGGGCGCCTGGGTGGCTCAGTGGGTTGGGGCCGCTGCCTTCGGCTCAGGTCATGATCCCAGGGTCCTGGGATCGAGGCCCACGTCGGGCTCTCTGCTCAGCAGGGAGCCTGCTTCCTCCTCTCTGCCTGCCTCTCTGCTGACTTGTAGTCTCTCTCTCTGTGTCAAATGAATAAATAAAAAGAAAGAAATCAGATCCTTTCCCAACATGGTAGGAGGTTAACTAGTGATCATTTTCCTTCTCTAATCCCGAACTTGTTAGAATGGAGCATATTTGTTTTAGTGCTTTATTAGTTTCCCAGGACGAGCATAACAAATTACCACACAAACTGGGGTTGGGAGGGTGGGGGTGCTTAGAACAACAGACTAAGTTGTTGGCAGGTGTTGGCATCTGCCCCCCCCACCCTCTACTTGATTCTTCTTAGCTTCTGGTGGCTCTCGACAATCCTTACTGTTCCTTGCCTTGCAACTTTAATGTCTGCTTTTGTCATTACATGACCTTCTCTGTGTATCCTGTCATCTTGTTATAAGGACATCAGTCACTGGATTTAGGGGCTACCCCAATCCAGTACAATCTCATAATAACTAATTACATCTACAAGACCCTAACTGTGAAGAAGTCACATTCACAGGTACCAGAGGTGAATGTATCTTTGTGCGGGCATAATTCAACCCACTCCAAACGCTTTCTTTGGAGAAGTGTTAGGATAAGCAGGGAACCCCCCCTTTTTTTTAATAGATTTTATTTATTTATTTGACAGAGATCACAAGTAGGCAGAGAGGCAGGCAGATAGGAGGAAGCAGGCTCCCTGCTGAGCAGAGAGCCCAATGCGGGCCTCGATCCCAGGACCCTGAGATCATGACCTAAGCCGAAGGCAGAGGCTTTAACCCACTGAGCCACCCAGGTGCCCGGGAACCCTTTTATGTATACTGAATCAGTGTCACTCCTGCTCCTTACCTCATTTGCTGTTGCAATGAACTCCAAACTGTCAATAGAGTTACATCCCACCTTGGCCTACTGATAGCAGAAGAGTAGACTTGAATTACAAATAGCAGCTTGGGTGCTGAGGGAGGGACTAAGTGGGATTATTTGCTCAACTTTAACATTTTTAGATGTTTTGTAGCTGAAATGATTTCACAGGGCATACCATGATACTAGATAGAAACCTACAGCCCATGGGTGCTGTTTTTCTCTGTATGTTTTATAAGGAATTTTACCTCAGAGATACTATTTTGTGAAGATACAGAGTCAGCTCATATTGCATGTATATTTCATATATAAAAAGCTCTACTGGTTTTAATGCAAGCCCCACAAAAAGGTAGAATAAACTGAATACACTCTGTGACTTTTTGATGGATCCTTCTAAAAGGCTACAGATGAGGAAATCTTATATAAGTTTACAAGTGAGAGTTTTTCGGGGATGCCTGGGTAGCTCAGTTGGTTAACCAGGTGCCTTTGGCTCAGGTTATGATCCCAGGGTCCTGGAATCAAGTCCCACATCAGGCTCCTTGCTCAGTGGGGATCCTGCTTCTCCCTCTGCTTGCCACTTCCACTCCCCCTGCTTGTGCTCTATCTGTCTCTCTCTGACAAATAAGTAAAATCTTTAAAAAAAGAAGAATTGCAAAGGGAAAATTGGTCATAGTGTTCACATTTTTTCCTTTGTGGGAGCACAGACATCGCTATGTTCTTACAGCAGAGCCTACTGACCATGAATTACATGCATCATCAAAGTATTGATTTAATAAGCATGATTACCTGTTCTCTCAGGCTTTCAGGTCTCCTGAAGTTACAGTCAGCCATTTCAGTGTAATCAATATTGGCATTATTAGATTAGAAGCAGGAAGGGCAAAAGCAAAGGGAAATGGGTGGGTGAGTTCAGCCAGTTAAGGATACTAAGAAGTAATCATTGAGACTGATGGATAACAAGAATCATTACTCCCCAAACTTTCAAAACTGGGACCATTTAGTGGAGGCACCTAAATATCAGAGACAAGATGGTGCAACCGCAGATGTCTATAATGATGACAGTGAACCATCAAGAAAATATCAAAGTACATTTAGTACATTTTCTCCAGGGCAAGAAGTTACATAGTATTTATTTAAATGATTGCCAACAAAAGTGTTTAAATTTTTACTATCTCAGCATTGAAAGACCAAATTTCTGTTATCTGTAGAATTCTTTCATTCGTAATAATTGTTCCCCAAGGGTAGCAGATAAATGATGTTTTTCTCTAAGATTGCCTTATTTCCTGTCAACTCATATATGTGAAATTATATACTATTTTAAAAGCCGAGATCACCATGGTAATGTCTTCGTAAATCTCATTCTCATTAGAGGTTTGCAGCTGTGGTTGCATATTAGAAACACCTGGGGAGTTTTAAAATACTGCCCACCCCTCTTCCCCACTCCAGACCAATTAAATCAGGATCTCTAGGCATCAGGTCCAGGCTTGAGTTCTTTGTAAAGTTTTCCCAGATGATTCTAATATGCAACCAGTTTGGAGAAGTTCTGTTCTAAATGAATAAAAACCTTACTGTACCCCAGGAATCTCAGACCACTTTCTAAATCGGGAAGATCCCCAGTTAATAGATGGAGTTTGGAGACAGCTAGCCTTTATATCTTCTGGAATGAGTCAGGAAGAGAGCTGCCTCTGAAATCCTGTGTCTGTGCTTAAGAAAATAATCCACAGGGAAAGGAAGATTCTCTTATGAAAACTGTTACTTCTTAAATGTTAGAGGGATCAGACCAAACAGTAAAAGGACACGGCGAATAAGGAGTATTATACACTGTGAAAACTTTAAGGTCTAAGTCAACATCCGAGAACAGCATCTGAGATCAGCCCACACAAAATGCATGACGGCCGTTCTACAATTTTAGTATATGTGCTGCCGAAGCGAGCACTGACGGCCGTTCTACAGATAACTGTTCTTGGGACTTTACTTTTGGAAAGTAAGCTTACAAATAAAGGATCTGATGACTGAATAAAAAACCCAAACCAACTACTAAGAGCCCCTGAACTCTCAGAGGTTTTGGAAGCTCAGTTTGGGGGAAGTGGCACGCAGAATGAGGAGTTTCCATTTTCCAAATGTAACAAGTAATCTGAAAGATACTTCTTTTATTAGCAAGGAAAAATACTTTGTCCTTTGTCCTTCATTTTCAGTAAGAGCTCCTCTGAAAAAAAACATATTACAAATCTTTAAAGAGTGTTACTTTTGTGAGGTGCCTGGGAGGCTCAGTCATTAAGAGTCTGCTTTTGGCTCAGGTCATGAGCCTGGGGTCCTAGGATTGAGCCCCACATTGTCTGATTTTCCCTGTCCTTCTCCCTCTGCCCTTCCCAGGCTCATGCTCTCTCTCTCTCTCTCTCTCTCTCTCTCTCTCTCTCAAAAAAATAACATCTTTAAAAAAAAGTATTACTTTTGTGTGATAAAACTACCAAAATATTCCATTTTGGTGAAATATTAATTTATCACAAGATTCATTGTTAGGAAAAATATTCCCTGAAGGGTTTTTTTTCCTTAAGATTTTTGTTTTATTTGTCAGAGAGAAAGCATAAGCAAGAGGAGTGGCAGGCAGAGGGAAAAGCAGGCTCCCCGCTGAGCGAGGATGTGGGACTTGATTCCAGGACCCTGGGATCATGACCGGAGACGAAGGCAAACTTGAACTGAGCCAACCAAGCATCCCTTCCCTGCAGTTTTAAATTAACAGATCATTTATCCTATGTTACGTATTTGTACTTCCTTGAAAGGGTGCCATTTGAGATGTTGCAACACACACAGTACAGGAGCTTTAAGGAGGAAAGTGTCCCGAGAATAGATGTTTCCCTCCAGGTGTCTCCAGAATACTAGCAGAACGAGGCTTTGCCATGGGTCTTACTTCACCTAGGCTGTAGCCATGAAGAGGACAAAAAGAAATAGCCATTGCAGTGGTCTACCAGGCGAGGTGCCACATGTTAATGGATCCAACATTAGTCACTCAGTAATGCTTGTTCAATACAGCAGCGTGTCCCATTGCAAAACTGATTTCCTCACTAAGTGACCTCTGGTTCCACTGGTGAGAGAAATTTTGACCTTTTTGTCTAAAACTAAATTTTAACACAGAACTTTAACAGTTAAAATTATATTATAAGATATGAAGGATTCTATCATGAATACCATGTTTGTATTTTAATCATGATCTTGCTAACATGAAATTAGCTGCAATGGGGCAGCCAAAATTTCAAAGGAAGAGCTGGAAAGAAAACATTAGAAACAGAATTTAAATAGAAGTTCAGAATATGATTATTTCAGAAATCAGGTTTTCCAGCTGGTCCTCATGCTTAAGCCTAGAATGTTCTAGACAGATGAATGCATTTGTAGAATATCCCTGATGTTCAATACCTCGACTTCTCATTTGGCATTTTTCCTTCATAGTTGTAACAGTAATTTTAGACTTTGTCAATGCTCTGTTCTAATGTTTTTATTTCTGGGTGAAAATAAAATGTTAGAACATGAATGGCATTGTTATTTTGTTTCCCAAAGGGAAATTATTTCTATCAATGTGTTCACATGATAGTCACTATCACATGAAGATTAAATAGGCATGTGGAAAGGTCAAGCTGGTATTTCTTGGATACACTTATTATGATATCTGACTGCAATTTGTCCACAATTCAATAAATCAGCAATAGACTTATAAAAAAATTTCCTAATATTATAAGTTAATATTTATTATGACTACTCCAATTTACTGATTTTTAATTATTTATCAAACTGATATGTTTTTGGCACTGCTAAAAACCTTGTTTAAATGATCTCTAAATAACTGTCAATCACTAAGCAAGAAAAAAAAATTCATATAACCCAGCATAAATGAAAGAACTCTTTAAAAATCATTACTTGTATCATGATCTTAATTTTCTCTGATCTCTCTAATGTCTAATTTCTTAATAGTCTTAATATTTAACATCTCAAAAATACTAACAGATACTAAGCAATTTTACCATATTTTGGTACAAATGGAGTAAATGAAACTTTAGTCACAGCACGTGAGAATGGATCTGACTCCAACCATTACTGCTAACACTAGAAATAGAAGGTTAATCCTATACCGTAAGAAGAGAAAGGGGGAGAACTGAACTGTGATCAGCGTGGCAAGAATAGTGGGCTAAATTATTATCCTAATACCTAGTTCAGCATCAAATAAGCATTTACTCCTCTCTACATCCATCTCTCTCTCCTTCATTGGGTATATTTTCTTCCCTGGTATATTTTCTATTCAGCCATGCCATAGAATAAAATTATTCAGGGCATCTGGGTGGCTCAGTTGAGCTCCCCAGCTCATGGTCTCGGCTTGCCTCGTGGTCTTGGCTTGGGTCATGGGATGGAGTCCCTCATCCAGCTCCATGCTGGGCAGGGAGTCTGCTTGAGATCCTCTCCCTCCCTGTGCTTGCTTGCTCTCTCTCACTCTCTTTCCCAAATAAGTAAATCTTTTTTAACAAAGAATAAAATTATTTTAAAATGCTATGTGTTCCCTTCTAAGAGTTTCAAAAATAGCAAATTAAAACTTTAATATTCTAATAATTGTATATATGTTTATATATATGTATTCATAAGCAATTAAAATCAAGTGAATTATACTTATTTCTGCCCCTTCAACTCTTAGGAAGGTGAATTTTGGTCTCTGGAGAATTCGCGTAACAGTTGTATTTGTACAGAAATGAAACAGACTGCCATTTGAGGGGGTAATCTTCTTGTCAGAAGCTGAACAAACATTTGTGGTCGCCAGCCTCCAAGATAGCCTTCACTGACCTCCACTTCTTGGTATTCACACTCTTGTGTTGTCCTGTCCCAAATTTTAGGAATTATGTGTGACCAACAGAATATGGCAGAAGTGCTAGATTGTCCCTTCCCAAATGAGGTTGTAAAAGACACTGCATCTTCTATCTTGGTCAGTCTGTCCTGCTCTTTGGGTCACTTTGGGGGAAGCTAGCTCTATGGAGAGACCTGTGTGGGGTGGAACCGAAGCCTCCTACCAGCAGCAGCCATCTGAGTGAGTTTAGAAGTAGAGCCACATATCCTAGTTGGGCCTTCAGATGTCTGCATACCCGGCTGTCAGCTTGACCCAAACCTCATGAGAGATCTTGAGCTAAGTGGTTGCCAGATTCCTAAACCTCAAATTGTGTGAGATAATGTGTTTGTTGTTGAAGGCTGCTAAGTTTTGAAGAAATTTGTTGTGTAGCTGTAGATAGGTAACACACCATCTGACAGGAATACTTCCTTTGGGTGCCAGGTTAGAATTTATGTTTACAAACATGTCTTCCAACTCTAGGGTTGGTTTTAAAAAATGTAAGTGGGGAGAAGTTTCTCATTAAAGCATAAGGGTGATTCAGTGAATTCATATATCAGTGAGTGAGTTAAGGGGTGTTGCTAATGGGGTAGTTTTATTCTATATAATATACTTGGGAAAATCGGATTAAAGAAACATGGCTTCCTGGTCAAAATGATCTCTCATGTAGTCTACAAATTTCAGATTCCATTAAACTATTGAGATTAGCAATCACATTATAAAAAGCAAAGTGTCACAGGAGAGTTCCATATGCAGAACAATTGAGTGTTGATTCTACTAACTGGTTTGAGGCTTTGTAGGCATCTTTACTCTTTGAGAGAAAGAGTCTTAACTGAGCCACAGGGAGAAGGAAGAGGAATGTGAGTATTTCTATGTAGGTATTTATTGCATACCCGGAAGAGTTTTGGAAAGGAAGTGAAAAGCTCAAAGGGAAATTCAAAGGTGAGATTGAAAGATTCCATAGACAAATTCTGCCTTCTTCATGGTTTTACCTGGGGCCATGATGGCAGCTGGTGCACCTGGGGAAAACCCCACCATCTGCTGCCTTCCTGTAGCTTCCAGCTTGCCTCTGCTGGAGGTGACCTTCCAGAATCAGTTGGGAAGATGAAAAACCTCGGGTTCTCGTTAATTCAGCTCAAGGTCCCCAAGGACTAGCATAGTGAATCTAGATTTAGCAGAATGGCCTACATTTCCCTATATATTCCCACCCTTCACTGCTAAAAGTTGAAGGAAAAAGAGCAAGTGAAAGAAATGAGTCATACTGGGGTTTGGCTCAAGGCAGGGATTCTGAGCAGCGAGGTGGCAGACAACCCGGGCAGAAGTCCAGACTTGGGGGAGGGAGGGGCAAGGTGGAAGTAAGGTGTCTCATGCCGAGGTGACATGTAAATGTAGGTGGGAAATGAGCCTTAGGAACCAGTTACTGATGCAAAGGCAGTAATCCAACTGCTGAGAGGGAGAACGTCAAGGACCAAGAGCAAGGCTTGTACAGTCCTCCCTGGGAAACACTCAACTTGGGCTTCCTTCCACTTGTTGGACTGGATCTCAAAATTCGAGCTCGTTGTGGAGCACCGACATGTGATGGCGTAGAGGGGCTCTGAGAATGGAAACGAGGAAACAGACGATTGCCCTGGAATGATTTCAGCATGTGGATGTACTCCCCACCTCTTCTTTTTTCCTCTATTTTTAGTTCAATGTACTAGGAATTCCCTGGCTCCAGATTATCCTAACAGCTTTCCCTGAAAACACAAGAATCTGCCAGACAAACTTTCTGGATTTTCCACTTTATAATTGATTTTGCCTACCATAACCATGGCCCTCCAGAAAGTAATCTAACAAAGTACACATGACCCATCTATAAGTTACGGGAAAACATCTTGGTGTGTGCTGCTTGAAGAAACTTTGCTTCATAAATGAGTGTTTGCTTTCATTATGGTGTAATATGTCTTGGGCAGTTCTGCGACAGTAGGACCATAGATGGAGTGGCTTAAAAACAACCCAGACTTATCTCTCAACAGTTCTGGAGTTTCAGAAATCCAAGAGCAGGGTGCTGGCCAATGTCATGCCTGGTAAAGACCCACTTTCTAGTTCAGAAGTGGCCATCTTCTCACTGTCTCCGCATATGGAGGCAAGAGAGCTCTGTAGGGTCTCTTTTAAAAGGGGACAAATCTCATTCATGAGACTCTACCTTCGTGACCTCATCACCTTCCAAAGGCCTTCTCTCTTAATACTATCACACTGGGGACAAAGTTGCACCATAGGAATTTGGGGCAGACACCAATGCAAACATCTAGGCTATATAGCAACATAATCGAGTCAATGTTAACCATGCTATTTTCAATAAGTAGTTATTTTATTTGTAAATCATTTTCTGTGGTTTATGTAGTTGAATGTTCTGAAGTAGCTGCAGTCTATTTAAAGGAAACAAATCATTAAAAAAAAAAAAGGAAAAGCAGTATACAAAGAACACCTTTGAAATTTAGTAGCAACCCGTTGTCATTGCACATGTTGAGATAAACCATGATTGATTGATTTATAAATATTTAAGTTCTAGGCACCAGGTACCAAGATAAAATGAGGAAGAGCAACAAAGATCCTGCCTTCATTGAATTTAGAATTCCAATGGAAATGAAAGTATTTTTCATCTAAAACTTGGTCTTCTTTAGCCATGCATTTTGTAGACAGATTTTAGAACCATTTACAGAATCTTTGTTTTTCTTTAATTTTTCACTTTAATATTTGTTATTTAAATATAATACTTAAAACAATTTTAACAAGAATGCATTAAAACTAATCAAAGATTTTATTAAACCTCCAATGAGGCATAATTGCATCTCAGATAATTAAAAGTAATGCAGAAAGATGTCTACTCTGTTCGTTTTCTGTGGTTACTATGATAAATTACCACAAACTTAGTGGCTTAATACAATACAAAGTATCATGCAGTTACGAAGGCTGGAAGTCTGACGTGAGTCTCATTGAGCTAAAATAGAAGTGTCAGCAGGGCTTCACACCTTTTTGGAAGCTCTAAGGGAGAATTCATTTCCATGCCCTTTCCAGCTTCTAGAGGCTGCCCTCGTGGCCTTTGCTGGTGGCCCCTTCCTCCTTCTGTGAAGCCCGTGGTGACTGGTTGAGTTCTTGTCATGCTGCCATCTCTCTTGATACTCTTCTGCCCTTCTCTTCCACTTTTCAGGACCCTCGTGATCACATTGGTTCAAACTAGATCACCCAGGATAATCTCCCTATGTTAATATCAGCTAATTAATGGGTTTAATTCTGTTTTCAACCTTAATTCACCTTTACTGTGTAACCCAATATAGTTACAGGTTCTGGGCCTGAGGACATGAGCACCTTTGGAGCTTTTATTCCACCTCCTACAGCTGCTAAATTATCTGACAGTGCAATAAATGACTACCCAGTCCAGTACATATCTGTTCCCTTCAGGAGGAGAGTCCACCACCTCTTTTACTTACTTGCTTCCATTTGTATTAACGTTCTTCCAGTTCCTCTGTGCTTAATCTGAAGTCCACCTTGGACTATTTGAGCCCTTTCACTTTTCCCTACAGCTGTGGGAGTTACTAGTCATTATTCTTCTCCATTTGGAAACAGTTCATCCTAGCAACCTAAGTGTCCACTAGTAGATAAGGATGATGTGGTTTATATATACAGTGGAATATCACGCAGTCGTACAAAGGATGAGATTTTGCCATTTGCAACAAAATGGGTGAATCTAGAGGATATTACACTAAGCAAAATAAGTCTGACCAAGAAAGACAAATACCATATGATTTCACTTGTATGGGGAATCTAAAAAACAAATAAACCAAAGGCAGAATCAGACCTATAAATACAAAGAAAAAACTGATGTTTGCCAGAGAGGAGGAGGGGAAGGGTGGGCAAAATGGGTGAAGGGGAGTGGGAGGTACAGGCTTCCAGTTGTGGACTGAATAAGTCATGGTTGTCAATGATACTGTAATTGTGTCACATGAAGACAGAAGGCAGCCACACTTGTGGTGAGCACAGTGTAACTATAGACAAGCCAAATGACTATGTTGTATGCCTGAAACTAGTGGAACACTGTGTGTCAACTATACTCAAGTAAAAAATAAAAAATTAACGTGCTGCTTTAAAAGCCAAAAAATAAAAAATAAAACCCCTTCACAATTAAAAAAAACAACAATTCATTTTCAGCAACCATCATGTAGTCAAGCTTAGTTACTGCCAGATGTAGCAGAGATATAGAAGATTGGCTTTATGCACAATATTAAATATGTTTATCTTGCAGATTGTGGGAATAATAATAATGATAGCAGCTAAACTCTTTGTCATTATTAATTCGTTCAATTATCTTAACAATGCTGTGAGTTAGGTACTTGGCCTGGGAATGAAAAGCTTGAAGGGAAGGAACGTAATTTCCTATGTTTCTACCAATCATGATTCCATAGCCTTTATATCTAGTCTTGCAAATAAAAACTTTTAGTTAGATATTAACATTTTACTTCATATTGATAACTGTGGAGCCAGTTGGTATGAAACTGTGTCCTGGTATAATTATGACAGCTCATATCTGTGCATACTTACTGTGAGCCGACGCTGGCCTGAGCACTTCAGGGGGCATATCTCATTCAGGGCTCCTCACAGGTTTGTTAGGTGGGTGATGCTGTCCTCATTTTACAGATATGGGAACTGAGGCACACCGAAGTGAAGTAAGTTGTCCAGGAACAAGCAGCTACAGATTACTAGTCCTAACGCCAGGAAGCTGGGGACAGAATGCTCGCTTCTTAACCACTCTGCTGGGCTGCCCACACATTGCCTTCACATTGCTGTGTCTGTGAGGCTTTTAAAATCTATTCCTTTTCTTGTCTGCACCCGGGATCAGTAGTTCATTTGAATGGTTTTATTCTTGTTTCCTTGCATGCCGTTACATACTAACAATTACTCAATTTCGTTGCACTTGGTACAAAATGCATTTGCTTCTTTTGTCTGTTCTTAAGTGGGGCCAGTGTTCCATGATGATGCAAGACTGCAGTGTAAGTATTCAGTGTTTTCTCGTCATTAATTTCTGATAATAGAACCCACTTGGGCAAATATACACCACCATGTCTGGGCGTATGCACGTGTGCGCACACGAACAGAGTGTGCGCAGGAAATACTTTTATTTCATTAGTTAAGGAAATGAGAAGGCTGAGGGCTAGCTCACATTTTCGCAGTTTCTCTGGCTGTATGCTGCTAGTGTGCCACGAAAACTTTCTTGGAATTGGTTGAATTTTAACTAAATGCAGAACTACATAGCTATTGATGTGTAACGTAAAGACAAAAATGGTTATGTTTTTCTCACCTAGGACAAGAAAAAGAGCTAGAAGAGAAGATAGAATCTTAATGTGAGGAGGGATCTTAGACAATATCTAATGATCTAATACGTCCTCCCCAGTCATGAAATAATTTTTAGTTAGCATCATCGTTGGCATTTGCAATGACGGTGGACAAATGTCTTTATTCATTCTAGTTGTAAGCAGATCTAGCTACTAGAAAGTTGTTCCATTACTGAGAAGAGTTTCTGCTCACTTCTTATTTCTTCTTAGTATTAGATAAGTTAGCACATTGCTTCACTGCTTGGCCCCTAATAGGAGTCCAGTATATATTTATTCGATGTATCCTTGTTCATTCAGCTTTTAACAATGGATATTCAGGTCAATTTAGCAAAAGTCTGTTCATAGCCACTAGCAGTTAGATAAGTTTAGATAGATTAGTTAGATAGTTTCCTAGTTCACCTGCTACAAGAGACCAAGTCACACATGGATCACTTTAATTAAACATATATTAAAAATATGCAAAGGATGCCTCAAGATTACGCAAGTGGATTTTGGACGGGCCAAGGAGGTGGAAAAGAGAGGGATGGGGGTCCCAAAATGTTTTCTGGAATAAATCGGTTTAAGCTGAGTCTTAAAGATGAGGAAGAATTACCACTGATGGAAGAAAGCAGAGGTGACAGGACCCTTTAAGTAGAGGAAGAAACAGAAGAGTAAGGAGACATGATGGTGTCAGAACAATGGAGGCAGCTCCAGAATGCGGGAGTATAGATTAAAGCAGAAAGCACACTGCAGGCTGGAGGCGTGGGTGAAGCCAAGGCCATCTAAGGCCAAGAGGACTGTGCGTGGTCACATTCTGTTTGTGGCAGGTGGCTATCAAGGGAGACATAGGGTCACATATAAACAGCTATCCTCTTTTACTTAATTTGGCTTCTTTTCAAGACAAGTAGCTAATCCCTTGACCCCTCATCGTCTAGGACATATTTTCAGCCCAGTTCCCATCATGGGCATTGTCTGAATATCTTCTAGATACCAATGTACTACTCAAAATGGGGAGCCCAAAACTGAACTGAATATTCTGGTTGTTTCCTAACAAAATCAGAGTATAGAGAAATTCATTTTTCTTTTGCATACTCTAATCCCATTAACAAAATCTATTTGCATTAACTTTTTGGTAAGTCAGGTCATACTGTTGATACATTTGAGTGTATAGCCAATTAAAATGCTAGGTCTCTTTCAGATGGCCTGCTTCATAGGTAGGACTTTCTAATCCTTTCTTGATGTCTTTTTGTTTTGTGCATTTCTCTTCATTATTAAATTTCACCTGGCTCACCATGCCTTATCTTCCTGATGAGATCATTGGAATCCAATCTTTGTCTCCTGCATAATCACAAATTTCGCTTTTTGCCATTAACCTATCTGATAAGTATGCTTTTACATCTTGGGGCAAAGCAGCATAGATCTGTTTGTTCCTAAGAAGTGGATGCTTTGTAAAAGGATTGAGAAAGATTCTCACTTATCTTCCCCCACATAAAATATGAGTATTAAGTAACAAGTGGTTTAACCATATGAGATATTCTTTTATACTTCATATGTCCATGCATCACAAAATAGACTAAAACACATGCCCCTAAAGAAGATAACGCTCCTTTGTTTTCTTTCCTATTTCAGATAAAGGTAGAGATATTATTAAATATTTAACCATAAAATAAATGATCCTGTTTTCAATTTACATGACCCTGAAATTATATGTACTCATTCCTTGAATTTTAAGATCCATGTCCTCTTTATTAGATGGAATGATTTCTCATTTTCAGGAGTTCTTGCCCTTAACATTATAGACTGGAAAGTGTACAAAGTAACAGACAATTTAACACATAAAATAAAAATCAGTAGAGAACATAGATTGTTCTGACAGACAGTAAATATTTCTGGGGAAGGTTTATTTTACCAATCTATTTGTCTTCTCTTTAAGGGTGCAAATAGCCCTTTGATGAAACTTGACTCTTTTTTGTTCTTTATATTATATTATTATTTCTATCATTTATATTACATATCACAGTGCATTAACCTTGCTTCCAAATATTAGGAGTTATTATACTATGTAATGACACATAGGTCAGTCCCCAACCCAGTAAATCTCAAGGGACTATTTTAGCTTTCTTAGGAATTTGGTTTATTTCTCAAGATCCCGTTACTTCTCCTCCAGTGTGATGCAGACCCAGGAAGAAACAGAGCCTCTCCACTATCTCCATGAAGTATATAATATCAGTAAAAATTTTCAGAACAATCTCTCTGCCGTTTGGTAGGGAGAATGTTGATGGACTTAATTAATGGATAAATTATCTTTCCCTTAGTCCTGCACCCCAAAGTATTTAATTTGTGTATGATTTAGGCACAGATCAAATATACTATTTTCCAGATGACTTTTTAAATAGCCTTTGTGAAAAGAGTAAAGAGTTGGGCGCCTGGGTGGCTTCTTCCTCTCTCTGCCTGACTCTCTGCCTACTTGTAATCTCTCTCTCTCTCTGTCAAATAAATAAATAAAATCTTAAAAAAAAAAAAAAAGTAAAGAGTTTTTTCTTTGGGTTTGTCCCACATTCTGTATCCACACCCCCTAGTCTCCTCTCACTAGCATCTCTGATACTTCCCTTCTCGCCCCTCTGTCTCTCCTCTGCCTTTTCCAGTTCTAGTCTGACCTCCCCGCTATAGTGGTTTGCTGGTCTGCTGTATAGAAGACTTTGAATTCGTGTGTGTGCAAGGCATTGTCTGAAACAAAAATCACTGATGCCTTGCACATATGTATGACATGTTCAGACATATGTAGTTGCTTTCATGACTGATAACACACAATGTCATGTATGGGCAATGCTCAGTTTGCTTGGCTGTATTCCTAACCTGAAAAACAGCTATAAGATCCGTGTTTCCTGAGATTTGTATTAGGGGCATAGGAAGATAAAGGGTTCAGAGTCTTCTGCTGGGCTCCCATTCTTCCCAGTGCCACAAGGTTCAAGATCATACAGGGTTCCAAAAACAAGGAAAAAGCAAATGCCTAGGAAACTAGGGCATCCTCCACACCTGCATTTTGTTTGTTCTGTGAGCATTTTCATTTCAGAATATGCACTAGGGGGCGCCTGGGTGGCTCAGTGGGTTAAAGCCTCTGCTTTCGGCTCAGGTCATGATCTCAGCATCCTGGGATCGAGGCCCGCATCCGGCTCTCTGCTCAGCAGGGAGCCTGCTTCCTCCTCTCCTTGTCTCTCTGCCTGCCTCTCTGCCTACTTGTAATCTCTCTCTCTGTGTCAAATAAATAAATAAATAAATAAGAAAGAATATGCACTAGGAAAAGGGAGGTACTGCTATAATGAAGTATCAGTTGGGAAATTATTCAAATGAGGTCAATTAAATTTTATTAATTTTTTCCAAGTGACATCAGAATTTAGTTGTGGTATATACTGTTTTAACATACATATATATTTTTTTCAGTTTTACCACTTAATTTTGGTATTCACATTATTCTTCCCTTTGGAGAGGAAAAGGAAAAAGTGATGGTTGATAAGTCTTTCTGGCCGGGGAGTGAAATGTAAAACAGAATGTGAATCTAAATCAAACTATCTAGTCCTTCAAAAATGGAATCTTTAGACAGAATAATATATCAACAGATGATCTTGACAGTTATTTTGAAAATGGAAGTCTTTAGGGGTGTCTGGGTGGCTCAGTTGGTTAAACATCTGCCTTCAGCTCAGGTCATTATCTCAGGATCCTGGGGTCAAGCCCCATTTTGGGCTCCCTGCGAGCACGGAGTCTGCTTCTCCCTGTGCCTCTGCCCCTCCCCCCTGCATTCACTGGCTCATGTGCACGCTCTCTCTCTCTCTCTCTCAAATATATATTTTTAAAAAAAAACGAAAGTGGAATCTTTATTTTGTCTAAATATATATTTGACTCTTCTAGGGAACATTCTCAAGGCTAATCCTCGCCCTGAATTTGGGGCGATAACATGGATTGGATGAGTCACGTGCTTCTCCAATTGGGGGGGGGAATCCTCGCATTTAGCTGACAGACCTTGATTTTTTTTTAAATATATGTATAGCTCCTGTCACATTCCATAATAATTGCTTAATAAGGAAATGGAAAACGAAGTGGCCGATTTATAATTTGCTATAATTCCCTTTCATGTTGACAATCCTATTTAATTCCTAAGGGTTTACCTATTGCTGGATTAGTTTATCTTCTGGAGGGTAGGAAGCCAGCAGGTATCTCAGTAACACAAAATCCTGAAAGTAAATCAATCAGGGAGAGTAATAGAGCTTTGGGTCTTTAAACTAGAGTATATAAATATTCTGGGAGACAGTTCATTGAAAGAAGTTAATGATTTGACTGTCAAATTTCTTTGATGCATATGGTTTTAAAGCAAGTTCTTGTTAACAGTTCTGAAATACAACTGTTTCCATATTAAACCCTAACCATTTATCCAGATGTTGCCAAGGAAGGAAGGAATATTCACGTATATGACAAACCCCAAGTTGGGTTTAACCTAGCAACTTGGCATCAGGCTCTGTTTCCCCAACTGAGGAGACTGTCGCTGAGTGTCCTTCCACAGCTCCGAAGTCAGATAATTGTCCTTCTTGCCATGTTGATGATTTTGTTGTTGACATTTTGTTCAATGTTTCTCTCGTTTTCTTATTATGGATCATGATACCCTTCTTCTTAACCTGGCATTTCAGTAACCTACACTTACAAGGTTTTCAGACTGTCAACACGACTAACCCCTCTACTCTTTCTGCAGGCTTTTCTCCCTGAAGTGAGAGTAAGTACGTACACCATCAGGGTCCTTGGCAGCATGTTATTTCTCCTCTCTTAGGCGACAAATGCCAACGTCATCTTGTGGGAGCTTTAACAGTGTCTTCATACCCACTCTGTCCTGGGGAAAGGACCCACAGATTGCATCGCTGCTCCTCCTTTCTGGCGATCTTCATTCTTTCTTTTGGTCAAGACCCATTTCTTTGTGTATCTGTGGTGCCAAGGGAGCCTTGCCTCACAGAGCAAGAATAGTCTAGTTGTCTCTGTAGCACACTGCACTGGTCAAGGAGGATACTTTTTAAATGATTTCTACAGTTTGAGTACTTAAAGTTCTCTCAGGAAAGAATAAAAGCCAGAATATTGGTATAATCCAAAATATTTTTTCAAGGCTTTTACCATAAAAGACACTCATAATAATAAAATGGAAACCGTGGTTCATCATGATATATGTATGAATACACACATGCACGCACACTCCCACAGGCATACTTTTCCCCTAAGGATTCTAAGTTGAGTTGGTCAGAGTAAATGTTACAAAACACATTGGAGTAAAACTAATTTCTTTTGAAGAAGCTAAAGTTGTGTACCAAAGTATGATTTTTTATTCCTGGTATTGCTTTTGACGAGGTGTTGCCGCAGGGCTGGCCAGAAGAGCAGGGCATCAAGCGATTTGCTTGTAGTAAAGCAGACAGTCACTGGTTCAGCTTGGGTTAGCATCTGTGCGCCTGCTTGCTGCCTTGAGTGGTCAGAGCACTCCACTTCATTCCAGTCCTCGTTCTTAAACATGAATATTAAATAAATTATCGGGTGGGGCATTAACATCTGATCTCTATTAATTCTATTGCTAAAGAAGCCAAAGAAAATTACTGACGATGAATTACCTTGGGATTAGTTGAAATTTTCTAGGTCAAAAGTCCATAGTATTTCATATTAAATATGGATGTCTCTGTATCTTTTTTTCTTCTTTGCTTTGGCACAAGTCAAAAAAATTAAATTTATATTGAGCTTATTTGGGGAAAGTTTAATTTATATGCCCTCGGTAGAGGTTTAAGGAGTAATGCCTCTCAGCCTTAGTTTCAGAGCTGCGGCGTGTGGGAATGATTTATAAGAAGTAACCCAGACTTCAGGATACATCTAACTGGCAGGAAGATTCTGAGTTTCAATGGTATGGCTCTTTTTCCCATGCTCAGAGTTGACACTTTGCTGAATTCGGAAAACAGTGGTTACTAATGAATATAGTTAAATACACACACACACACACACACACACACACACACACACACACACACACACATAAATAAAGTCAGCTTGAAAGAACCCAGAGCAAAGGGTGAGGAAAGACAATTTCCTTGGCAAGATGGTAGAGAGGCCGTATTCTGTTGAATACAGGCATGAGTTGAGAGCCCAGAAATCTGCAACTTGGGACGAATGAAAATAAGTTTTCATTGTCATTTGTCAACCCTCTTATTTCTACTTCCACTTTCCTTCCACACAGGTTCAGTAAATTGTGGCAAAAGGCAATCTAAAGGACAAATGAACTTGAATATGTACTCTGTTCCATAACACATTGAATCTAAACCTCTGTGCAGGGGCTTTCATCTGGTGTGTCCGATACTAATTCCTGCAGCATTTCCCACTATACCCCAGCACCTCTTCTCTGCTTTGACCGGGTTGGTTTGATCTCTTCACTGGTCCACCAAGCGAAGGCTGTGCCATTGTTTGTGGTTTCTCTCTCTCTGCCTCTTAAAGTCTCCACGTGTCTTCCTAGATTTTGTTCCACTGAATTCCATGCTCTTCCTCACAGTGTAGCACTTGACTGCAGGCTGTCTTGATTCATCCATCTGTATGTTAATATTTCCTCTTCAGGTAAGCTACTTAGGTCATAGCTGACTCATTTGTGTTTTTACACCTATCAAAGTACCAAGAGTCACTGCAGAACAGTCCTTGATTGAGTGAGTCTCTGTGAGAAGTAAGAAGTAGAATCAGATGGGAAGAAAATTTTTGCACTTCATCCTTTCCCCAGTGTTCATAAACTGGGACAGGCCAAGATGCATGTATTTATGTAAAAAAGATGCTACAATCTTTATGCCTTCTTAGTGACCTCAGAGTGTGGTCTGATTGTCTGCAGGAAAATACAGACAATGTGATTGGAAGCATTGTTTTAGATTCTGGATGTGCTTGCACATGTAGGACTAGAGATAAGATGAGTCATGGTGGAGTCTAATAAAACCTAGATATTAGACCTGCCTCAGTTACCAGTGGATAGGCACTTCAGAATTAACATCTTGAGCTATCGATTTTCTTTCAGCAAGCTGGGTGACCACGGCCATGGTATTGACCTTCTCTGGGTATGAATGTCCTTTTTGAGCTTCCAGGCAGTTTGATCTATCTCTAATTCAACCTTGCCAGGGCCAAAGCTCCTATTTCCATTTAACTGTTGATAACTGAGGTCATAAATCAAAAGCACCTCTTTTTTTCTCTTCCTCTTTTTAAAAAATTTTATTTGGGGGGGTGTGCAAGCAGGAGGAGAGGAAGAGGCAGAGGGCGAGAATCTCAAGCTGAGTGTGGAGCCCACTCCCTGCTGAGTTTGGAGCCCATGTCGGGGCTTGATCTCACACCCCTGAGATCATAACCTGAGCTGAAAGCAAGAAATGGAAGCTTAACCGACCGAACCATGCAGACGCACCAAGCAGAAGCACCTCTTTATGCGAAATAGAATACCTTTGGCTCACGGCACTTAGAATGATCATTTCTAGGAATTAGGATTCTAAATTCCAGATCTTGAGAAGGGTCCTCCCAGGAATCATTTGTCATGGGTAAGCCCTTTCTCTCTCCTATGACAGTGCCTGCCTTACACAGCACAATGTGGGCCTAATAAAGATGTGCAGATCTTCAAAGTTATTGTGTGTCACAGGGTTAGTAAAGGATGAGATGTTATCTACCAAAGACTTATTTTTGTCTTCTCGGAAGCATAAAAATTTTAGAAAGGGATTGGCAGGGGAGCTGGCACAGAGATGGTAGATGGAGGGCCAAAGCTAAGAGCAAGGGGAGGTGGAAGAAACAGACCAGTACAGATGTAAATGTAGGGGACCGGGAATTTCATTGAATTCCAAAGGAATTTAGTCTTGTCTTGAGTACCAGAGACTGGATAGCTTTTTATACTTATTCTGGCCCAAAGCTATTAGTATCTTTACCAGCCTAAATTGTGATCACCTTAGAAGTAGGAATAATGTCTTTTGGTAATAATAACCCTAAGAAATATTTGTCTTGTTTGCCGTGTTCATGTATCTCAGAACATTATTTTCTTGTTCTCACTGAAAGTTATCTTTGGGGTAAATCATAATTGTACTGCTTATTCCTTTGTATCTTCAAAATGTGCTACAAAAGGTCAGCGAGGGCTGAATGAATGGACTTGATTGGCTGCAAAATCCTAGTGCATAGTGCATTCATGTCTTTCTTGGGATTTTTCCTTCACATGACTTTGCTGAGTTAATGAAGGATCCTTTGCTATTTCCTCAGAAGCAGAGCACATTGGGGAATGGCTGATCTATCACTCCTTACAATTCACACTGCAGCCATTTCCTGTGTTCATCCTCTTCCAGAGGTTTCAAATGCCAGCCACCAGCACTGGGCCTATTGATAACAATCTATAACAGCGACGGTCCTTGGAATCTGAAGATCAATCTCTATGTATCTTAAAAGCATTCAGCTTTAAAAATTCTTGAAAGTAAAAAAGATGCGACTTTGTTTAAGAAAGAAAGGTGGCCCATGATTAGTGGCACAGCCATTGTGATAGATGAATCGGTTTCTGATGCTCAGTTCTGTGGTGATAAACAGCAGTGACATCTGGGGCAATGTTCTCTTGTCTCATCAGCAGCAAAGGTTTTATCCTCAATGGCTGCATTTGAATTCGGCAAAAACTGTTATTTTTGGTTTTGAAGGTAAACCTGTTTTGTTTTGTTTTGAATGTGCAGCTTTCCCTTTCTTAGCTATTAGATTAAATGGAAAGCACAAATGTTTGAAAAGCCCATTGCTGGGAGAGAGTTAGGAGTGCTCTTTTGTGCAAAACAAAGGAGTCTACAATTCAGTGTTTCATGGGAATGTTGCCAATTTTTCTTTTTTTCCTTTCTCCTCAGTAAAAGTGAGCTCAGTTTAGTTTCAGTAGATACAACGCAGCCGATGCCAACCCCAACTTTAATTATCTTTCCCAGATCCCCCTATTGATACCGAGTACTGTCAATATTTCAGAACCTACTCCCTCCAAATTGCCCCTGGGTCAGGCTTCACTTACAGTGGTCTAAATGAATAGACACCCTGTGCACATTCACAATAACAGAATGACAAAGATGAGGCAAAACTGCGACCCACTCAAAATTCCACAGAACACCTTCCTCTCTGTTGCACGCGAAGGCATCGCTTCTCCAGTGACATAGCACAGGTAGACTTTACCTGAATGTTCCTCATGGCTTGAGACAGCTCACTGTAACTCCAGGTGGGGACACACACTTCAGTTCTAGGTGCCCGGATGCTTGTTAAGCTGTGGAGTTCAGAGCTCAACAAGAGCTAGGGCGGTGCCTACGAAAGCGTAAATACGCAGTGCGTGTGTATTACCCACCTCTCTGGCAATGCCATAAATGTGGGGCTTGGAAAAAGGAGCCATAAGGATGACAGATGCTTTGGAAATAGATGAAGAGGGTTAAGTTATTTGTCTTAGAGGCACCTGAGCTGAAAGGTAAACCATTGTTCTTTCTCCCCTGGTAGTCAAGTGTATGTCCAGGACACTCTGCACAAGCTTCACTCTGGCATGGGGTCATGAGATCCTCACTCATATTTTCTTTGGTGAAGCTCAGCTTCCATCAGTTTTAATATTGGCTTTGTGTTGGATTTTATTTGAACAAGGAGCAGTGAGGCTACCAAGTATTTTTAAATCCTATTTTGTTGTATAAAGAAAAATGCCTGTGGCCAACAAATATACTGTTTTCACTGGATTTTAAGGGATGTGGAGCACTCATGGACATCGGCTTACTGATCTGTCAAGTGAGACCTTGAAGTTGTAGTCTTCAACTTGAAGCAGATTTGGTAATTCTCCAAAGAGGCTGCACTCTAGGGGATGGTCTCCAACTTGGTTACATGGGGTTACATAAGAAGAACATGGGGGGCAAAATGAGGACCCCATTGGTCCCATCTCGCCTGACCATGACTTAGTGTGCCCCCTCTGAGCTCAGTGTTCGCATCTGTAAAGTCAAGTTCTCAAACTAAATGAACTTGACAGATCTTCGAACTTGAAAAGTTATACAATCCCTACCTAGAAAAGCTTCTTTGGTAGGATTTATGTCTATGAGGTTTTTAAAAAGAAAAATATCCATCCCTCTCTCTCTTTCAATGCACCTAAGTGTGTTTTTCTGGAGGCTGGGGTCCTCTTAAAGTCCCTTTCTTGTCTGTGTTTTTAGGAAGTATTCAGCACTCTAACAGTCCAATTGAACTTGGTTGCCTGGGGCATTATAGATTTTACTTGTGTAACTTCTCCCCATGGTTTTGTGATCTCTTTCAACCAGAAATGGTGCGGGAGAGGGTGGGGCTTGTGTTTTTATTTTTGTGTGTAGGTGTTTTGGATTATTATTATTTTTGATTTTTAGTATTGAATATATTGGATATGGTAGCTGACTCAACTTGTATATATCAATTCTCCCTAAACCCATACTTTAGGATTTGGGTTTTTTTTTTTTTTCAGGACGACATGGATCTGCTTTAAAAAAAAACTTACTGAATTAATCAAATGGTCAAAAAAGTTTGGTTTTTTAGTTCAGCCCTACATGGGGAGTCTGTATGATAGAAGTGACACGTTGTCAGTCCCCTTCATAGTGGGAAGTTACATTGAACCA
Source organism: Ailurus styani (assembly GCA_002007465.1). NCBI lineage: Eukaryota > Metazoa > Chordata > Mammalia > Carnivora > Ailuridae > Ailurus > Ailurus styani. Next base: position 1,934,437 of record LNAC01000302.1, on the reverse strand, counting down.
GGTACGAAGTCTTGGCTTTTGTCCTTATTTAAATGTAGTTTCTCAACAAAAATACTGCTTCCAAATGATGGTGACAGGCACCAGAAGGTGCAATGCCACTAAATAACATAAAATTATGAGAACAGATATTTCTGGGCTGAAAAAAAAATTAGCCCCTCCACAATTTCATTAAACATGAAATTTAAAAGAGCAAACTATTCTTGATCCTTGATTGCCATTCTTGAATGGCAGTCTCTAAAATTGTTGGCATCAGGACTTTCTCAGGTACAGAGAAACAGTGTGACCCTGCAGCTGATGAGTTTATTTTTTGCTCCTGTGAACTGCTCAGGGAGGTGACAGCTATGAGTGTTGTACTAATAGGAGGAGTGAGCTCACCACAAATTATAAACACTGAAGTTAACCTAGTGATAAGTTTTCCCACCTAAATATTTTGCCCTCTCGAATAACAAAACCTTCTGTTCCTTCTAAGGCATAACTTTTTCTTTTGAAACTGCTCTGTGGGCCAAGGGCAAAGAAAGCCTCTTGGAGTAGAAGGGAAAAGAGCAATTTTCCCAAGACACCTGCAGATAATGCCTCTACCTGCAGTGAAACTCCAAAGGAATTTCTGCCAGATTTGGACGTGCAGTTTACTTTTTCTCTCCGAAGAGCCCAGGCAGGTGAAGTTTCCCACCCACAGGCATGTGCTGAAGGATATCAGCTTAGAGACGAGATGTAACTGTGGGCGATAACCTAGGACAAGATAAGGAACGTTTGCAGATGTCCTGTGGATATAGGGAGATTGAAAGTTGAAAACCAAATACTAAAATCCCTCACAACTGAACAGCTACTGGCTAGACTTACACAGGCTCTCCGTGTTGCCAGACTCCTTTGGGCAAGGGCATCTAGAACCGGTATTCCCTGTTACTTATCTTTGCCACAACATCCAGCCATATCAGGCCATGAACTTGAGAGGTTCCTTAGTGCTCCCAAGTGGTCAGGAGCACATCATTTGTCTGTTGTCCTTATTTTACAAAATGAAATTCCATTTGTACTTCCTTCATTCACTCCTTTATTCATCAAGTCAAGAAACACATGGAGCATTTACTATGTGCCTGGTGGTGGTCTATGCATTGGAAAGGGAATGTAGACAAAATGAACCAAGACTTCTCGAATGCCCTTGACATTATAGAGTAGGGAGTGGACCACAAGGAACGGAGGAAGTTCTGACAGCATAAACAGTGTCTGATACAGTGATAGGAGTCCTGAAGGAAATAAAGCAGGTGGGACAGAGTTGGAATCGACAGTACGGGAGTAAAGGAAAGAAAGCCTTGCCAAGCAGGTCATATTTGTGCAAAGATGGGAAGTAGACAGGTGCTCTGTGGACATCTGGATGTTCCAGATGGAGACAGCACCCTGGGCCCTAAGTGGGAGGCTGCCTGGCGAATCTGAGTCTGCTGACGCAGTGGAGGTGCTGGGGAAGACTGAGGGTGGAGGGTACGAACATCACGCGACTTGGAGCCCACTGCAAGGATTGCAGCTTTACTCTGAGGGGGCAAGGAAGCTACTTGGTAGGCTTTGAGAAAAGAGTGACATGACTTGATGGACAGCTTTTTTTTTTTTCCTTGAGGTATGACTGACATAGAAAATTTATATTAGTTTTGAGTGTAATTGACTGATTTTGTAAGAGTCTCATTCTAGCTGCTGTATTGAGAAAAGGCTGAGAGGGAGGGACGAGGGGGGTCATTTGTAAGCTTGAGAAGGATAATAGGCATCCAGGTGGAGATGAGGGACAGCTTGATATATGAGTCTGGAGTTCAGGGGAGCTCTCTGTTGATATTTCTAGCTCCTTTTTCTACATTCACGGTAATAATGTGTCTAAATGTCTCCCCTCTTCCCCCTTGAATAATTAAACAGATTCAGCAGCTTCTGTAAGAAAATGATATAAATGGCAGTTAATTAGAGAGCCATTTGTGAGCCTGATTTGCGGGAATATAATAGAGAAGAAAAGAAAGTTTTACTTCAGGATAAAATAAGTCCTTATGCAGTGAAATATTGACAAATATTGCAGACTCCAAGGAATAGATATCCTTAAGCAATTGAAAATATGGTTAAGGCTCCTGCACTGTGTTCTTCAATTCACTGTGAAGGTCATTGTTAATTGTTTCCTTTGAGTTTTAAAGTCAACACTGATGCTTGTTTCTTCAGGTTTTGTGTTGGTTTTTTTTTTTCTTCTTCTTCTTCCCCCTGCTAGGCTAATTAATGCAGTTATATAGGAATCCAGGATAGGCTTGTGGAGAGTCAGCATGAGTCTGTGGCTGGAGCCCCTGTGTGAAGGGCAAGGAAGCCAGGAGTGCCCTAACTCTGACATTTGAGGGTGATTTGATTAAAACCAACAAGGTTTTGTTCATCTCTCAGGTTAATACCCAAGGAATTAAAGTAGTTTTGCTATATTTGTTACTGGAATATTGAGTTTTGAGATCTCTGTATATACCGAATTCTTAGATAATAGGGATTTAATTATATAGTAGAAACAAGAGTGAAAACTCTATTGATACTCCCACATCTATCACCGAGGGACCTTGGAAAAGGCATTTAATCCTCTTCACTGCAGTATCTTTATCTTTCAAAACTTTGCTTAAGAAAAATTAGCAGGATGACATTTCTAAGGATGATTTCAGGAATGGGGCATAGAAATGAGGTAGTAGATCATAGTCATTAAAAGCACAAAAGCTGAGTCTAGACTCTCTGGTTCCAGTTTTGGTTCCATTCTTACTAGCTAGATGAATTTGGCCAAGTTCTTTTTTGTTTTTGTTTTTGTTTTACTTTTTAAAAAAGATTTACTTATTTATTTTGAGAGAGTGAGTGGGGCAGGGGGGACTGGGGAAGGGCAGAAGGAGAGGGAGAGAGAGGCTTTAGCAGACTTCCTGCCAGTTGGCCAAGTTTAACTGCTGTGTGCTTCGGTGTTGTCATTTGAAAAGTGGGACTGATAGTATAATGTCTCATTTAACAGGTGATTCTGAAGATTAAATGCCTTAATCTATACCGAATGTTAACAACGTGCAGAACACATGCGTGTGCTCAGTAATGGTTTGCAATGAGTATTCCTACTATGGCTGCTGCTATGTTCCTCTTTCCCTACCCACAGTACTACTGAAGGTGAACTTTGAAACATAACCAAAGCTTCTTAGAGGGTACTGGGATCCCAACACATAATTCTGGAAGGAGAGACTTTATCTCATTGGGCTTCACAGCTTTCAAAGAATTGATATCTCTCTCATGCTCTTTTTTTTTTTTTCTTTTTCCCTTGAATGGAGAAATTAAGTTCATTAAGCGAACAAATGCCATGGGGAGTTGAAAAGAAACCTAACTAACTTGGAGCCTTCTCATTGCAAATCAGTGAAGAGACTTGACCATCTGTTGTACAGGTCACAACAATTCTTAGACATCGTTGGTTGCCTGTGACTCTTTTTCATCCTGTGATGAACTAGAAGAATCTTGCTTTCTCTTCCAAGTAATGGCTTTTAAGACTGAAGTCCTGACTCACAAGAACGCGATGTGGTGTAGGCAAATGGCGAGGGTGTGGGGACATGAGCTGTGGACTGGGGGGCCCACACTGGGCAACTCCTCACTAGAGCAAGAGGCTGTGGCTGGGTTTGTTGTCTGCTGAATCCTCAGCACCCCCAGATGTATGGAGTATGGAGCGGACACAGTGCAGGAAAACGGGAGTTAGAGGTTTGGTGACGTCCTAGATACTGCTTTAACATCTCACTGATGGAAATGTTCTCAAGCTGTCTGTGCTGAGCAAATAGCCCACTTTAAAACAAATTTTTAAAAATCAAAAAGCACCCCAAACAGAACACTGGTAATAGAGACCTTCTAAGTCAGTGAGTAACAAAAAATAAGGGTGGGATGGTTTGACACATAGATACATAATACTTCCTTAAAATTAAATATATATTTTGTGGATTTATAAAATTAAATACAAGTGCTAACAATACAATTAGTGTGTACTTTTCTGTTACTGCCAAATCATCCAGTTGTGTCTCTTCTGAAACTGTTATACATAAATGCTTTGTCCTAAAAATTCTGATTAAAATGCGTTTGGCCTTCTGAAATAATATGTACCATGGCTTTTTTTCCTCCTTTTTTTAAATAGGGGAAGTGAAAAAAAAATCATTTAGAACATTTCCTTCCCATTGTTAAAAAACAAAATTCAGCTGAGTAAATTTTAGAGATCTTATTGGCTTTATTCAATGATTCATGAATTGGGCAACATCCAATCCAGCAAATAGAAGAGAACACAGAGGGGCTGTACAAAATGAAAGACTTTTATAGACAGAAGGTGTAACCAAACCAATGTGAGTTCGCTCCTTGGTGACTCAAACTGTACCAGCTTAAGCTGTCACACAAAGAAAACATTCCTTTGCATCAGATAAGGAGATTACCCGGAATGGCTTCCAAAGCCATGACTCTGCAAGCAAGGGTGAATGGGTCCCTTTGGTTTAGGGTTAGAATGCCTTGTCATCATACCTAGAGGCAGCCCTAAGGCTGTGCATGTGCCTTGAAGAAACATGACTTTTCATATATTATGTGTTACATCAGTGAGGCTTGTGTTTCTCCTTGGGTAGAGATTTTAACATTACAATGAGGTAAAGGTGATTGTAGGTCATTCCAGAGGTCACTCCAAGCTCCATTTGTGGAGGAGTCTGGGGTTTAGCTCCAGAGGTCTTGGTGACCTGGCAGTGGGAGGTCTCCTCAGAACCATTGCTATCACCTGAGGGATGGTTTTGGGTTTGATTTGCCTGAGTTAAGAGGTAAGCCTGAAAGAAGAGCTTAGGGGAAAAATGTAAGACAAAAATTAGTATGAGCAGGTGGGCAGAACAGGTCAGGTCTTGGGGTCTAGCTCATGACAGGGGAAGTAGGAACAAAGAAGTTATACTAGCAAAAAGCAGATTGGTTGTAGCAAGGCCACTTTCCTTTTAAGCAGGTTATCTCTCTTGTGCTGGTCAGGTGATCCGTGATTGACTGGTTTGAGATTCCATTTCTGGGAGAGCCGAAACGGTAACTGAGTCTAGCTTTGGTGGTGTAGGGCTTAGCATAAGTGACTCCATTTTGAGACTGCTGTCCTCTTTTAAACAAATATCTATGTTAAGAACTTCATAAAACCTAATTATGCTTTATTACATTTTATAACTTTATCATGCTCTTCTCTTTCTGGGGAATATCAGATAAATATCCTCTAGATGCACATACACAAAAACACTCTCTATCTCTCTCTCTTTCTCTCCCTCTCTCTCTCTCTCTCTCTCTCTCTCTCTCTCTCTCTCTCTCACACACACACACACACACACACACACACACACACACAAATAGAAAAACTTATAAACTCTTCAATAATAAGAACTAAGACAAAATACAGGGGAGGGGTGTTTCTTCCTCATCATTAAGTGATGCTAAAATTCCAGGTTTTCAGTGGTAATGTACATATATGTATATATGTATGTATGTATTAAAGATTTTTATTTATTTTTTTTAAGATTTTATATATTTCACAGAGGGAGAGAGATCACAAGGAGGCAGAGAGGCAGGCAGAGAGAGAGGGGGGGGGAAGCAGGCTCCTCGCTGAGCAGGGAGCCCGATGCGGGCCTCGATCCCAGGACCCTGAGATCATGACCTAAGCCGAAAGCAGAGGCTTTAACCCACTGAGCCATCCAGGCGCCCCTGCATGTGTACTTAAAGCACTGGATTTTATGAAAAGGTTCATAAACATTTTTTTTTTCATAAAAAAAGTCATCCTCCCATTCCATGAGAATGACTTAAAGGGAAGCTTTGCATATGAGAAACTGATGAATCTGAACCCTGCCCCAATCTTACTTTCTTTTCAGGAGGTAGGTTTGATCATGTTAGGTGAATAAAAGAGCATGTTTGCTTTTCATTGATATAAATGCTCTCGGGCTCTCTAGAAATAGCAGCAAAATCAAATCTTACTTAAAAAGGAAGCCTAATGCTTCTTGGCAAAGTGATACTGCCCAAGCGGATTCTGATGATGCATCATTATTCCCTGCTGTAAGGTCAATGAATTACTCTGGGACTCTGTGTTATCTCTGTGCTGCTGTTCTCCGGAACTTGCTGCTCATTTTGAAATCTAGGCCTATTGCTTATAAAGAAAAATAGCTTTGCTAGGATTAAGACTTTAAAGCCATTGGAATGTTTGTTTTATTGCATTAAAAAAAAACAAAGCAATAAAGCTGTGAAAACAGCAAGCTTTGCTTTTTTTCTAAAATCCCTTACTTTACTAAAGAAATGTGCTGGAAAATCTCTTCGTAATATTAGCTCTTGAATGAGAGCATATCTTTTGTGGGTTTCAGGTCACATTGGTAACGCATCACAATAGATGTCTCCATCATATTGATTGAAAGAGGGGTGAGCATCAAATTTTGGAGCACCAACAGCAATTAATATGGAAATATTTGGACTTGACAGAATTAATAGCCATAGAGTCCTAGCCCTCATGAATGCCATGTGCCAACTATTCTCCTAAGCATGTGTAGGAGCGTACACAGTTTGATACTGGGGTGATGTTGTGAATAATAACAGCAGTTGTTAAAATAGTAGTAGACTGCAGCTATCACAACTGCCAGGTTGTACCAGAGGAAATTGCTAATTCTAGATCACTTTTAACCCATGAAGTGGTAATTGCATATAATTTAACATGACTGTACTTACAATAAGCATAATGAAGAACTGGATGTTTATTGAATTTTATAAATTGTTGAGAAATGTATTCCAAGACTTGCTACATCATAACAAAAGTTCTAGCACTTTGTAATGTTTGTCACAATGTGCTTGGCTGAGACCCATTCCATTGTACTGGATTACAGCAGACAGGGAGATGCAAATAGTTGGGATTTACATTGTGTCCTTTGGCCTGTGAACTAAAAGCAATTTTACCCTATATTCTTTATCCTCTTAATGTCCTTGTAATGTGGATAGTGATAGGATCCTTCTCACTTTATGGTTGGAGGAAATGATGCGGAGATCAAGTAACCTACCTTGAATCACTCAAATATATTGGCTTGGGAGGGGGGACAGCATTTGATATAGAATCAGCAAAGAGTGACCAATGGTAATTGTTGTACTGTCATGGCCATTTCTCTTCTTAGTAACTTGGTGACTCATAGCAACATGATTATTCTGTCATGCTTAAAACAGTATTTACTCCAAAAGCAGTATTTACCACATGATTTTCTGTTAGGTATAGTGTGTATAATAGGTAGTCTTAAATTTTTTTAAAGATTAATTTATTTCAGAGAGAGAGAGATTGAAAGAGAGAGCAAGGGGAGGGGCAGAGGGAGAGAGCGAATCTCAAGCCAACTCCCCACTGAGCACAGAACCCCACATGGAACTTGATCTCACAACCCCAGATCATGACCTGAGCTGAAATCAAGAGTCAGATGCTTGATCAACTGAACCACCCATGCACCCAAGGTAGTTTTTATTTTTAAGAGATTGGATTTAATGTTATGGTGATGTTGAAAATCTCAAATATCAAAATCTAGGAAAAGGGATGTTATTGATGTGTATTTCTTTTTATTAGAAAACTAAAGTTATTTGTTGAATTCCTAAGAAGTGGCACATTAATCTGATGAAAGCATGTTCATCTTAAGTATTCTCTCCTCCTGCAGAGTCTTGTTAGCCAGACTTCTGCTGGCATTCTTACCTATGAAAATACATTTGAGATTATGGTCCTAACTGCATATTGGATAATATTAGTATATTAAAATGGCATTTTTAAAAAGTTTATTTAATCTCTACACCCAGTATGGGGCTCGAACTCATGGCCCTGAGATCAAGAGTTGCACTCTTCCAACTGAGCCAGCCAGGCACCCCTCAAAATGTCATTTTGGATGTATTTCAGATAGTATGATTATGTAGGAGAATGTCTTAGTTCTTAAGATTTGTTGCTGGCATATTTAGGGATAAAATGTCATGATGTCTGCAACTTCAAGTGATACAGCAGAAAAGAAAGAATAATAGCAAGAATGAGCAAACTAATAATTGATTAAATTAAATAATTGGTACACAGGTGTTTTTTCTCTCTTTTTACAGGTGTTTCTTATATTGCTAACTTTTCTGAAGGTACGAACAATTTGGGTATATCAATAGAGAGAGAAAACATTCTAAAATGTAAATGGCCTAATTTTTAAAGTTCATTCTCATGTTGCTTACCTTTAAACCACAGTGTAGGGTAGCCAATCTAAAAAAACAAAAACAGGATAACCAGGGTAGCTTTTCTCAAAAAACGAAAACTGCGTACCTGAATGAGATATCTCACTTTGCTTATTTTAAAAATTATAAATATTTATGATGCCAAGGGGAAATCCCCAAGCGATAATATTTATCATCTAAGTAAATGGGCTTAGACATAAACATTGTGGGGTGTGGGGATATCTTGGGCTAGCACGTTGCTGTGGAATTGTGTTTGGTATTTAAATTTGTGTAATCATGGGTTTGACAGTGAAATCTAAAACCTATAATCATGTACTATAAAATGACCTTGAATTACCTCTCGATCTGACAAGATCAGGGATACAGAATATCTCCTACTATGGGGATGGATTCTCTTTTCATGATGCCCCCGCAGTGCTGAGCCTTGGGAGAACCTGGCAGTAAGTTTACTGAAGCAAAACTGGGGACAGGACTGCCCTAGTATTTTGTGCCCGTCAGTTATCAATCGCCTCCACAGCCCTGAGAGATGATCCCAATAATGCTACTTATTGCTTCTGGTACTGTTCTTTAAGGAACACTTACTATGTGCCAGGCACTTCCTACTGGGAAGGAACTATTATTATCTTCATTTTACAAATGAGGAAATTAAAACTGAGAAAAATTTTAAATAACATCCAAGGAACTGTTTGTTTTAATTGTTTTAGACTTTTAATGCACGTGGATATGAGTCCAGAACTACCCAGTTTGCCGTTACACTGTAGTGCATGAGCTTCACAAAGTGTTGCCTAGTGGCAATTTCATCAACAAAATTAGTTCTGGGTTTGGGGCAGCTGGGAGGGCAGGTGCGTTGGCAGGTGTGTGCATATTCTCCCTTTTCTCTCTGATGTATTGTCACCACGCTCTCATGCTCTGCGGCAGCTGAGCTGCTTATGGGCACATTGCATCGGCGTGTCTCTAACCTTGTTGTGTGTACTCCATCCGTGATTACAGGAGGCTACCTAATTCCTAATGTTAGCACCTATCCTTCTCCCTTTGTTTTCTGCCATGGTGTCCTAATGTTTAAGAAAAGAATGTTTGAATGGCCATAGTAGCAAGCTATATTTGCTCTGCTACTTCTCAAAGGAATGACTTGTTTCTAAAGTAGAAATGTTTCTTTAAGTTCGTACTTCTAAGATCAGATCTAACTCCAAACTCCCCTGAATGTCTAGCTACTTTCCATTCTTTCATTTCAAGTCTGTCTCCCAGAATGCTGGGCATGCTTGCCAGTACATGCTGGAGCAGTCAGCTGTGACAGTGGATGGTGTCCTTGAAAGGGTGATCCATGAGCAAAGTTAATTCCTGTGGATTGAAAAAAATAGAATGCATAAAATATTTCCAGATGAATCTTGATAAACTTGTCATACGGAGAATACTCCGTTGGCCTCTAAAAAGACTGGGGAGGGAGCTGGAATCTTCCACAAACAATGAAATGGAGTGCACTTTATTATTAAGGAAAGACACGTTCTGCAAAAAATCAGAATCATGCCTTAATAGGTCAAAGGCTGTGATGAGGGGGAACTGCTTTTGAATAGCAGGTATGTCTGGCACCTGATGGTTTCCATAATGAAACCAAGATAATGCATCATTTTTCTATATAATGGCAGATGACCATACCACATAAATAACTATAAGGGAGAAAATGCCAAGATAGCATCACTGGTTACTCTATATACAAAGAGAGTCATTGATGGGCTTCTTCCCAAAATATTCAGGAGCACAACAACGTGTGGCAATATAATGACAGTCTTCAAAACCCATGGTTTTTAAAAACAGAATAAAGGAGGGGGATGGACCTTCATACTTTCTGCTGGAAGCATCCCATATCCGATAGGCAGGGCATGGGGATTTTGCGTTTCTAGTTAAGATGGGTGGCAGATTTTCCACAGTCGTCCATTCAACAAAGATTTACTTCTTTGTAGGTGCTGTGTAAATTCCATTAAAAACGATTACTTACTTTAGAGAAATTCCCTCTGTAATTTCCATCACATATTCATATTTCATATGAAACCATTCTTTCAAAGAGTTGTTTTCTAAGCTGATATAGTATTTTTGTCTAATTTTCTTTAATTTTGGTGAGATTTCATCATAATTACATAATGGAAGTGAAAGACAGTCTATGAAAAGTCACAGACTGATTGACTCACAGATGCCATAACCAGAGGGCCTTTCCCAAGTCATAGGATTAGCCTCACCTGGAAACCTGTTAGAAATGCTTAATGGGGGGCCTGACCCTAGACCCGTCGAACTGGGCATCAGCAATCAGTATTTGAAGAAACACCATGCGTCAGAATCTACTGAAGGTTTCCTCTGTCACAAAATGCTGAGCCCCATCCCTGCAAATCCTAACAGAAAGAGCCAGGAACAGAGGAAATTTTGAACAGTGATGAAAGACATGACCCAAGGCCTGGTAACTTATTGCTTTGGCTTTTAATAGACCAAAAATGAATTTCTCAAGTTAACCGAGAGAAGAGATGAAAGGCCATTGTTTTTGTCTGCTTTACTTCTCAGCATCTCCATTAAAAGGAATAGCAAAATGGTAATGAATGATGGGCGCATTAACCGTGAGATCAAAGGGCATGTGTATCTTTATATCCAGTATCCATCATCATTGAGTCAAAATGATATTGTGTAAGTTTGTATGATTGCATGGAAACCACATGGTGCTTATAAGAAGCCCATCAATTGTTGATCTTTTCAGTAGAAATACAGCATGCCATCAAACAGATCTGAAGAATTTGCCAAATTCTAATAAAATTATTTTATATTCCACTGTTCTCAGCACCGCAGTTCACATAGATAGAGAAATGTTGGGGTTCAGAGCCGATGGCCAAGAGGGAATTCCTGAGGTATCTTCAGTGCAAAAAGGTAGTTTTATCAAAGCACAGGGACAGGCCCCATGAGCAGAAGATGCTGCACTGGGGGTGGTGAGGAGTGGCCGATTATATACTTTCAAGTTGGGAGGGAGTTAGGGATAGCTTAAGTCTCTAAGGAAGTTTGGAAGCAAGGTTTCCTGGGCCTTGAGGGAGCTAGCTATTGTTAGGAAAAAGGTCATTTATTACAGCTTAGTAAAAACTCAGAAGACTCTTCAGGTGTCTGTCAGTGGGTCATATGCTTGGAGGATGATTGCCAACATATAACTTGGGGGGTAGAGATAAAGGAAGTTTCCAAAGGAATTTTTATTTGTTAAAGTAGACAAAGTATCTGGGGATGGGGGGAGTGTCAGGCTAAGATCGCCTTTTGCCCTTCGTGTCAGTATTGAGGCTGCTGAGCAACTGGAGGAAGGTCACTCCACCTGTTTCAAGGACTTGTCAATGGGCTAGGCAGTAAGGAAATTGCTTTTTTTTTTCTTTTGTCTTTGTTTCCCACGCGAACATCATAAAAGATGGAGTTGTTCCTATGGGTCATAATGAGAATTACCCAGAAGGCTTATTATGTGAGTCATGTTAGGACACTTTTGATTCCATTCTATTGGTTTCATTTCCATACTTCTTTATATATGGGAAGAGAAAATTATTACATAGCTTAATCTTTTTTTTTTTTTAGGTTTTCAATCTGATTTTATGTAAGTTCTACTCTTATCAGAAAATTTGATTTCGAGAGATTACTGTTAGTCTGACATTGATTATCTAGGAACTTCCTATCATCAAAAAGGGTTATTTTGTGAGGATCCTCAACTTTCATTTTTTCTAAGATAATATATGTGTTTTTTATATAACAGTGTATTTAAATAGAACTTTTAAATTTAGTAACACTTAAATAACAGTAATATGTATGTAAAAGCTTATAATGAAGTTACTGCATCATGGGGCTCATTCTAACTGATAAAATATATGAGTTAGATTTTGATGCCTTAGTACATGTGATCACATACATTTCCAAGGCTATACGGAAAAGAAAGTACACATTTTTTTCATAAAAAATACATATAAATACTGTGGAAATCAAGTAAACAGGAATCATTCACTGGGATTTCCTTGCCTATTGAAAACAACTTGTATCCAATAACTGGTACCGCATTTCAGTAAAGGACTATGTGGTTACTTGAGAATTTCTAACATAAGTAAATTACAGAATATAGGAAACGTTTCTTTGGAGGGCAAACTTGACATGCTTGAAGGAATAAGAAGATGAAAGAAGACATTTAAATAAACAAACAGAGCATGGAGAAAGGATAAAAGATATGGGTGAGGAAATGATATTAAGGCAGTCTTAATGGATTCAGTGTTGATTTGCTGAACCACATCCAAAATTGAAAAAAAAAATGCTCTTGAAATTGAAATCAGCTTGGGTGATCTGCACTGGGGAAAGTGATGATACTTTTAACCTTCTGAAACAATAACATTTTAGACTCTGTTACTGAAAATATCCATGAACATTCAGATAACTATGAAGGCTTGTATAGTTTGCTTTTATTTTATTTTACTTTTTTAAGATTTTGAGAGAAATCATGCACACACAAGCAGGGGGAACAGCAGGCAGAAGGAGAGGGAGAAGCAGTCTCTCCGCTGAGCAGGGAGCCCGATATGGGGCTCCATCCCAGGACCCTGGGATCATGACCTGAGCCGAAGGCAGATGGGTAACCAACTGAGCCACCCAGACACACCTTGCATAGTTTGTTTGTTTGTTTGTTTGTTTGTTTATCTATTTATTTATTTTTAAGATTTTATTTATTTGACAGAGGTAGAGATTACAAGTAGGCAGAGAGTCAGGCAGAGAGAGAGAGAAGGAAGCAGGCTCCCTGCTGAGCAGAGAGCCCAATGTGGGGCTTGATCCCAGGACCCTGAGATCATGACCTGAGCCGAAGGCAGAGGTTTTAACCCACTGAGCCACCCAGGCGCCCCTATAGTTTGTTTTTAAATTGAAGATACTTTGCTTAACATTTGATTTGAGAGAATTGGTGTTAACATGCTACAATTCTGATTATGTCTTTTGCTGCACCCCCTCACTCTGATTATCACTCAACTATATACCATTGGCTAATTTTGATAATGTGAGACTATTTTCTAAAGAAGGAAATCAGGTTTTGGTACTATTTCCAAGGAAAGGAATGGACTTTTTAACGAGATTTTTTTTTCCACTTCGGGGATGTTCTAGGTGTCTACTAAGTATCTACAGACCAAAGACTGATAATTCTCGTTAGGATTTTTTCTTCTCTAGTTCCTTGGTTTAAAAACCTAGACTCCGATCAAATAAATGTTGGAACAAATGGAATTTTTCTAACAATTTTAGTAATTTATTATTTAGGGGATAGATCAAAATATAAACCTTAGTACATCTCATACTTAAGGACATTGATAACTGAGGCTTCGAAAGATACAAATGGAATGGATTCTCTCAGTCAATCTTTTAGTAACTACTCCTTGGTAGTTGGAAGATATGAATTAAATCTTGAAATCGGAGCTGCTGTACTTAGACTGTGACAACAACAGCACCCTCCAAAGTTGTCCAGTGTACAACTCCAGCATCACATAGTTACCCTACTTTTCCTTCTGTCTGCTCAGTGATAAAGTCTACCTAAGCTATTTTTCTCAAATTTTGATGTTCATGAAAATACATGGAACGCGTGTTATCAGTGTTCTTTTTTTTTTTAACTCCTTAAGAAATTATAATTCAGTAAATTGGAGTGGGGGGGAATTTCACAAATCTACTCTATAAAAATGTTGCTCCGAGTAGCAATTTGGATGTAGGTGGACCATAGATTACTCTTGGAGAAATCTTTGCCTAAGGTTATACATTTCCAACAATCTAAAATCATGAAACATCCCCTATTGCTGACTCATTTGCTTTCAGCGGCGTGAAAGGAGTTACATATTGTGATTAGAATTAATGGTACCACTATAAATGTATAATCCCTCATTATCTTGTATCATCATGTTCTTTTTTACTGAATAAAACTGCTCAATAGTTACTGAATACATTTTTTGAAGGAAGGATACCAAAAATGAAGAGTGACAAGGGGTGTAATTTTTCAAACTTATACTATATATTTACATAGTAGAAAAAATTCTTTTTTCCCAACACCAAGAATGCTTTTCTGCTTCTATTTAATTAAAAGAAAACAGTTCAGCAAAATGTTGTCAGGAAGTTGTCAAATTGACTTACATTAAAAAGCTTGATTTATTCTTTTATGTGATCTAAATGACTTCAGATTTCAGCCCCTTTTTTGTACTTAACAAATACATAAACTTGACCTTTGGTTATCAATGGAACGTAGTTTGGAATTGCCATTTAGATTTAGGTCTAACATACGGAAGGTCTTTGGAGAACTTTCATAGGTATAATCGCATTTCACTCATGATACTATAAAGAAGATGGTATTCTCTTTCACAAATAAAACAAACTGAAATCTACCTTCTGCAAATAGAGGCACATACCCAAATAGTTTACATGGTAAGTACCATTTATAGATTGTTTCTGTAGGTAAGGAATCCTAGGGAGTTCTCATTTTGCATATGTAATAATCTTACATCATATATTTTTATTACAGCTTTACAACTCACAGTAACTTATTTGACACTAGTTATGATCAGTGATGTGAAGTAATTATAAAGAGATTGATGTTAACATAACTCAGTTTAAGAATTCATGTGTTACTGGACCCATTTGTACGTAATGAGTTTCATCTGCTCACAAATCAGTCCACAGTTGCTTCCTTTTCCCCCCTTCCCAAATGCTATCTCTTACGGCTGTAAACAGAAACTGATTCTATGTAATGTAGGCATATCAGAAATTTATTAGAAGGATCCTGGGGAAACTAAGAAATTTGAGGGGAAGGTGACAGAGCCAGTCTTAGAAGAGGCAGGAACTGCGACACTCCAGGGTACGTGGTGGCAGGAACAGTGTGACTGACACACCCGAGTGTCTGACTCCCCCCGAAGCCATGTAGTAACTCTAACTATGCCTTCTGTCTTTGGTTTCTTCACTCAGTTCAAATTCCTCCAGAAGGAGGCTCCAGAGACCCCTCTGGCTTCCAGAACTTGTCTCCCCCAAGAATATACCTGTTGGAGGAAAGGGATTTTTACAAAATGAACTAGGTGTAGTTTTGAGAAGGGGGGATGAGTATAGCTGATAAACAATGGCAAGAGAGCAAATCACTGTCAGTTTGGGGGAAACAGTAATGTGGTTTGAAGTGTTGGAGTTCAGAGCCAATGGCTAAGAAAGAATTCTTGATGTGTTTTTGGTGTAAAAAGGGGTTTTTATTATAGCATGGACAGGATCCATGGGCAGAAAAAGCTGCCCTAGGGTTGTGAGGAGCAATTGATTATATACTTTAGAGTTGGGAGAGGTAAAGACATAGTGAAGTTTCCAAACAGATTTTCTCTCTTCCTTTTTTTTTTTTTTTAAGATTTGTTTGTTTAATTCAGAGGTGGGGTTGGGGGAGGTGGAGGGGAAGAAAGAGAGGGGAGGCAAACTCCCTGCTGAGCGAGGAGCCTGATGTGGGGCTTGATCTCCTGAGCAGAGATCATGACCTGAGTGGAAACCAAGAGTCCCACACTCAGCCCCTTAACCTACTGAGCCACCAGGGTGCCCCTCCGAAAGGAATTTCATATGCTAAAGACTTACAGGATCCTGGAGGCCTGGCTGTTGTCAGGTTAAGGTTGTTTTTCCCTCTAGCAAGTCAGTGACATTAAGATTGGGAGTTCATGGAGGAATGTCCTACTCTGCCTGCCTCCAGTATTTGTCAGTGTGCAGCAGTGTATAAGGAAATTTAATTTTATGTACATTTCTTTCTGCCTTTGTTCCCCACATCAGTAATACATCACTTCCTTACTCTCCTGAATTCAGTCATGCAGACACACGTATGCATATATACCCATGCACACACGTACCCAAACGCCTATAAACAGAAAAAGAGATATTAGAGGTGACCATGTCACCTCTTTAAGTTCCATTCTGACGGGAGAATGGGATGTTAGAATTGCATCCATTTGGGCTTGTCAGACTTGACCTCTTCCTGAGGCAGACTCACACATTCCGTCACTGGTACAGCTGGGAGCTCTGTCTCCCCTGGGGGAGGTCCCTGACCAAATGGCAGCCTGCAGCCCCACATGTGGCCTTTTCCCTGGCAGGCAAACCCCTGAGAAAGATGCTGACCTGAGCAGGCTCCTATCCTTCCATCCCATCACCCACTAACATGCCTTGGCGGTGGGGAGTGAATAAAAAGACCAAATTCTAACAGAAGTGTCTTCATAAAAACACCAGGTAGGCGAGTTCAGGACCACTCACCAAACAATGTCCATATAGCTTTAAGTTTTGTATCGTAAAGGTAATTCTTACACAGTGTAAAAATCCAGTCAACAAAGGTATAAATAAAAAAGTCAAATTACCTCATAATCCTACCACCCCGCAAAACTGCTGTTAACATTTTGATGCTCTTGATTCTTTTGTTCCAGACATTTATGTATATATGCAAATCTACATACTTATATTTTTAACACATACATCTTAATTCCCATGTCTTAACACACACACTTAAGAATGAATTATTTTTTAAAAAAATATTTGTTTATTTTAAGAGCAAGAGAGAGCATGGGAGTGGGGAGCAGGGAGAGTAGAGGGAGAGAATATCAAGCACTCAGTGGGGAGTCTGACATGGGGCTTGGGCCTTGATCCTTCCACTCTGGGATCATGACCTGAGCTGAAATTAAGAGTTGGTTGGTGCTTAACCGACTGAGCCCCCAGGTGCCTCAAGAAGGAATTCTTTACTAAGCTTTGTGTATGGCTTTTTGGAGAGCATTTAGTGACAATATTTTACCCTTTGTTGAAGATGCTGATGGTACAGATAAACAGAGAGAGAAGCCCAGAGGGTTTCCAAGGATGATTACTGAGTTTCTGTGGAGTCCCTATAGTCTGGCTCTAGGTGTTTTTAAAACCATGACATTATAGTGGAATTCATTCCACACATTTCTGAGTATGGAAAAATAAAGGAGAGAAACCCTAATTCCTTACTCCTATCTGGAAGAGGTATCTAGCTGCTAGTAACAAGTCAAGAAATGCTAGTCATTATTATGCTTTACATTTATGATATTATTTGTCTTTATTACAAATCAACGAAGTAGAACATATAATCATCTGAAGCAAAGGGATTAAGCAATTTCCTAGAGATGAACAACTAGAGAACTCAAGAGCTGTGCTAGAGTCTCTCCACTTTGCCTCTCAGCTCTACTGGTAAAGTAGTGTTTCAAAGCAGTTGCTTCAGCAGATAATTAATTGTAATATAAATTCAAAGACTTTCCAGTGCAGGAACTGTAAGCATCTTATCTTATAGTTAACAAAGTGGTGAGGATCATAGCCTAATTTGGTCATCGATTGGTGCATGCAGGAGCAGTAACAAAGCATGTTCCTCACTAGAGCTTCCTCTCTCTCAAGCCACTCACTTGACCATGTCTCCTGAGAAATTGAGTGGAGTTTGCATAGTCTTGTCTTGCTTTGTGTAGGGTAAATGTGTCTGGACCAGGAGGAGTAGTGGACATGATTGACTGAATTTTCAAGGGTAGGAAAGCTACTTATATTTTGGACTCCCATGCTACATTGTACCACCAAGCAAATCTCTGGGAACTTCTCAATACACATTTGCTAGATAAAAATGAGGGGAGAAGAATAAGGGACTCATATCCGAAAAGTTGATTATCCAGTATTCTAGAGATTGGTAGGAACATAAATCTTACATGTTTATAAATCGTCTAGAACAGAAATTGTCTAGATAGTGTTATTTTCTTTCATGTAGTAAAAATCACTCTCAAAGGTAATTATCTATGAAAATAACATGGGAAAGAAACAGTGTTGCATTAAAGTTTTAAGATAATTCATTTTAGGGTATTTGGGGGGTGCTATAATTTATTTCTAAAACACAGGAGGTATGAGCTATAAAGTGCAGTCTGAGTATCATGGAGTCATTTTTGACTGGTTTTTTAAAATATTTGCTGTGTACCGCCATGGCACATGAGCCAACAAATTCCTGAGTATCACTAGGAAAGATATAAAAACACAAGTGAATATATTATAGCACTCTTACATCATTCAAAGCTTTGCCATTCTATGTGAAGTTTGCACACTATCCCTCCAGGAGACCTCATGGACATGAGGATCCGAAAAGGGAAAGTTCAGTGACTAAAGATGATATGGCATTTTTACTAAAATAATTATATTAATTATATCCAGCACTGCCGTAGTCCTTACTTGTATGCCATTCCAAGGGTGGGGGGCGGTGCCTTTACATGTATTTGTGGATTGGATCCTCACAAAATCCTATGGGGCAGGTAAAAGTATTTTTCTCCATTTTACAGATGAGGTTACTCAGGATTGCAGAATGTAAGTGACTCACCCAAGTTTTCCAACTACTAGTAAGTGGCTGAGGGAAGATTTGAAACCAGGCAAGCGTGGTCCTAAAATCCGTGCTCATATCCATTGACACTAAACAGGGAAGGTCGTGGATTCTGTTATGGGAAGAGGAAGCAGAGAAAAAACACTAGGGACATTTATAAAACAATAAACCGTGCTGAAAGACTTAGATGTGTCTTTCATCTATCAAAACACTGAAAATCAGCTACATTTTCAGACAAATAAGAGAGAGTGTTTATTTAGACAGGGCAGACAAAAACAAACAGAAACTTTAACACATTATTCTAAATAATGATAGGAATAAAATACCAGCAAGTTCAAAAAAAGGCTTAGGTAATTTCATAGGTTATATATGCATAGCCAGAATAACTGCTATTGCACCAACAAACATTAAAAATTTTCATGTATGCCACATAATGGGAATGTCACAATGTAACTCCTGGCCCCCTATCTGGAGGAGGGGAAATGCACTAGTTCAGAGCCTTATATTGCTCCTCTCCCTTCTTAATGGGTGACTATCATGGGCAATAATGTCGTTTACTTTCCCTTCACTCCCACCTCATTGTTTTTAAGATTTTATTTATTTATTTGACACACAGAGAGAGATCACAAGTAGGCAGAGGTAGGCAGAGAGAGAGAGAGGAGGAAGCAGGCTCCCCGATGAGCAGGGAGCCCCATGCAGGCCTCGATCCCAGGACCCTGAGATCATGACCTGAGCCGAAGGCAGAGGCTTTAACCCACTGAGCCACCCAGGCACCCTCCTACCTCATTTTAACAATTTATTCATACTGGTGCATCTTGAACCTTGCTGTGACTCACACAACTCTATGTGTGAAATAGCTAATTGACAGTAAATCATTCTTATATTAATGTTCTTCTTTATTCTTATTATCCTTCTTCTTTTGAAAATCTGAGTTCCCCATCCCAGTCACTCAAATCTTCTTTTTTTTTTTTCTTTTTTTCTGGACTCCCAGTCTCTGAAATTGTCTCTGGATTATTTCATTCCCTACCTTTATTGGTCAGTCATTTCATTATGATTTGTATCAACACCTTCAGTTCCTTTACCCCAGTCACTGAACTCACCATGCTGTAATCCCAGCTTTAAATCCAACCAGAATTTCTCTTCTGCTTCTGCTTTTAGCCAGCTAGAGAGTATCCAACAAAATACAGTTCCTAATATTTGACATGGAGATAGTAAATATATGATAAATCAGTCAATAAACACATGAGACACAAAACATCTCTTCTAATTAGCTGTCATGCATTTGTGATTTCCAAGTTCAGATGGTTCATTAATACCCATTGGCAACTAGCACTTCCAGCCCTTTAAAGTATCAGATACTGGTTGAGAAACTGACACTGGAACTCCAATCTTGAGTAACTTAACATCTCTAAACCTCAATTTCTGCATCTGCAAATGGGGATAACAATAGTGCCCACCTTAAAAGTCAATTTTTTTCTTATTGTGTTTTCTCAGTTTTCTTTATTGAATATATGTAATCTTTAATTTTTAAAAGTGTATTTTTAAAATTTAACAAATTTTAGTTACTATGTGTTTTAGATACTATGAGGTACAAAATGAATGTGCTCTGGTTTCTCTGATTCTAAGAACAGCTTCATCAAATGTGAGAAGAAGATGTGCTTCTAGTGAAAATAGTCTTAAGTAGGATAAGTGGGACAGAGAGGGCCAAAAACAAAATTCTGGGTGAAGTCTACAAAGGGAACAACACTGACCTGGGTAGAAGTCAGGTAATTGTTCACAAGTGAGGTAAAATCGGCTCTAAAATTGTCTTTTCCAGGGTGCCAGAGTGGCTCAGTTGGTTAAGCATCTGCCTTTAGCTCAGGTCATGATCTCAGGGTCCTAGGATCAAGCCCTATATTGGGCTTCCTGCTCATCAGGAAATCT
Organism: Ailurus styani; assembly: GCA_002007465.1. Taxonomy (NCBI): domain Eukaryota; kingdom Metazoa; phylum Chordata; class Mammalia; order Carnivora; family Ailuridae; genus Ailurus; species Ailurus styani. The sequence continues at coordinate 1,913,943 of LNAC01000302.1, read as the reverse complement.
GCTTCTCCCTCTCCCTCTCACCCTCCTCCCTGCTTGTGCATGCACTCTGTCTCTCTCTCTCTCTCTCTCTCTCTCTGTGTCAGATAAAGGAATAAAATATTTAAATCAAAAAATAAAATTATCCTTTTCATCCTATATTAAGAAAAAAGTTTTAAAAAATAAGTTTTAGTATTACCATGCTTTTCTGTTACTTCTTCAGTAAACATCTTAACTCTTTGAGATTTATTTTTGTGAGTCAGAAAAGAGACAATGTCTAGATCTATCCATATTGCCATGAGTAGAAAGGGTACGTAGTGAGACTGGAGGCTAAGGCTGTGTCTCTCTCTTATGTAATTACTAGTTATCAGAACAGCACTAAATTTGTTCACCTATTATAATTCTTCTGAAGGAATACATATTTGCTAAAATATGATTCAAAGAAGTGCTACTGTTTTGATAATTTATAGAACAAAAGAACTGGATTATATAAAGTATTTTCCACTTGATATATTCTCTCAATCAAGGTTAAAAACCTTAAAGAAACCTTCCAAAGGAAATTATTGTTCTCAGAGGCAGAGTCGAAGAGTTTATGATTTGGAAATTAAATTGGGTGGATAAGAACAAACTGGAAACTTACAGCACTTGAACTGGGTGGTGTTATCATACCAACTCACACATTTTCCTTAGATACTGTCAAATGGAAAGAGAAATTAAAATTAAACAGAGCTTATTAAGAATTGTTAGTCTGAAGAGCACTTCATCAGTTCTGGAGTATATGTAAGTGTCATGGCTAATTAAAATTGAATTTTAGTGCTGCTAATATAATCTGCAATCTGAGAGTCTCCTATCTGGGAATTTATCCAGTATTTTGTCAAGATGTTCTTGGTACCATTATTAGTATTCATTGGGGACCATTATAGTTATATCTAGTTGACCTTCCATTTAAAAAACTCAACAACAAAGCAAAATAAAAAGCTTCATGTATCTTGTGTGTAGAGAACAGGTTTTTTGGTGTAACTATTTGGTGTAGATATTTGGAATTCTCAAAGAAAATTGGGGTAAATTTGAAATATTTTGGCTTTTATTTTTTTAATTTTTTTGCCATTTGCATCATTTTTTTCAGTGATCCAAGATTCATTGTTTATGCACCACATCCAGTGCTCCATGTAATACGTGCCCTTAATACCCACCACCAGGTTCATCCATCCCCCCCCCCCCCCCCCTCCATTACCCTCAGTTTGTTTCTCAGAGTCCGCAGTCTCATCTTTCATCTCCCCCTCCAATTTATCCCAATTCAGTTTTCCTTTCCTTCTCGTAATGTCCTCCATTTTATTCCTTATGTTCCTCAAGTAAGTGAAACCATATGATAATTTACTTTCTCTGCTTGACTTATTTTCCTCGGCATAGTCTCCTCCAGGCCCATCCATATTGGTACAAAAGTTGGGTACTCATCCTTTCTGATGGCTGTGTAATATTCTATTGTATATATGGACCACATCTTTATCCATTCATCCATTGAAGGGCATCTAGGCTCTTTCCACAGTTTGGTGATTGTGGACATGGCTGCTATGAACATTGGGGTGTATATAGCCCTTCTTTTCACTACATCAGTATCTTTGGGGTAAATACCCAGTAGTGCAATTGCAGGGTAATAGGGTAGCTCTATTTTTAATTTTTTTGAGGAAACTCCACACTGTTTTCCAAAGTGGCTCCACCAACTCGCATTGCCACCAACAGTGTAAGAGGGTTCCCCTTTCTCCACATCCTCTCCAACACTTGTTTCTTGCCCTGTTGGTTTTGGTCATTCTTACTGGTGTAAGGTGGTATCTCAATGTGGTCTCGATTTGAGTTTCCCTGCTGGCTAGTGATGATGAACATTTTTTCATGTGTCTGTTAGCCATTTGTATGTCTTCTTTGGAGAAGTATCTGTTCATGTCTTCCCATTTTTTGACATGATTATCTTTTGGGGGGAGGCATTGAGCTTGAGGAGTTCTTTATAGATCTTGGATATCAGCCCTTTGTCTGCAATGTCATTTGTGAATATCCCATTCTGTGGGTTTCCTCTTTGTTTTGTTGACTGTTTCCTTTGCCATGCAGAAGCTTTTTATCTTAATGAAGTCCCAAAAGTTCATTTAGGCTTTTAAACCATACTTATCAAAACCTCTTTTTTAATTTTGATGTTCTATATTTATGACAGGAGGAAGATGTAAGTTACATTAATTTTTTACTCATATTAAAACAAGTATAGGAATAAAGAAATAGTGACAAGCTTAAGAGTATTCTGAAGGAGAAATATTTTTGAAACAAAAATACTTTCCCAGATGTCCTATGCAATCCTTTATTTCCATCAAGAAACTATCTTCTGTATTCTGTATCTAATCATTAACTACCTGAGCACTGTAGTGAGATTCTTTCTTCTTTTCTTTCTTTTCTTTTTTTTTTCTTCCTTCCCTCGTTCCCTCCTTCCCTCCTTCCTTACTTAGACAGAAGTGAAGTTGTGTGAGTTGGAGGGGGGAGGCAGAGGGAGAGACACTTAAGCAAACACTGCACTTAGCCCAGAGCCCAACACAGGTCTTGATCTAACAACCCTGAAATCATGATCTGAGCCAAAATCAAGGGTCGGACATTTAACCAACTGAGACACCCAGTTTCCCTTGCTGTCATGGGGTTAATATATATGCACAAATTCTTTGATAATATTCCCTCCAGTTGGTGGATCTTAACACCTCTCACCTTGAATGCAGGTAGAACTTAATGACTTCTAACAAATGGAGTATGCAAATGGAAAACTGGTAACTATAGTAGAGAAAATTGGCAGTCATCATCTTGACCAGGTTAAGGTTAACCACACTAGTGATAATTCATGTCAATATCAGATACCTTGATATGATGTAATAAGGTGATAAGAACAGCATTTCACCTTCTTCTAAACTCCTACCTCAAGTCTACTTTTGAGAAAAATATCAGAAAATTCCAAATGGAAAGATATTTTACAAAATATCTGTCCAGTACTCTTCAAAATTTTTAAAGTCCTGAAAGACAAAGAAAAATACAAAGTGGAGGAGACCAAGGAGACAAGACAACAAAATCCAATGTGCTTTTTCTGGTATAGATCAGGACCAGAAATAGAACATTAATGGAAAAACAAGAAATCTAAGTGAAGTCTCTAGTTTAAGTCATAGTATTGTACCAGTGTTTCTTAGTTGTTATTTGTGCTATGGTTATATAGGATAACTTTAGGGAGCCAGATGAAGGGTATAGGAACTCTCTGCACTAACTTTTCAACTCTTTTGTAAATCCAAAATCATTTCATAATAAAAATCTTTAAAAATAACTAATCCATGGGGCACCTGTGTGGCTCAGCCAGTTAAGCATCTGCCTTTGGCTCAGGTCACAATCCCAGGCTTCCAGTATTGAGCTCTGTGGCCAGCTCCCTACTCAGCAGGAGTCTGCTTCTCCATCTTCCTCTTCTCCTCCCCCCCTCAAGCTCACTCCCTCTGTCGCTCACTCTCACTCTCACTCTCAAATAAATAAAATATGAAAAAAAATAATTCATGAGACATCATGGTTCTTGTAATTCGTTACTCTGGTAGACCTGCTCTAAGATTGCTCCCTATAGACCTTGACTTCTATATTATCATACTTGTGTATGTCCCTTTCATGCTGAATCAGGACTGACCTGTGTGTACCAGAATACTACGAAAGGGAAGGTTTGTTATTACTGAGGCCGGATCATGAAAGGTGTTGTGGCATTCACCTCATTCTCTTAAGTCACTCAGTCTGGGGTAAGTGAACTTTCATGCTTTGAGAACTCTCATGAAGACCTGTGGATAATCCCATGTAGATAGGAATAAGATCTACTAACATCTAATGACACCTGCTAAGCATGTGTGTGAACCACCTAGGAAATGGATTTTCCAGCCCTAGGGTGACCTTCGGATGGCCATAGCCCAGTCAACATCTGACTTTAATCCCTTGCACCAAAAATACCCAACTGATGATCATTGTTATTTTAAACTCCTGAGCTTTGGAGTTAAGCTTTGGTTATACATCAACAGATGATCAATAAAATTACTTAAATGATAATATATTAAGTTCATCAAATGCCATTCTGATCAAAGAGATGATACTACATAGTATAGACAAATACTGTGCCTATTTCATGCTACTTGGGATATTTTAAAACTTACATCAGATGAGCAGCAATATTATTAGCTGGAGAATTTAGAATTTAATGCTTAATAAAACATGTCCTTTTTGGCTCAGTGGGTTAAAGCCACTGCCTTCGGCTCGGGTCATGATCCCAGGGTCCTGGGATCGAGGCCCACGTCGGGCTCTCTGCTCAGCAGGGAGCCTGCTTCCTTCTCTCTCTTCTCTCTCTGCCTGCCTCTCTGCCGACTTGTAATCTCTCTCTCTGTGTCAAATGAATAAATAAAATCTTTAAAAAAAAAAAAAAACATGTCCTTTTGTTCAAGGTATTAGTAAGAGGAACCCAAAGGACACCAAAATTTACCAAACTGAAGGATGATTAAATTGAATTTTAAATATTCATATTTCTTATATTTGCCCCTGCCTGAAACTACTGTTTTTTTCTTTCTTTTTTTTTTAAGATTTTATTTATTTATTTGACACAGAGAGATCAGATCACAAGTAGGCAGAGAGACAGGCAGAGAGAGAGGAGGAAGCAGGCTCCCCGCCGAGCAGGGAGCCCGATGCGGGCCTCAATCCCAGGACCCTGAGATCATGACCTGAGCCGAAGGCAGAGGCTTTAACCCACTGAGCCACCCAGGCGCCCACTACTGTTTTTTTCTACATTACTATGAATGAGATACAATTCCATTTTTGGAAGATTTAAACTTGACTTAATCTAAGACTCTAGATCTTCTCTAGACCCAGCTTCTAAAGAAAACTCATCAGAGTTTTATACATCATCAATTATATTTAGTGTCACTTGGGGGGGGTGACTGTCCTACATTTATTGACTGCTATATATATTTTTCCAATGAACTAGATCAGAAATTTATCTTTGACCTTTTCCTTACATTTAATTACTCTGCAAAAACCAAAAATTGCACAATTGCACATTTGTTATGCTGGAACTTTGTTTTCCTATCCTAAATATCTGAATTTTAAAGTTCATGGTAAATTCAAGACTTTTGCAGTTATTTCTGCAAAACTGGCCTTTACAACAGCCTTGTCTATCAGTTCTGTTGCACTATTATAATATTTATGCCTTCATTCATAAAATGGAACAACCAACAGACTCCTTCAGGTTGCTGATGTATTGTAAGAAGAAAACTATTGAGAAAACAAGTCTAACCCTTTCTAAATCATCTCTCCATATGTCCTGGTCCATCAATTAGTGTATTTACATCTCCTGTGCAACTATGCACACCTTTAGCAACATTTAAATTTAGGTTGAGTTGTTTTCAAGTATAAAGGGTTCCTTTAAATTTTTAAATCGCCTAGCAATGGAGTAAAATAATTTTTCTGTAACTAATGTTGCTTTCCTTACCAATGGCATCTGGTTTTGTGTTGGGTGCAGAAATTCCGGGGGAAGTTTTTAGGTTTTATGATCAGTTTTTCTCTTTGTGAAACTGATGTGTAAAATTAATAGGCCTATGTAAGACTAAAGGAATCCTCGATTTTAGTAATAACTTATTTTGAAAATGTGAGGTGACACCTTGATAAATTCCACATGTTTTAGAAATATTTATTAATACCAACTATTATTAATGGACACAATGGCCTAGGTATTATGGAAAAGTAGCTACATAGTTCATCTACAATGCTTACACCCTATCCCCTTTTAACTTGTGTATTCTATGGGCATTTAATGTCTACTTCTTGTCTACTAACATTCTGTCTTCTCAATTGGATATTTTAGTAATGGCTCAAAAATTTTTTGTGACATTCATGGTCCTGGCAGGAAATAAGTTGTAGTTACATGGTTTCAATAAAGAAATTCTTAAGAAGAGTTTACTTACTAGCAGGACTAGCAAAAAAATTAAAAGTTGTTGAAGAAACGAGAGAATAGCAATGGTAGGGAAAAGTTGTTTCCATTAAAAACTAAGAAACAAGGGAATAAGCCCAGAGAGGACTGGAGCCCTAGAAGGGAGATGATTCAATGGGAATTCGAGTCTTCAAAAGTTAAAATTGTTCCTGATAATTTTGTCAGAACAATAAAGATGCTGGGAGAAAAACATCTTAGTATCTTTCATCCTACTTTGCTAATCTCCTGCTTTCCTGAAGATGTTTCCTGTAGGCAAAATCTAATCAAAGGCCTGCTAGTTTGACAACATGTCCTAGAGATTAGCCACAAAGACCTCCAGAACAGAGCAGAGCAGTATGGAGAAGCAATCTTGGAAAGGTAATAATGGAGAAAAACCAACATACCTACATAATATAAATTGAAATAATTACAGTATTCCTGAACATGACATGGCTCTTCTTCTAAGATAACATATCTGACAATAAGTAAGGAATAAAAAGGACCTGGTAGATAATCTTGAAATTAATTTGTATAAGTACAAACCATTTAATGAAATAAACACTGGTGGGTGATTCTTCAGGACCATGGACAGATTTCCCCCACTGCTGCTTTGTGGTTTTCAGCAGTATATTATGCTTTTCCTACTTCTCTAGATAAAATCTCCCAAGTTTTATTGAAAGCTATGTATTGAAGCTATTATCTTACTGATTCTATAAATATCTTATGAGATTAAAATGATTAAGCTCTTTGGTATAGACATTTTCACTCATATGGCAGCCCATGTGGCAGCCCTCTGCCGCAATGGTGCTCTTAAGACTAATTCTCTGTCCTCTGCACAAGATGCGGAAGGATGATGTTTTATGTTACAGAACCAGATGCTGAAAACAGTGAGTCTGTCACTACTGTGGCTTTAAGAAAATTTGCATTTCTGGCACAGAAAAGAATAATTTGGAGTAGCTTTTAGAATTATAATAATGCCTTTAGATATCTTATTGACCTTCAGCTGTTGTTACATAATCTTGAAATTTATTAAGATCATTATAGATAATGAAATTCCAGATGACCTCACAAGTCACATTTTTTCAGCTATGTCAACTAGATCATTTCCTTAAAACAAAATCCAGAGTATTGTGGGGTTTTTTGTTTTTTCTTTTTTGGGAGGAGTATGTTTGTTGTGTTTTTTGTTTTTGTTTTGTTTTGTTGCACTTAGCATATCTTGTTCATATGCCAGGAGCCCCCACTGATACCTCAGATTGCTACATAAAATGCTGCATCTTTTTTGGTGCCGAATCACAGACTAAGCCACCAAATTACATATCCACTAAACATGGTTCAGTTCTTGGAATGCTTCTACAGTTTAGGATCTATGAGGAACAGTATCCTAGGCCCGTCTTATTCTCTAATGAATTATAAATTTTACTTCTTCATAAACATGTTTCATGCTCAGCTGGAGATAAGAAAATACATATTTATATTTTCTATTAAATATTAGTTCAAAGAAACACTTTATAAAATATTTGTAAAGTTTAAAGAAAAATAATACACTGAGCAACTCGCTTATACAGTTTCAAAGGAAAATGGTAACAGTGCGCTGAATATGTATTACTCCCTGGATGTTCATTTTGTTTCTCCTGAATTATGCCCTTTTATTTTCCCTCTACATTTTAGCTCCTTGAAATTAGACATTCTGGCTTTATTCAGTAAATGTTGTATAAATTTACCCACATATTTGCCTCTTTTTTGTCCCTTACTATTCTTGAATTTCAGACTTCCATCTGTGGTCATTTTCCTTCTGCCTAAAATATATCTTTTGGAATTCTCTTTAGAAAGGAGCCACAGCACTACACACTCTTTATTTTTAATATGTATGAAAACATTATTAATTCTGTTTTGTTTTTGAAAGATATTTTTACTCATATACAATTCTAAGTTACTAGTATTTTCTTGTAGCCCCTTAAATGTATTCTTCCATTAACTTCTGACTTCCATGGCCAGTTCTGAGTAATCGCTTACAGTACTATAGTCAATGCTTAAACAACAAACTACCTTTTCTTTTAACTTTTAAAATCACATCTTTATCTGTAGTTTCACCCTAATGTGTAATTACTTCTTATTTACTTGTCAATCAATCATACTTGGAATTTTGGCACTTTGTAACAAGTACTGTAAGAGTCAGAAACAGGCCCGGGCTCTGTGTTATGAAGCTTATAAGGAGGTGAGAAAAAAATTAAACAAACGTCAGAAACAAGACTGATTTGGAGCAAAGGGTTGTGCATTACATTTTGGATATTTTGAATATGATATGTCTTTTAAGGTATTTAAGAAGAGATATAAAGTAGACAATTTGACTATGTCATTAACTCAAAGAAGTTTGGACTGAAGATAGAAGTTTAAACATCACATAAATAGAGGAGGAAAATAAAATCAGAGATTGGTTGGAATTTCCTAAGATTAGAATGTAGAATGAGAAGAGATGAGGTCTTAGGATAGAGTCTTGAAACTCTGGTATTTAACAGCCAAGGAAATAGGTAATGAGGACTGAGATGAAGCAACATATTAGGGGGAAATCAGAAATAGTAGGTTCACAGATTGCAATAGAATCTTTAAAAGAGAAAGTTCCAAAAGGAAGAGAATGGTCAACTATTTGAAATGCTGCTTGGAGGGAACTTAATTAAGATAGTACTGAAAAAAGCCCGTTTAAGTAACTGCCATATAGAAATGAAGAGATAGCCCTGAAGTCAGATTAAAATGGGTTGAGAAGTAATGGACAGGGAGAAAATACAGGCAAGAAGTCATATACAAGTCACTGTAGGTTACAGTATGAGGCAGTAAAAAACAACCTGAAAATTTCAATGGTAGCAATGTCACAGAGGCTGATTTTTTGCTCAAACTATTTTCCATTGTGAGTTGACATCTGCTCTGCTGATGCCCTACACCATTTAGGACAAAATGAAGTGGCAGCTATTATCTGACACATGAGGGGGTCTTAAAATTAAAAAAAAAAAGTGGCAGGACCATGCAATTTTTCTAAAAGCTGCTTCTCGAAAGTGGCACATATCACTTTCACATGTATTTCATTAACTAAAAGTCACATGGCCAAGATTAATGTGAATGGCACAGCATATAGGGAGGGGATATTTTAATTGAATATATAATCTACCATTTGTGTAGAGAGCTTTTTTCATTGTTTTCACTGTAAATGAGGAGAATGGGAAATGAGAGTGGCCAGATTAGTTGATTTTTTAAAGGGAGATAATCGATGATTTTTAATTAGGATGGGGAAGACTCTAACTATAAACGAATTATGGAGTATATTGGTAAAGGGGTTGTTTAATATTTTGAGGTTTCTAAGAAATAGAATCCAAATCATGATGGGGTGGCCCTGGCCCTACATAGGAAGAACTTCTCCCTCACTAATTAAAGTTAAAAAGCTTATCTAAGTAGATTTATACTTGATGGAATTCCAATATCTATGAAGGCTTTTTGTGAAATAGAACATAAGAAATCTACTAAGATGAGAAAATTAAGACATTTTTCAAAGGTCAAGGAAAGCAGTTTTGAAACATTCCATGTGGTGAAGAGAGGGTGAAACAAAAAATATAGTCAAATTGCTAAATAGTCCTGAGGGTCAATTTTATTTTGCTGATTATAAAGTTACAGCATCACCATCTGCCCTCTTGTGGATTCTCCAGCTGTATTTGCTCAGATGCAGGCAAAATAAAGCAGTTGAGTTGGATTCATCCATCATTTCGGCTTTGCCCGGTGGAAATGAAGAAATAAGACAGACAAAGATAATAAGTTGTAGGCAAAAGTGTAACTGAAGTGCTGAACCATGGTAATTAAGCAAAAAAAAAAAATGACATGAAGATGCAAAAGGTCTATTTTACTGGGGTGAAGGCAGATCAAATTGGAGACCTTGATGAGGGAGAAGAGGAAATCATTGCACACAGAAGCCTCAAAGGAGAGGAAGTGTAAGGAGTGAGTGCTTTGTGAGTTCGTGATGTGGGATTCAAAGAGCTTAAGGTGTGACAGGTTTGGGAATATGAATGTGGAAGTAGAAGTGGGTAGATTAGGTAGCTTAGAGAAGGTGGTTGAGAGGTTGGATGGGTCATCTGCTTGTGTGTGCTGAAGAAACCTTTTGTCATAGAAGGAGAGAGGGACTATGTACTGGGGCCAACAGCTCTGATGAATATCCACTGATCTGATTATATGTAGCTTCTGGTGACGAGAGCAACAGATGGAGGCCTACCAAAATATGATCCTCAATGAATATCCCTTTTTTTTTTCCTAAGAAGGTTGGAATAGTAAAGGTAGATAGAAATGGGGAACAAGTAAATCTAATTTTCAGAAAAAGCATTTGATGAATACCAACACTCATTTCTCATAAAAATTATCAACAAACTAGGAATGTAGAAAATCTCTTCAACTTGATAAGCAACATCTATAAACATCTTACAACCAACAGTGGACTTAATGGTTAGAAATAAGAAGCTTTCCCCTAAGATCAGGAACAAACCAAGGATGTGCCATCTCACCACTTTCATTCAACATTGAAGTGGAAAGTCCTACCTAATGCAGTAAGACCAAAAAGGAAATAAAAAATAGAGCCAAGGGCGCCTGGGTGGCTCAGTGGTTAAGCCTCTGCCTTCGGCTCAGGTCATGATCTCAGGGTCCTGGGATCTAGCCCCGCATCAGGCTCCCTGCTCGGCAGGGAGCCTGCTCCCTCCTCTCTCTCTGCCCGCCTCTCTGCCTACTTGTGATCTCTCTCTCTGTGTCAAGTAAATAAATAAAATCTTTAAAAAAATAGAGCCAATATGGTGATATGTTCATAGATGTTATGAATGTCTATGTAGAAAATCACAAAAGAATTGACAAAAACAGTACTGGAACTAATAAGTAATTATAGCAAATTTACAGGCTTTAAAAACACAATAGCCTTTATATCAGCACCAAAAAAACCAAAAAACAAAAACCCTGAAAATACTTCAGTATAAATCTATACTAATATATGCAGGATCTATATGAGGAAAACTATAAATCTGATGAAAGAAATCAAAGATCTAAATATGTGGATATTCCACGTCCACACATAGGAAAAGTCAATATCATTAAGATGCCAGTTCTTCCTAATTTGATCAATAGACTTAGCACAATCTCAATAAAAATCCCAGCAACTTTTTTAGTGAGTATCCACAAAGTGATTCTAATGTTTATATGGAATGGCAGGAGACTCAGAATAGCTAATAGAATACTAAAGAAGAGTAACAAACTCAGAAGAGTGACTACTGATACTACTTGACTTCGAGACCTAATACAAAGCTACAGTAATTAAGATGGGATGATATTAGCGAAAGAAGAGAAATAAAATAGTTCAGTGGAATGAAATAGAGACACAGACTCATACATTTATAATCAACTAATCATTGACAAAGGAGCAAAGACAATTCAGTATAGAAAGAATAGACTTCTCAACAAATGGTGCTTATAAAATTGGACATTCTTATACAAAAATAATTTTTGCAGCCACTACACTTTTCACAAAAATTAAATCAAAATGGATCATAGACCAAAATGTAAATCACAAAACTATAAAACCTCTACAAGATAGCATAGAAGAAAAAATTTAGGTGACCTTGAGTTTGATGATGAATTTTTAGGTATAATACCAAAAGCACCATCCATGAAAGAAAATACTAACTTAGGCCTTATTAAAATTAAAAACTTCTGCTCTGTGGAAGGCACTGTCAAGAGATTTAAAAATCCACAGACTGGGAGAAAATACATGCAAAAGACAAACATGCTAAAGGTCTCTTAACCAAAATATAAAAACTCTTAAAACTCAACAGTAAAAATAACAAATTTAAAAATGAGCAAAAGACTTGAACAGATACTTCATGAAAGAAGATGTATAGATGACAATTATTATATAAAAAGATGCACTACATCAGCTATCATTAGGGAAATGCAAATTAAAACAACAATGAGATACCATTACAAACCTATTAGAATGGCCCAAACCCAAAACACTGACAACACCAAATGCTGGCAAGGATATAGAGCAATAGGAAAAATCCTACATTGCTGATGGGAATGCAAAATGGTATAGGCACTTTGGAAGACCGCTGGGTAATTTCTTACCAAATTGAACATATTCTTATATCCAGCAACCATGCTCTTTAATTTATCCAAATGAGTAGAAAACTTACGTTTATCCAAAAATCTGCCCACAGATACCTATGGCACCTTTATTCATAATTGTCAAAACTTGGAAGCAACTAAGATATTCCTTAGTAGGTGAATGGATAAGTAAACTGTGGTACATCTAGACAGTAGGATAATATTTAGCACTAAAAAACAAATGAGCTATCAAGCCATGAAAAAACATGGAGGAACCTTAAATGCCATATTACTATGTGAAAGAAGCTAATTTGAAAAAGCTGCATATTGTACAATTCCAACTATATGCCATTCTGGAAGAGGTCACTCTATGGCGACAGTAAAAGATTAATGTTTTCCAGGGATTCCTGGAGAGGGAGGGAAGGATGAATGGGTAGAGCACAGAGAATATTTAAGTCAGTGAAAGTAGTCTGTATGATATTCTATAGATGGATGTATGGTCTTATGTGTTTATCACAAACCATAGAACTGTACAGCACAAAGAGTCAGCCCTAATGTAAATTGTGATTTTGGTTAATAATAATGTCAGTATTGGTTCATCAGTTATAACAAATGGACCTTTCTCATGCAAGGCGTTAATAATAGGGGAAACTGGGGTGAGGGATGATAAGAGTATATGAAGGGTTTTTTTTATATATCCGCTCATTGTTTTCTGTAAACCCGAAACTGCCCTAAAAACAAAGTCTAATTATTTAAAGAAATTTAGTATTAACCCAATTCTTTAACCCAGCTCTATGGAGGATTCAGATAGGTGTTATCTACTCTGTTTAAACATCTTGGGCTGTCTTGATAATCAGATCTCATAATAATAGATGAAGGGTAGATCCGTGGACTCATTCATTGTTACACTAAGCTACAATATGTTTATTAATTCTTGGCAAAATGTGAGTGTGCCTATATATGTTTGTGTATGGCATGCACACATTTTTCCTAAGCATTCAAAATAGTATTTAAAAAGCTTGACTATGAATGTGAATCAAAGTTAATAAGGGAGAAAATTAAAGAGAATAACTCAGAATCAGTTGGTTAGAGTTGGTAAATTTAAAGGATGCAACATATTTGTATATTCTAAAATTTCTTCCTGTTTCTTCCTTTTCATCTCTACTTCTTTGGTGCAAACATTGACTTGTTTCCATAAATTTCCAACGTCGTCTTCCTTCTAAAATGCATTCCTGCTCACACTTTCAGCAAGAAGATCTGTCCACTGCCAGCAGTGTGATGTTCTACACTTGCTATGAAAACTGCATTATTAATTGTTTAAAAAACACATTAACCCATTACTTGAGTGTCCAATAACTGCCAGGGTCCTTGGTACAGAGTATGCTCCAAATTAATGCCAATTCTCCTCACCATTTGGCCAGTAAGTGAACCAATCTGTTTTAATGAAAGGAAGAGAAATGTCCTTTTTACTTGTCACCTAGACCCCCAAAATACTGAGGGAAGTATCAGAATTGTTTCTGTGCTTCCAAGAGTATTTACTTTTAAAGTTCGCTTGGTAAATCAGTTCAATAAAACCGTAGCAGTGAGGCACTGAGACCTGGATTGTATGAAACTACTGTTGAAAGAATGAAACTCTGTCCCTTGTAAATATTGGTTAATCTGTTCACTCTTTCTCTTGAGAACCTTGGAAATTGTGTGAGCCTGTCTTTAAATATAGACATGGCATTCATTGGTAGCAACATAAATGTGACATAAAACAGCATTTTGTCATATGTAACATTTATTTTAAGATATTTCATTGCAGTCTCTTCTACCTAATGTGCATCTAGATAACCCCATTGTGTTTTCACACTGAAGAATTCTTTAAATAATCAAGGGTGCTATTTAAAAATATTAAAAAATAAATAAAATATTAAAAAAATGATTTATGCAAATGGAAGAATTTCAAAGTATTTTATTTTTTTCAAGATTTATTTGAGAAAGAGAGCACACAAGAGCAGAGAGAGGGGCAGAGAAAGAGGGAGAGAATCTCAAGCAGACTCTTCACTGAGCATGGAGTCCAACGCGGGGACTTGATCTTAGTACCCTAAGATCATGACCTGACCTGAAACCAAGAGTCAGATGCTCCACCCATGTGCCCCCAAAGTATTTTAGAGTTTATTACATTCTGTATTAGGTATGTATAATATCAGTTGTACCAGCATATCTTGCATCTTATATAAAAGGAAGTTGTTACAAAATAAAATTAAAGAATAAAAAATCCATTTGGTATTATAATAAAATAATTCTCAGCTTCCCTGATAAATTAGGCTGTACTTTTCATTTATTGTTTACCCTATTTAGAGAACCAAAGTGCCATCTTCATTTTATTGTGCATTTTCTTATGAGAGGAAGGACACACTATATCACAAATTAGATTATAATCCTAATAATTAAGGTAAAAGTTTTGGTGTTTATATGTTTTGTTCTGTAGGAGTTCTTTCCCTAAATGAACTGGTTAATTAATCATGTTCCCTGGAGTGGAAAATTGGCCTAATTAGACCAAGGTCAGAATGCAGTTCACTGCTAAGGTTAATTAATTCTGGTCTCCTGGCTCGGATTAATAACTAATCTAGCCATCTAATGGTCAACACTTATGAGATTGTATTTTACAATTATATTAGAGTAGATAGACTGCTTTAATAGTGGCTTTCATGTCTAAGAGAAAGGTGTACATGATTTTTCTGTACCCATTGCAAGCTATAAATAATTGCTAAGATTATCACAGATTGCCGTGGAATTAGAAAGGTCCAAGTGCACCTTGTGCCTCCACCCCGCTCCTAAAGCAGTGAGTTCCTTGGGGCAGGGACCTTGTCTGATTCACCATCATGACCCCTGTGTGCCTAGCACAGTGTCTGAACAAGATAGACCTTTGATAAATCTTATTAAATGAATAGGAAAAATGGGCCACTATGGGAATGTTGTCACAGTCACATATGCAGTTTTACATGCTTCTCCAAATAAAACAATAAAATGATGGACAGCTCTGCCTCCTTAACTTGTAACTGTGTGCTCTAATTAATCTGTGGTCCGGTGCCCAGGTTCCCGTCTCCATCTGCCCCTTCATTAGTTTCCCTCACTGTTCCTTTCAGTCTCAAAAGCATCTTTTGACCCTTTATCTGTTGTCATGCTTTTTCATAGCCTTTACAGTTAGGTTTCTTGGAGGCATTGTCTTTGCTTAATGTCTTATCTTTCTTATCTCCTGTGTCAACTACTCATTTCAGGGCTCTCTGACCCACAGTGAAACTTCTCTGGCTAAGGTCCTCTCTTTGGTGCCAGATCAAGATGTCTTCCTACCTGGACTCTGAAAGAGCTGATGCCCTCTGCCATGTTTCCTTTCTTGGCCTTTGGTTTCCAGGACATGGGCACCACTCCCTACTTCGATTTTCCTCCTGCTGATCTAATACCCAATCTCGTCAGGATTTTCATTACCTAACTCTTAGGAGCCCAGGGCTTATTCTTGTCTTTGTCTAGTTACTCTCAAAAAAATTCTCTGGGATGGAGGCAGGAGTCCCCTGTGGTTTTCTATGGTTGTCAGACACTATTGATGCCCTTATCTATGTAGCTCTCAGAGCTTCAAGGGGAAACCATTTGTATTAGAATTTCCCATTGACATTTTCAGTATAAAATACCCAAAATGTATCATGTAACTTCCCTGCTATTAAACGTGCTGTTCTTCCTGTGTCACATCTCTGTGAGTGGCAACATCATCTCTCTAGAGACCCAAATTAAAGTTTGGGACTAACTTACCCCCTCATTAGTCCTCAAACTGTGGGATTTTATGGTCTTAATGTCTCTCCGGTGCATTTCCTTCTCTCCTTTCTTCCCAGTGACTCTGTTGGTTCAGGGGCCCACCTGGTTTCATTTCTTGCCCAAATTACTTCAGTGGCCATCCAGATGGTCCCTTCCTATCATTTTCCATACGAATCTAAATGCAAATCTGGTGAGATCATTTCCCTCGTCCACACCTGTTGGTGTCTGCTACCCTCAGTGTAAAGATGAAACCCCTAGGATTGCCACTCATGTTTCAGCCATATTTACTCTGGAATCTGCTTCAAAGAAGGGCAGAGATTATGTCTCATTAATTTTTATACCCTTAAAGTCTACCTTAGTGGCTTATACCTAATTAATGCCCAAAACATATTTGTTCAATACATAGGCAAACAGATGAAAATATAAGTAAGTGTTATCATTATGCTTTAACACATGCGAGAGAAAGCACTTTATGAAATAACATAACTGTAATTTAGTTGTCACTTTATCACCCATAGATTTCTTATAAACTGGCTTCCCTCATGATAAATATAAATATTCATGTTAATGCTGATTACTGGCAAAAAAACTTCCTGAGGGCGCCTGGGTGGCTCAGTGGGTTAAAGCCTCTGCTTGCGGCTCAGGTCATGATCTCAGCATCCTGGGATCGAGGCCCACATGGGGCTCTCTGCTCAGCAGGGAGCCTGCTTCCTCCTCTCCCTGTCTCTCTGCCTGCCTCTCTGCCTACTTGTAGTCTCTCTCTCTGTGTCAAATAAATAAATAAAAAATCTTTAAAAAAAAAAAAACTTCCTGAAAAACATTTCAAATGATTAGAAATTGATGGTTATATTAATTTCAGTGATAGTGTTTTTTATACTCATGAAAAAAATAATGATTCATGGATGATATATTGACACCCTATTAACATAAATATTTGTATCATTAATGATATTATTAAAGGCATGTGGTACACCCATTAATTAGGGTACTTAATTTTTGTAAAGGTCTTATGATGAGGTGTAATTGTCCCTATTATAAAGCCCTGCACCCTAGTTCCCTCTCTTACTTTTGCAGATTAATAGCAGAATCAGTTTGGGAGTTTTGGACAGAGCTGATATGTTTTAAGGACTCAGTGGCTCTGGCAGCATCCTATGATCCAGCAAGACCATCTCAAAGTCATCCTGTTTGATGACACTTGGAGCTCAGTGTCCCTTGCCCTTCCGTCAGTACCATTCATTAGGCACAAGCTGTCTGCCTTCCTGTCGCCAAGTTAAGTGATGTACAGTTGGAGCTTTGCGGATTCTAACACTGCAGGGAAAAATGTCTTCCTGTTGGGAATAGCTGCTCTTGCAAAAAGAAACCCAGAAAAGAAGCAGTATGTACAAAATGTGGTAAATGAGCATGGTTTTAAAAATGCATACAAAACATGTGTATGTTTATATTTTTAAAGAGACTTAGAACTGCTGAAACCTGAAAACGTGCTTGTGCTCTTTTTCTTAACTGGGTGAGTGAGCTGTGAATGATCAAAATAAGAGAAAGGGTCAGAAGGAAAGCTGAAATAGAATGCAGAAAACCCTCATTAATACAATAAGTTATGTTACCATCACAAAAATAGCATCCCTACACTCACCTGTAGTAATACAGTCATTTTACATGGTGATTCCTTGCTTTATCTTGTCTGGAGAGATGAAAGGAGGATCTTGACCATTGTTGTTCTGCAGAAGCATATTGAGTGATTGCTGATATTTCTGGGTAAAATAAAGGGACAAGTGATTTATCACCAAATGTTTCAAGCAGGATCTATGCCAACTGACACCAGTTCTGTTGGGGGCTATCTAGGACACTCGCAGAGGAAGCACTTGAAAGGACAGAGGTCTTACTGGGCTCTAATGAGCTATCAATTCATATCACCCTTTGCCATTTGCAATGAATAGGTTTATACTAAAGCCTTCCCCCCCCCAAAAAAAAGTCTCATTAGCAGTCTCTTTTGATAACTCTAACAATAATGAAAAGAATTAATGCATAATTAGGACAAAGTCTGTAACACTGTAATGTTGGTCCATCTTTTTTCTTCTGTACTTAGAATTTGTGAAGAAAAAGTGTTCATCATTTTCTACAAGCTGCTCATGAATAATGCCATTAGTAACTCACCCTCCCCCCCCATAAAACCACCTGCTGTCTGCAGACCCATTGTCATTCACAAGTTTAGAAAATGTGTGAGATTTGTTGTTCTCTTGATTCACTAAGCAAAGTGGCTACACTGGACAGAGTGGCACCTTCTCACTCTTATACCTCAGTGCTCCGGTGGAAAAAACTAGTTTCTACCTTTAACTCCAAAAATGCATTATTGTAAGAGGATTAAGCTACATTACCACTTGCGAATTTTATTGTTCCAACTTCTGGCCATTTCTTGTGCTTCTTTGTTAATTCTAATTAATTCTAAGTATTAATGCTGTGAGCTCTGGCCTCCAGGTCAAGAAGCTGGATTTGTGGTCCTACTTTGGCCAGTAATGGCCTGAGCAATGCCAACAAGTCTCTTTTGGGGTCAGTTTCCTTATTTATAATTGAAAGACTTGAACTAGATCAGAATTTTTCTTTGTACATCATGATTGCCCAAAAAGCTTTGAATGGATTCTAAGGGCTCACCCAGACCTAGGAAATTAGAATCTTCTAGGACAGGATTAAGGAACAGTCTAAATTTTCTTAGATGTTCTTATGCAGCTGTTTTCTGTCTTAGATCCACTGACTATACATTTTTTCGTACTCCCCACTCCTCAATTTCATGTTCATTCTCTGATGGACTAGCCGCCCCTTTTTAACCTGCAAAGTTTACCATTCCTCTGGCCCATTTTCCTGAGTGGTGTCCTGTGCATAGGAAATAGTGAATGAGTCAAGGCAGTAAAAATCATGTTTAAAAGTCACTTTCACTTGAATCATCCTTTGTTTTTCCTACTCCGGCACATATGGGGTATCAGTGATCACTTGTGAGTCAATTTTTGCAATCAGCAGTGTCTGACCTCAACAACAAGAGAGCTGGGTCATGCGTGCCCTGACTTTTGCTACATCTGCACCCACATCCTGCCATCACTCTCTGTCTTGGACTTGGCGCTTCTGGTTCTGATCCTAGAGTCATTTTTCTTCTGTTCATTTACTCATTCCTTCATCTAAATACTTACCCAACACCTCTTAATTACTGTACACTTGATAGGGTCACCATTGAATTCATTTCCCTAACTGAAATAGCTTTCGGAGTTAACAGTCCTGTGAGCTACATAGAGAGATAATGGCTAGACTTGTAAAAAATGTGTGAGGGGTGATGGGGGTCGTAGGGCATGCTGTGGGAACACGTAGGAGGACTAACTAACCCAGTCCACATGGTTAGGAACAGTTTTCCAAGGAAGTGAATTTTAAGCTTAGGCAGAACTGCTGAAGGAGGATATGCTCAAGTCCAATGAAAAATTGCCTGTGAAAACTCAGAATTTTAGTGGGATAAAGCTGAAGTTAAATGGCAATAAATAGAAGAGTAGGTGGAAGACAAGGAAATACAGACATTGGATATTTTGTCCTTTCTGTTCCTGTTGATCTTCCCTCTGTGTGCTCCCTGTGCATTGCCTCAGAAATATGCTGACAACACGGTAATGGCCAAGTGCTACATATCTATCTCCCCCTGCTACGAAACTGTGAGATCTTTGAAGGCAAAGGTGATCTTATTCTTTGTATCCTCGCCCTCTTAGACAGTGCAGTACATATACTATGCAGTACGCAGAGTTGCCTTTCGAATGCAGCCTCCCTCCGTCCCTGCCTCCATCTCGGCTTCTCTCCTACCACTGCCCTCGTGCATGCTTTGTTACCACAGCATCTTCCTGATCGGTTATCTTGACTCCAAACCTGTCCTCCTATCCTCCACTCTTTACTTTATAACCAAAACAAGTTCCTTTTTTTTTTTTTTTTAAGATAAATAGGTCTTGTGTAAACCCTTCAGATCTGAAATTACCCACATGGCTTTTCTCCCTTTTCTGTACCTGGCTTCTTCACACTTTTTATATCATCATGTTTTCCACAGAAAGTAAAAGAATGCCTTCCCTCAAACTTCCCTACACAATGAAAAAATAATCATCTCACAAGTCGCAAGTACAGAAGTGGAATGGTTTCTAGGCTCCACATATCAGGTCCAGCTTTACATCTTTGCAGTAAGCCTGGCTCAGCCTTTCTCAGCATAATGCTTCATCCAGTCTGGTAGCAAAATGGCTATAGCACAGCTCCAAGTGTCCAATTCCAACTTGACCATATCCAGAAGAAAAAGCGGGACTCCTGTATCTCTTACGGCTTTCGTATGATTTTTCCAGGGAAAGCCCAGCAACTTACTCTCATGCCTTTAAATCCAAAATGAGAAAAATGGAATTTTCTACCATGATTGATGTGGTTTAATTGGGATGTACCTGCTGGTCTGGAGTGAAGTCTTCTCCTGAGCCAGGAAGGGTGGATGTGTGACTGGGGTTAGGGTTCTGTTGGCAGCCAGACATGGGCAGTTATTGCTGGGTAGACAGCTAATGGTGAAAATTGCCCTCAATGCTTTCCTGAACTCCCTAACACCACTTCCTCTCCCAGGAATAAACCAGTCTCAATAGCCCAAATATCCTAGTGCTACCTGGAAGTTTCTTGCCTAGTTCCTATTCACCTTCCCTTGGCTAACTCCAGGCTAGTTTTAGACATATTCTTCTCTCAAAAAAGGATTTAAATTTGATATATGTAACCATCGTAAATATATTTAAATACGAAGCATATAATCTTTTTTTAACTTTACTAAGTTAAAACAGAGAAGTGTACATTTCAAATGTTTGATGGCTCTATCAGTACAAACTATTCAAGTTGAAGACTTAATAAAAAGAATACTTTGAAGCAATCGAAGTAGATGTGTTTGTCAAATATTCAGGATTAAAAAGGAATTCTCTTACACATGCACACCTGGCTACTGTTCTTCAAATGAAAATGTTCTTGGGTTACCTGGATGGCTCAGCTGGTTAAGCATCTGACTCTTGATTTTGGCTCAGGCCATGATCGCGGGGTAATGAGATCTAGCCCTATGTCTAGCTCTGCACTTAGCATTGAGTCTGCTTGAGATTCTCTCTCCCTCTCCCCTCCCCCTATTCTCTCTTCTCTCTATCTAAAATAAATAGATTTTTAAAAATCTTTTTTAAAAAATGTTGTTTCCTTGTGTGACCCTCCTTTGTCTAGCAAGAACACTTTAGTTTACCTGTTTTGGTCTCTTTTTATGGGTCCAGTTCTTTCTTCCTAGCAACTTCCAGGTTACCCTGTGATAATTCACCACTGCTATAACCCTAATCCTCACTCATGGGTACCCCAGCCAAAGGAGCCTCAGGTGTCCTGGCCTCTGTTGCTGGTGGATGTGGGTGCACCATTATACTAACCAGCTTACTTCAGTGCCTGTGCATTGATTCTTAACCCTTTCCTCTCTCCTTTGATGGAGGTAACAGCTTTTTTCCCGTGTCCTTTTCCATGGTTTCTTCTCCATCAGAGAATAGTTACTGTTTACTTTTCTTCCCACTACAAACCACAGATTCCCTGTTATGGCTGCCATTTTGGCTTCCACTGAGTGCATGTCTGGAAAACTGGCTTGTTCTTTTATTTTTTTTTAAGATTTTATTTATTTATTTGACAGAGAGAGATCACAAGTAGGCAGAGAGACAGGCAGAGAGAGAGGAGGAAGCAGGCTCTCTGCCGAGCAGAGAGCCCAATGTGGGCCTCAATCCCAGGACCCCGAGATCATGACCCGAGCTGAAGGCAGAGGCATTAACCCACTGAGCCACCCAGGCGCCCTAACTGGCTTGTTCTTGCAGGCCTCATTCATATTCTTTCTTTCTCTGTGTCTCTCTACCTCTCCCTCCCTCTCTCCTTTCCTCCCTTCCTCTTCCCTTCCACCATTGGTCCTGGTGAGATAGGAGCCATCTTGATAATTTGTGATCTAAAGGTATCGGAAATCAAAATTTCTTCACTCATTGCCACATTCCTCCTAAATTACAATAACATGTTATGTTACTGCATAATGAAAATAGACTAAAATGAGCTCCCAGCTCCACATGTGGCTAAGACTCTAGAGTTAAATTAGTCAAGCAAGGCAACACCGGGCTTTGCATTGATTCAGAAAGTGTTTAAATGTGTGTATAAGGAAAACAAACCATGATTCCATATGCTATTTTCTATTATTTCATGCAAATTTATGATATTTCAAGTATATTGTGTCTCGAATTTGCTTTTGAGTTAGAGTGGAAACCTAATTACAGTTTGCAATATTTTTACTGTAGAAATAAGGATCTATATTTCAAGCACACAATTTACAAGTGAACTTCCAGACACAGCCTACAGCTAAGGTGGAGACAGCCTCTACAGGAAATGGTAATGGCAGAGATGTTATATCTCTTATTTCTTCTTAGATTGATTCAAGAATAAGAGCAATTTCCATTTCAAAATTTGTGTAATAAAATGTCTCTAGCTAAGTGTTCACTGAAAATTATGAAGAATATTTCATAGATACAGATCCTCATGGTCAATTAAAATTCTAAGTATTTGAACTGAAACGGATACCTGGAATCATCATTTGAACGAATAAAGTAGCATCATCATTCCTGCAAAAAATGTTCATGACTTCTGGTTAAAAACTCACAATTTGGGGCATCCATTCTGCTCTACACTTACCAAAAACAAATAATGAAAAAAGGAAAGCTTAAAAGACAGAGTTAGGATTCCAATCCAGATAAATATATCCCTGGGCAGAAAATGAAATACTAATCTGAGATTGGGTCCAAAAAATAGGCATTGGTGGGTGACAAGTTGCTCTTTGGGGGTTACAAAGACTGACATGTTCCATGTAGAGGAAGGTATGGACTGAGGCTCTGTGTTTGGTGTCTCTCAAGGCCAAGAAGTTGCTCCTAGGCTGTCCCAGAAACCATGACATCTATGAATAAGGAGCCACATGAATAAGGGATCAATCTGCAGGAAGGCTTGGTGACTACCCCTAATGGATCGTTCCTTTGAAGCCTTTAGGATTCAGGTTAGATGTTTTCCCATCCAGGGTCTGTATTCTTGTCTCCTTTTCTTCTATGATGACAGAAGGGTTGTCCTTCTTCCACTTCAGTGCCAATCTGCCACCTGTGCTTTGATCCCATCTACTCCAGTTTTGTAGGAGACCACATCAGAGAGCCTTTCTCTTCTGTATCCTTGGTCTTTGCAGCCTCTTTGACATAAACATTTAAACCTATTCAGTTGACCCTCATCCTAAAGAAATTATTTCTTATCTACATTTCTCCCTCAATGTTAATTAGTGCCTTTTGTGAATCTTTTTGTAAATCAGCAAATAGGGACGCCTTCCAGTGAAATAATCAGGAAAGTTATGGAAAGGAATGAAGGTAGGAGTAACATTGGAGTTAGGATATTTCTCTTTTGTGAAGTAGATGGCTTATACTATAGCTAAAATTAAAGAGGATGGAAAAGAGAATTTTGGGTATGGTGGCATGGCATGAGGAAGTAAAAAGTACAATACTGAAGCTTTGAACGGTGATTCAAAGAGAATATCCTTATCTGATAGTAGGAAGACCCTTGGCTGCTGATGGGGACCCTTTCTAGGCTCCAGGTCGATATTAAAGGCTGGTGGCCGCAGTTTGTCTCCTCTGACCCGGGGAGTCCCTCAGATATGTGGGCATCACTGATCCTCAGACCTTAACAGGGGTGACACTGGGGAGCAGGAGCCATTTCCCCCTACCCGCAGCTGGTGTGTATTCTTTGTGCTGCTTATTTGCTGCTTTCATACTAAAAATAGGTGCAAAAACCCTGAAAACTAGCCTAAGTCATTCACACACACACACACACACACACACACACACACACACACACACCCGCCAATTTGAGCCTCAACTCTCCTTTCTTATTTAACGAACTTAGCAAACCTTAAAAGTCATGTGAAAGCTGAGAATGCTTGTTTTAGGCAACTGTGAAAGGAAGTCCATTGTAAAGGAAGAATAATGAGAAATTACTTCTCAGATACCTATTGATGCAAACCTTCTCTCAAAGTCCCCAGGCATCTACAACTCAACAGGTCATGAAATTAACTAATCTCTGCTCTCTCGCCCACTATAATTTCCTCTAGTAGCTTCCAGTTAAGGCATCATCTTCCTCCCAGGCATCCACACTAGGAACTTAGCCCAGGGCTCTTTGTTCTGCACTGCCCCGCCCCCACCTCCCACCCCCACTGAAGTAGGCAGCTTCCTCCATGTTCCCACAGCTACAGTTCTAATTCTGTCTCTCAAAAAATTCCTTCTTACTGGCGCTGTACCTCCAGTCCCATTATCCCTATGCCTAACCTTCACACTCTGAGTTACCTATTTAACGAAGTGTGGTTTTATTCAGGTCAGTCTCTTGCTTTAGAATTTGCAGTTGGATGTGCTTTCTCCTTATTTAAGGCCGTGCTGTCCCATAGTACTTTCAATGATATGGAAACATTCTGGATCTGTTCTGTACAGTATGGCGGTTCTGAGTCACACATGGTGATTGAGCGCTTGAAATGTGGCTGGTACAACTGGGGGATTGAATTGAATTGAATTTAAATGTAAACAGCCACACAGGGATAGTGACTATCATATTGGGCAGTGAAAGTCTAAAGGATGAAATCCAAAGTCTTGGGCGCCTGGGTGGCTCAGTGGGTTAAAGCCTCCACCTTTGGCTCAGGTTATGATCTCAGGGTCCTGGGATCTAGGCCCGCATTGGGCTCCTCCCTGCTCAGCAGGGAGCCTGCTTCCTCCTCTCTCTCTGCCTACCTCTCTGCCTACTTGTGATCTCTCTCTCTCTCTCTCTCTCTCTCTCAAATAAATAAAATCTTTAAAAAAGAAAGAAAGAAAGAAAGAAATCCAAAGTCTTCAGCATGGTAAGATCCTCCAAGGGCCAAATCACAGCTTTGGCGCCTTCCCTCTCCCCTCCCATCCGCAGGGCACCTGCTTTGCAGACTCACACAGCTACTCACCTCCTCAGAACTGGAAAAGGACCTCATGTTCTGACTTAATCTTTGTGTGTGTTGGTTTGTGTATACTTTGATACATTCTTTCTCTTAGCCTCCTGTGAACAACTATAAATCCCATAAGGCTATGTTCAGATGTCCTCAGGCATAAATTGACTTCCTTTTTAGGGTCCCTATACCAACTTGTATATTCTCTAATAAAGCATTTAACATACTGCCTGGCAATTATTTGTTTCCTTGTCTATTATCCTAAATCTCATTTTTCCCCTTAAGTGGTCAGTTAGAAAACCAGTTTCAAAATTTATGACCTATGATAGGTAACTAATATGTTGGGGGGAAAGGAGTCAAGCAAAATTTCAAGTGAATTATGAAAGAGAAGAATGAAAAATAAAGTAGAAATAGGATCACCATAGTTACCATCACTATATACTTCAATGCATGTAAGTCTTTTGAGGGAATTTAAGGGAAAGATTCGACTTTGACCTTCACAGAACATCTAACATTTTCCTTTACAATTCTGAACTATATTCTTTTACCTCTTACTTGGTCTATATTTCAAATGTTTCTATTTGATCTCTTAAAACTAACTAAATGATAAATTTTCCATTGAGCACACCATATATCTTTCAAGGTTAAGCAAGAGTAAAACACTTTTCCTGGACTTTGCATTTTGAAATTGACTGGAGGGAGGGGAATGGTATTTTTGAAGTGATGCACTGTGGTAGGAAAAAAAAAACAATTGTCAGTTGAAGCTACTAAATACAGCCAGCCTTATAAATGTTTTATAATCATTATAAATAATCAAAGTGAATTAATTATATTTTTTAAATTTCCTGGGAAAATAACTTCCTGCTCATTGAAATATCTTGGCAAGATTCCCACCTTTTGAGCTCACTGGAGGATGAAGAGAATACCATCTTTCTTGGGCTGATTTTATGTAAGGCAAAGCAATCTGCTCTGTTTTTGAGGATGATATTACCATTTTATTTAAAAAGTGATTATTTAAAAGAGTCTGCTCCTTAGTACCTGTTCAAATTATTCTGGTTTCATTGACACTATAATGTGCAGACAGGTGAAAGAATTATGGCTATTAAACAAAGTTGAATGTTATAGGACATGAATACATAATGATTGGGTTTCTGTTTTTACTATGAAGTGTTTTATAGTCAACCAGATTTAAAACTATAAACCATGAGTTATTTGACAGTCAAATCTAGAAAAGCTTGTAATCCTAAGCCTCTTGTTTTTGGGGGAATGGTATCAGGAAAGAATTTTTCGAATGTCTAAAGTGTTAACCCAGCTACCTCCTCTTTTTATTCCTTGCTGACCTCCTGAGGCCAAGTGGGAAATTTTTCTATGCTCCAAAGCACTCTGTGTACATGTACATTTATCACTTAATTTACCAGGTTACATTGCAATTAAATGTGTATATTTCTGCATCCCCACTGGCCTGAACTCATTGAAGCTAAGTACCATGTACTATTAGTCATCAGTGGAGCCCAGCACATTACCTTAAACTAGAGATACACTCAGCAAATATGAAGAGAAGGAAGACAGGAAGGAGGGAATTATTTTGGGCACAAAATTAATGATGAGTGTATTCTCATTCAATTTTAAAAGACCTAAAAGACTAAAAGCTCCTGACTTTAGGACACCTAAAGGCTTTGAAGTAAGAGCCCAAATAAAAACTTGTGGCAAAATAAACTTATATTTTAAAAAATAATTGAGAACTACTTCTAAATTAAAGACCTGAAAAGTGACAATGATGTCTACCCATTTCTGAAGTATTTCCTCGTGACAAACTTGGAAACTTTGAAAATATTTAGTGGATATTTCAAGAATGTATTTTTGCAACATCTGAGTATTTTATGCTATCAGCTTTAAAATAACATCTTTTTTTTTAAGAGTTCAGTATTTTAATGAAGTGATTTAAGGACCACTTTGGAGAAAGTATCTGCCAGTGTCTGTTATTTGTACTACTAGAATGCAACATGATTTCAATTATTGTTTCCCAGTCAAGTAATATTTGT
This sequence comes from Ailurus styani, assembly GCA_002007465.1. NCBI lineage: Eukaryota > Metazoa > Chordata > Mammalia > Carnivora > Ailuridae > Ailurus > Ailurus styani. Next base: position 1,887,008 of record LNAC01000302.1, on the reverse strand, counting down.
TTAGCATATGTCATTTATGTTGGAATAATTGTTGCCATGTGAGTGAGGGAACAGGTGTGGCTCCTTGCTAATTTTGTTGCTATGTCTTTGCTATCTTTTTCTGGTACATGAATGCCATATTCCAGGGTCTCCTAACTAGAGGGTGATAATTTCATTAGGTTCTCATCTGCATCAGTAATCTCCTGATTCCAGCCATGCCTACATTATCTTGATCCACCTCGGATCCACTATATTTATTAGAGAATTGTGGTCTGATTTGGTGAATTTACAGTTGGGGCATTGGAATGGATACCCAAGAAGTCACTGTTAATTGTTTCATTGCTAATTTTAGAGATTAAAAGATGATTTTTGTAAAGTCTTTGCCTAAATTTGCATTTTGGCAATCCTGTATCAGCCAATTTATCTTCAGGTGTCATTCAAGGACCTTGAGCATTCAAGGACCTTGGTCACTGTTCCCTTGAGTGGTAGCTACTTGCACTGCACTGTGTTATGCTCTCTCCTTTATCTACTTTCCCCAACAAATTTCTTTTTTGTTGTACATCTCAAGGCCTTGTCATCTTAATATCTAACTTCATTTTATAAATCCTATTCTGAAACATCTTAGCCTGCATAGGTCACCAAGCAGAAGAACGGGATGAAACTTTCTGGTCAGAAATGATAAAATCTGACTTTAAAATGACTGCCATCTTTGTTCCACCAAACAGAAATGGGTATCTGAAACGTCATGAAGGGGTACCTAGGTGGCTCAGTGGGTTAAGCTTCTGCCTTCAGCTCAGGTCATGATCTCAGGGTCCTGGGATCGAGTCCTGCATCGGGGTCTCTGCTCAGCAGGGAGCCTGCTTTCCCCTCTCTCTCTGTCTGCCTCTCTGCCTACTTGTGATCGCTTTCTGTCAACTAAATAAATAAAATCTTTTTAAAAAAATAAAACATCATGAATTGTGTTAAACATTGGTAAAGCCATAGGGATTGAAAAAAAATTATAAGAATGAATGAATACTTGCCAGCATTAGTGTGATGTTGCATTTTCTACTTTTGTTATTATCAAGTAAAAAATTTGTGCTTAATTTTTTTTCTTTTAGTCTTTTAGAAATATTTTATAACTTTTTCCTGGCTTGCCACAATGTGTTGTTCTTATCAATGTTGGTTTTAACTGGATTTTCTTTTTCTACTGGATATGGTCTTTCTAATCAAATTTTACTCAAAGTCTAATAGAATTGAGCAGAGCAGATTCTCATTACAAAGTCATCATGATAATAATGAAATGACCCCAATTTTCCTAGGACCTTCATATTTCCTGCTTTTCTTACCTCTCTAGCATTCTGAAATAAAGCCTTTTGGAAGTGTAGCTAACAAATTGGTAACACTATTGTGGGAATTGTGACCAATCACTTGCCTCACACATGGAAATTAAGGCAACAGTTACCCTACCTTCAATATACAGCTTCCCTCCCCGTCCATCCAAAAATTGGCGTTCTAATGATAGCTTTCTTAAGCCAAAATGGTATAAAGTGAAAAAGCAATTACTATTAATTAATGTGAAAAAAATTTCTAAGAATTCCCAGACCAAAAAGTAACTTCTTTTAGGCTTTTCTGATACTTTTGGGCACATCTTGCTAATAGATACACAAAATCAAATCCCAATAAGTACAGATGATGGAAGACACTGTTCAAAGCTATGATGGCTTGATGCAGAGATGCTGAGTGTAGTTTCTGGGGATGGAGCTTGGCAGGGGCCACTCTTGCTGTTTGAGGACATGCTACCTCTCTAACAGCTCACTGCAAGACAAACACTGAAGGCTGTTTTTATTTTTTATTTTTTTGGAAAAAATCCTTTGATTTCTTTCAATTAGCAAAAATAGGTAATAATGAATCTATGAATCTTTCATAAAAGTGAAGTGGCTGAATGCAAACTTTCAAAAGTAGGAGATACCTATATACTAAAATTAGTCAATTATAATTTACCTATGATCTGCTGGAGGCATTTGTCTTAAAATAATGAAAATAATGGTGCTTAGTATTAACATAATTATCTAATACTGTTTTGAAAATTTTGACCAAAGCAATACAAAAAAGAAAGCTCTATAAATATTAGAAACAGTAAAATAGTGATTCTTACTCTTTATAAGTCATATTCTTAAATACATTTTAGATCAAGAGGAGTCAATTGAAGAAAATTAATAAAATTTTGGTAACTTGGCAAGATAGAAGATTCAGCAATCAATTTTTCTGAACATCTTGAAATGGGAATATCTCATTTATCTTAGCAAATTTTATGATATAGTTAGTAATCACTTAAATAAAAATTACATATAATCCATTTTCTGAAAGAGAATGGTACATGTATTGCAATCCTAACAAAAAAACATCTTTTTTTAAACTTCAAATATTTTTAAAGTTTCCCAGAAATACTGAGGAGGAAATAAAACATAAAAATGAGTAAGGAGGTCACAAGTCAATAGTAAAAGATATTTGTCCAATAATAATTAACATCATGTGTTATCTTGAGAATGGACAGATGGATTAGTTAGCCCAAATATAGATGCTGGCATATATAGAAATTTAATATATTTCATAAGCCTGTGAAGAAAATTTTTCAATACATAATATTAGAATACTTGGCTAACAAAAAGATAATGCAATGGGTATTAACCCTCATTTGATAGAGTGCAGTAAAATAAATCCCTAAGAATGAAAAAGTTATTTTTTGAAAGAGCACTTGAAGAAAGCTTGATGTAATAGTCATCAAATGTGTGAATGGTAAAAAAAAATCTTATGCTTTCAAAAAATATAAAAATAATAGAAAAATATTTAATACAAAATTTCTTTACTTTCTGGGTATCAAAAATCTCCAAGTAAAAAAGACATAACAGAATGTTGCATATTTATTATGCAAAATAAGTATAGCAATTGAGTGAGAAGACTAAAGTAACTCAATATATAAATGGACATAGGCATGGACAGACAGTTCACAAAACAGGAATCATGATGATCAAACATAGGAAGTTATTCAGCCTTATAATTAATAAAAGAAATACAATTAGGCTTAATTTCTCATCTGTTAAAAAAACAATAAAAGTAAAGCTATTCATCATCACTAGCTGGAGTACTGTGCAAATAGAATCTATATTATTTAATATACAAATAACTAATATACTTATTCTATAAAAGCCATAATAAAATGTATACCCATTGATATCCTTAATCTTATTTTTTACACTCTGCCTAGAGAAATCTTTCAAAGTCCATCAATCTTACAGCTTTATATTTCCAAATTCTGGAAATAGTAGAGAAAACCACATGTAAACTACAGTACATTCATTTAAGAAATTATTATGCAGCCATTAAAGATGATAGTTAACAAAGGCTGGAGAGCACTCAGAAAATACTTGTAATCCTGTTGTAACCAAATAGACATAAGATACAAAATTGCATATGCTTACAAAGAGTGTAGAATATGGTTATTAAAAATAGAAGAAAATGCATCCATAATATTAACAGTTGTGTTTGGGTAATGAGACTCTGAATTTATAACCTAGACAATTATAAATATATTGAAATTCAGGGCCTTTTGAAGAATGGAATTATTTATTTAGATAATCAAGAAATCACTATGCAGCTAAATTCCCTGTTGAGCTCTTAGGGAAATGTTTTTCAACCACAGTGAGACCCTCACATCCTCTTTTTGATATCAAGGATGCCAACACTCTCAGGAGGAAGAACTACCAGTGGGTGGGGGGAGCCTTGCCTCCCCATCTTTTCCATGGTCTTTCACTCATTAAAGTAGTCTTCTTGTAAGTTTTTCAAAAATGACTTAACACCTAAAGGCAAATCTAGAAATCAGAGATTCTCCATGTATATATGCTGATTATTTTAAGGCAATGATTCAGTGGGAGAGCATTTCCCCCCACTTCAGACATGTCAGATGATATTAACATGCTCAACCTCCTGAGCCACCCAGGTGTCCCAAAATATCTCAGTTCCCCAAATCTGACACCAGTTGTAAAATACACTTTGTACCATTGAGTCAGAAAAAAAAGTTCATAAACTATGATATGCCATTGACTGTAAGAAACAGCCTTGTCTCATAGATGTTAATTTTTTTAATGCATATTAAAATTGATGAAAACAGTGATGCCAACTTGCTTACAATCACTCCTCCTTTACCTTAATCAGAAAAAAATGTCTGACAGCAAGAAGAGACAAGGCCGTTGACCTCCAGGGTAGGCAAGAGGTCTGAGCAGATGATCACGTGCCTCAGTGCTGCTTCCTGGAGCAGCTTACACACAGGCTTAGTCTGGATTTCTGTTCTCCATTTTCCTGCTCACAAATGCTCTGTTACCATTCACTGTCCATAAACAAGAAGATAGGACTCTCATCTAGAGTACCACCCAGGTGTGTGTGCGCCTGCATCTCTTGGGATGATGAGCACTTGAGCCAGAACATGCCTCTTGTTGACCCTCTGCCATTGAGTTTCCTGTTCCTCCTCCCAGAGCTTGCTTTTTGCTTGAGCCACAAGATGCTGTGGTGTTTGTGCACCATTCCAGTGCAAGTAAGAATGACATTGTTATAAGGATGATATCAAATGTATCTTTTTTAAAGATGTATTTATGGGGGGGGGGCGGAGGGAGAGGGAGAGCATCCTCAAATGGACTCTGAGCGGAGCGTGGAGCCTGACACAAGGCTCGATCCCAGGATCCTGAGATCATGACCTGAGCCCAAACCAAAAGTCAGATGCTTAACTAAGCCACACAGGCACGTCAATATTGAATGTATCTTAATTGATTTTGAGTATATCATTGAAAAACTGAAGTATGCAACAAACCATTTCATGTACACCTGTAAGGAGTTTGGGGAAAAGGATTATTTATAGCTTGAGGCCAAATACCATAAAAAATCTTGTCCTTATTCATGTTAAAGTTCTAGCAAAGTAGAACATGTTAAAGATATAATTTTAAAAAAAACTTCACAGGGGCTTCTGGGTGACTTAGTTAACTCAGCGGGGAGTCTGCTTGTCCCTCTCCCTCTGCCCCTCCCCCTGCTCATGCTTGCTCTCTCTCAAATAAATAAATAAAATCTTTAAATAAACTGCATAACAGGAACCTTTAGTACAATATGGTAACTTGAGTCTAACCATTTGCTGATATTTCTGGCGACTCTTTCATCCTATTAAATTTGATGGACTTCATACTTGAGGTTAGAGAGTTGTTATACTATTATCAATGACAATCCTCATATATTTCTAGAGGATTAGAAAAGATGGTCTCTGGCATTATTTATATATGGATTATTTAAACACATTCTTTAATGATATCTACTAATTGTTTACTGGCCACATTACAGTACTGAAAAGAATAAAAATACACACTGTCATGGCATTTATGAGGGTAGAAGCTCCTGGCTTTCATTGATAAAACACTGATTTGAGATGCCCTGGAGCCTGGTTTCTTCCCCAGACATGAGGTATGTCTAAAATAGGTCATGACCCTCTCTTAGAAATAAAAGAATTGATTTCAGCTGCTTTCTCCACAGAGCGTTTCAGATGGCCCACATACTGTAGCACCTATGAGGCCTTGGAGAAATCAACGCGGCTCCCTCTTCTTCTCAGGCATTGTGTTCTCCCGCTCATCTCCAGTATTCCAGAGGTTTCAGCCGACACCAAAACGTAAATGATTTCCAAATCTTTGCGTCCTCTCTTCTCTTAAAAATTCCAGTCCTGTACGTTCTGCTGGCAGCTTGAACCCTGGATGTCTAAGGTGGAACCCATCATCCCATCCCCCTCCACGCCTGTCCTTAGTGTCTTTTGTATCTCATTTAACACATTGGGAACTTCCTTAATTTTGTCGCCCTACCGCCCTCACATTCAATTCATCAGAAGTCTTATCCATGTCCTCATGCTGTGCCTCTTCACCCTGCTGCCAGAATTACCTTCCTCAAATACAGTCTTGATCATTGTCGCCCTGACACTGCCAGAGATTCATGTCCAAACTCCTAGAATTCTACCATATGAGGTCCTCTGCATTTTGAGAGCAACCTATGTCTGCAAAATTTCTGCCCTATGTCCTCCTAAGAACCCTATAATCCAATTTGCCAACAAGGCCGCCTTCTCCACATCCTTTATATTTCCAGTCTCTGTACCTCCTTCCATATTTGGAGAGTTTTTCGTCTGGAAAGCCTCACTCTGGAAGGGTTGCTACTTCTGTTTTACTTTTGTTTCCCTCTAATTTTCCCTTAATATCCATTTACTTGTGACTTTTCTCATGAAAAGCTTTAAGATGGCTCACAAAAACATGCAGTATTTGCAATACTGTGAAATTACATAAAACAGAAGTCATGAGGGGTGCCTGGGTGGCTCATTTAGTTTAGCATTTGACTCTTGGTTTCGGCTCAGGTCATGATCCTCATGGGTGGGGAGATCGTGCCCTGTGACAGGCTCTGTGCTCCAGGGGGACTCTGCTTGAAGATTCTCTCCCTCTCCCTCCACGCCTCCTCTGACTCATGCTCACCTCTCTCTCAAATAAATAAATCTTTTAAGAAAAGATGTTATCAGAAAAATGACATAAAAGTAGGTACCTAACATAAAATCAGAAACCAGTTTAGTTTAAAATTTTTTTAAATGATGATAGATTCCACGCACTTGCTAAAGGCAGCTTCATCACTGGGCTAGCTGTTACCCCTGCTCCGTCTGGTTCTTTCTTATTCCTCTCTCATATTCAATGCATTCTATCTTGTACATAGTAATATGTCTTTCTGTCCAAGTAGCCAATAAGCACGTTGGAAGTAGTCCTGTCACATTCATATTTGTATTATCGACAATGTGTAGGCACTACTCATGTAGGAAATGTTGTTTTTATAAACGGATAACGAATAGTTTTCAGATATGATCCAGATGGCAAGCAGGATCGTTGTTTCTCTTCTTCTCAAGTTGGGAGCAAAGAACTTTCATTTTACTCCTTAGACACATCATCCATAGAAGCTTTGCCTGTAACGAGGTGAGTTTGACTCTCTTCCCTGTTTCTCTTTTTCTTCCTAATTTCTTCCCTTTTACAGACCATTTCTCCTTGGCCCTTTTCCAGTTTGTACTAATTTATACATTAGCATGACCCTTGATACCGGTCTCCTTTACTGTAAGGTTCATAAGAATGGACTCCTGGGGGCACCTGGGTGCCTCAGTTGGTTAAGCGTCTGCCTTCAACTCAGGTCATGATCTCAGGGTCCTGAGATCGAGCCCTGAGTCAGTCTCTCTGCTCAGTAAAGTGTCTGCTTCTCCCTCTTTCTCTCACTCTCCTCCCTGCTTGTGCTCTCTCTCTGTCTCAAATAAAAAAATAAAAATCTTGGGGGGGGGGAAAGAATGGACTCCTGACTGTTCCTTTTCACAAGGGCTTTGCTGGACACTTGACAGGTGGCATTGAGTAGTGCGTCATTGGATATTGAAAGAAGCACTAAAAGGCACTGGCTGCACATCGCCATCGCTGCCCTCTTTTTTTTTTTTCAGTTTTTTTTTTTTAATTGAAGTACACTTGATGCACAATGTTAAATTAGTTTCAGTGAACAACATAGTGATTTGAAAACTCTGTACATTATGGTAGGCTCACAGCAAGTGGAGCTCCCATCCATCACCATACAGAGCTATCAAAATACCATTGACTATATTCCCTATGCTGTGCATTTTATCACTAAAACTTATTTATTCCATAACTAGATGTCTGTACCTCCCACTCCTCTTCATCCATTTTGCCCATCTCTCCATGGCAATCATCAGATTGTTCTCTGGATTTACAGCTTTGTTTCTGCTTTTATTTGTTTTGGTTTTTAGAGTCCACATATAAGTAAGATCATATGGTATTTGTCTTTCTCTGACTTATTTCACTTAGCATAATACCTTCTAGGTCCATGCATGTGGTCATAAAAGACAAGATCTCGTGCTTTCCATGGCTGAGTAATATTCCACTGTATATGTATACACCATATCTTCTTTATCCACCCAACTATCAATTGACACAGGTTGCTTCCGTATCTTGGCTATTGCAAATAATAATAATGCTGCAGTAAACATAGGGGAGCATGTAGCTTTTTGAATTAGTGTTTTCAGTTTCTTTGGGTAATTACTCAGTAGTGGAATTATTGGATCATATGGTATTTTTATTCTTAATTTCTTAAGGAGCCTCCATCCTCACACCTTCTGCTGCACTAATAATAAACCAAGTACCTGAAAAGCTTGATCTACCCTGCCTGTGTCATGGGGCATGAAGGACAACCCACGGATGGATAATGGCAATAACAAAGATGCAGGCAGAGTGTGGGTTTTCTGTGATTTCTGATTTTCTTATTCCTAAGGTGGTTCCTCTGTTTGCAAACTCCCTCATCTTTGAGTGTGACATCTGCTGTATAGAATACAGTTGTCCTTATAAAACCAGTCTTCTATGAAAAAAACAGTTCCATCTGATCTTCTGATGATGGTTGAAAAATAAAGTCATCAGAGGGCGGCACACAACTCTCCCTCTTTCATCATTTTTAGAATGATGCAGACACAATGGGGGCAACAAGCATAACACATTTGAAGCTTCCACTTCTTGCTGTCTGTAGGTATAAGAGTTGGTAAAGTTGCATTTGGTCCCTCCAGTGCCTTGTTTTTTTCATGGGATTGTTTTTTCATGAGGTAAAAATGATTTTTATACTCTTTCATAGTCTATGTCTCATGAATCTTGTATGGAAACTGCTTAATTTAAGAACCTTCAAGTGCACAATATATTGTGATAAAACTTTGCTACATTTCTATAGTATATTACTGCTTCTCTAAAAAATTAACCATTAGTGATGGCGGCAACTTTTTTGTTTTTTTTTTTCTTTAAATGATCTTTGTGAGTTAAAATTACCCTATAAATTGTTACATAATAGAAGACATCCTAGGGCGCCTGGGTGGCTCAGTGGGTTAAAGCCTCTGCCTTCGGCTCAGGTCATGATCTCAGGGTCCTGGGATCGAGGCCTGCATCGGGCTCTCTGCTCAGCAGGGAGCCTGCTTCCTCCTCTCTCTCTGCCTACTTGTAATCTCTCTCTATCAAATAAATAAATAAAATCTTTAAAAAAAAAATAGAAGACATCCTAAAATCTCAAAACTGGCATATAAATAAATGAATTTTGTTAAATATAAAGGCAGAGTTGCAATTTAAAATGACTATAGGTAGGGTTTTTTTCATTGCTAGATGTTGACTCAGAAATAATATAAATCTAGAAAAAATTAACTAAAATGCTAGGACGTGTGTGTGTGTGTGCACATAAAGCCTTTGTCAGTTCTAAACAATTTTAAGATTGTACTGGCCTTGAATTTGATTCCAATTTGATAAGATTTTTTATATGCAGCAAAGTTAATGGTTTAGTGATTGAAAAATATATATATATATGTATCTTAATCCCTTTGTTTCTGTATTTTTCACCAGCATTAAGAGCTTTTTCCAAAATTTCAGTTTCAGTTTCCATCTTTGAGGAGTAGAGACCAAGAAAAACTCTTTAAAGCAATAGCTGCTAAAAATTAACCTCTTCTACATCTTTATTATTCTGTTAAATTTCCAACCTTTCACACTAGCTTTTGGACCTGAGCCATTGAAAGTTCTTTTTATTGATGGGTATGTTTTTAAGTTCGCCTGGACTTCAAAAATGTACTAAAAATAAAAAATCAAGGAGCCAGTGTAGAAGAAAATATACAAAACTCTGGCTTTCATCTTTGTTTCAAACAAATTTCCCTCCTCACATTCATTCATTCTTTAACCAATATTTATAAAACATTAACAAAAGACATCTTCAAATGTCAAAACATCAATTTATAAAATTCTACAGATACAGTTATTGCTATAATCGTGTTCTTTTTTTAATGAAAAACTATAAAGCTATTTAACTTTATTTGTTGTCAAATTAATCTCTTCTTAGATTCCAGTTTTGAAATTGGTGTTGGTCCAGTGTTTGAGCTTTTTTTTCCCCCCAAAGCTCTTGTTTCTGGGCAGTTTCACAGTCATAATATTGGCTCCACTTTAGTACAACCACAAAGCCTTTATATTTGGATGGAACAGATTGAAGAGGTGAGTTATTAACGTACCTCGACTGATGTTTTCATTTTTGACCTAGTTTCGGTAATGTATGCATGATTGGGAAAACATGGAAGAAATGAGATAAAAAATGAATCTACCCAGAGCTGGCAGGGCCCCAGTACTGAAATCCAGGCCAGGCCTGCATCCAGCTCAGGCGGTTCTCTGCAGCGTGCCCCCCGAGAAGCCCTATCGTCAGAGTAGGGAGCATGGCGACCATGGAGCCCTCCGCGCTTCTCCCTGGAGTCCGAGGATGCTGTTCCCTGGCTGGCTCACCAGCACGGGCAGTATCCTGCACAAATGGCACACAGAAATTTAAAGTGAACATCCATAAGGGGAAATGGGAAAATCTTCAGTACCTTATAGCTTTACATCAGCCTTTAAGGGCAAGCTGATTAAGATGTCTTTTCCTGGAATTTGGATCATTAGTGCCTTTTTTCAGTGAGGAGTTGTTTCCCGTCTCTGCCTTTTTTCTCACATGAAGCCCATTAACAACTTCAGTCCATTCTTTGTCCAGAACATAGTCTGAATTCCTCTCAAGGCTACAGGACCTGTGATCTGGTGTCTGCCACAGCTTAAACCCCATCTCAGTTTACAACAGCTACATTGACCTCATTTAGTTCTCTTCCCACATTAGGGAACCCTGGCTCTTCCCTTTGCCAGCAGCTTGTGTCCTCCAGATCTTCTCCTGGCTGCCTCCCCTTGGCTTCAAGGTTACTTCCTCTCAGGGACACATAAAGTGTTATGGGAGCATAGAAACAGGGGAGATCAACAGCTTCTCCCTTTACAAAGTCTTTTCTGGCTGTGTCCTTCTAATAGGATGCGATGCCTTAAGGAGCAGTGTCAGGGAACAAAGTTCGAATTAGTTGGGGTTACAGGGTAAATGTGTTCCCATGATAGCTTCTGCTTATAAGGATTAAATTTCTTAATGTTACTCTGTTAGCACCTCTAAGAACTGGCTGTTTGGGGAGGAGAACAAGTTGCAGTCGTTACCAAATGATACGCTTCTAAAATCCACATTCCATCTCTGAGTGGCACACTTGAGCCATCCGTGGGTGTTCGGGCTGAGGACCACTTTGCTTTCTCTCACTCAGTCCACCGACTCATCAGGCACTTGAGAATGAATAGAAATTCAAACCAACGCTTTTGGGTTGTTTAATGCCCGCCCCCCTCAGGACAGTAGGAGATGGATTATGGCATAGAATGGCCCTCCCTCCCATGTAAGAAATGTGGTACATGAGAGCTTTTTAATGATCAGAAAAAGAAACACTGTCCCAAACCAAATATGTTGTTGAAGTTAATTTAGTTACCTAAAGTCGATTATTCCTCCCCCTCTGTCATCTCTTTGCAATGAATCCCTGTGTTACTTTTTATTTCTGTTATGATGATTTAGAAATATCAATAAGTAAATTCAAAAAATACTGAGTGTCTGTGTTCTGTGCCCTGAGCTAAGTTGGGGGATAGATACAAGCTTGATGCATCCTTGGAGCTTACTTTCCAATGGAAGAGATGGAAAGCAAATGGGTAATTCTGTAGATTACTGTATCACTGCAGTTGGCCAACTGCTCTAGAGGAAATGTGGAACATCATCTCTTAGCAGCCTGTAAGAGGTATCCTAACCTACTCTGCGTAGCTCACAATGTGCTTCCCTAAGGAAGTACCATATAAGCTGAGTCCTGAAGAATGAAAGACAGAAAAGGGGAGAAAAAAGTAAACTTTGTGCTTGAAGCCTTTGAAGGATTTTAAGCACACATGTGACATGATCACATTGCACTTATGGGAGATTGCTGTGGGTACTCTGGATGGATTAGAAAGAGGAAAATGAAAGCAGAGAGAACAGTTACGAAGCTATTAAAGTTGCCTGGGAAGGAAAGAGTGGTGGCTTAGATAAGGTAAGGGTATTGGAGATGGAGAGAGCAGATATATTTTTTAGTTATAATCAAATCTTATGGAAGTACTACGTGGGGACTTGCAGAATTCTGATGAATAGTGTACCTGTGGTTCATCGTTTAGCATTCAGGCTTTATTTAATGTAAAATTTCTATAAAAGCTTCTTTCATATGAATTGTTAGGTTGAACATTTAGAAATACACCTTGGTTATTGGATCTCATGGAGTAATCATAGGATTCATGATACAATCATGAAAGGTGTAGAAATAAATGTAAAACTGTAGGGAAAATGTCATTTTCCATCTGTCATGGCACATGTATTTTGATGTGCTAAGTGTAAAAAAAATAGTTGTTTAAAGGAAAAAATATAATTTCAAATATACCTCCATGAAGGAGGAAAAAACACATTTGTAACTATTGTTAAGAAGGTATATGTTAATAAATTCTTTATAGATACTTCCTCTTTCTAAATTAAGAGAATAAGAAGATTCTTCTACACTCTCAGTTTCTTATTTAATGTTTTTCATATAAGATTAATAAGCTTTGAAATATTTCAAGTGAAAATAGTTATTCTCAAATAACTTTCTCTATTCCAAGGATGATTTAGCATTATTTCTAGAAAAGAAATTTAAAACTTTACTTGTATTTTAAAGAGAAGAAAACTTTGGTCCTTAGAACTTCTGTGAAAGCAAATTGACTGCTGTTTCTTCCTAGCTCCAAATCTGGAGACAAAGTTTCACTGAAAATTCATACTCTATGAAGTAAGCAACAATATTTATTTTTTTTAGTTTTATTTTTTTTACTTAAATTCAGCTACCATATAGTGTAGTATTTACTTTTAAAGTAGATTTTGCTTTTTAGAATAGTTTTAGATTTGCAGAAAGCACAGAAAGTTTCCATATAGCCTCTGTTTTGAACACAGTTTATCCTTTTATTAACATCTTGCATTAATGTGGTACATTTCCCACAATTGGTGAACCTTTTTTTGATATATTAATATTAATTAAATTCCATAGTTTACATTAGAGCTCACTCTTTGTACTGTGCATTATGAGCTTTGATAAATGTATAATGTTACATATCCACTGTTATAGAATCATACAAAATAGTTTTACTGCCCTAAATATCCGTTGCATTCCATGTATTCATCCCTCACTCTTTCCCCCTGAACTCTTGGCAACCACTAGTCATTTTACTGTCTCTCTTAGTTTTGCCTCTTCCAGAATGTCACATGACTAAAATCATAGTGGCTTTTTAAGACTGGCTTCTTTCATTTAGAGAGATGTATGTAAAGTTCCTCCATGTTGGGCGCCTGGGTGGCTCAATGGGTTAAAGCCTCTGCTTTCGGCTCAGGTCATGATCTCAGCGTCCTGGGATCNGCCTGGGTGGCTCAGTGGGTTAAAGCCTCTGCTTTCGGCTCAGGTCATGATCTCAGCGTCCTGGGATCGAGGCCCGCATCGGGCTCTCTGCTCAGCAGGGAGCCTGCTTCCTCTTCTCCCTGTCTCTCTGCCTGCCTCTCTGGCTACTTGTAATCTCTCTCTCTCTGTCAAATAAATAAATAAAATCTTTATTAAAAAAAAAAAGTTCCTCCATGTCTTTTTTGTAGCTGTACAGCTCATTTCTTTACTTTGCTGAGTAATATTTCACTCTATGGATGTACCACAGTTTGTTTATACATTCACCTACTGAAGGACACCTTGGTTGTTTCCAGTTTTAGCACTTATGATCTTCTGTGAAGGTTTTTTTTTTTTAAAAGATTGTATTTATTTATTTGACAGAGAGAGAGAGATCACAAGTAGGCAGAGAGGTAAGCAGAGGGAGAGGGGGAGCCAGGTTCCCTGCTGAGCAGAGAGCCCGATGCGGGGCTCGATCCCAGGACCCTGAGATCATGACCTGAGCCGAAGGCAGAGGCTTAACCCACTGAGCCACCCAGGCACCCTGCTTCTGTGAAGGTTTTTGTGTGGATTTTTCAGCTAATTTGGGTGGATACCTAGGAGTACAGTTGCTGTTTTGTATTGCAAGACTATGTTAAGCTTTGTAAGGAATTGCCAGACTTTGTTCCTTTGTAAGGAATGGCCACTCTGCATTCCGTTCAGTAATGAATGAGAATTCTTGTTACTTCATAAGGTCTGCGTCTAGATGCATTTGTTTGCATATGGATGACCAGTTGTCTCAGCACTATATGTTGAAAAGCCTCTCCTTTCTCCATTGAATTGTCTGTGGTCTTTGTCAAAAGTCAGTAGACTACCTGTGTGCAGGTCTATTTCTGAACTCTCTTCTATTCTTCTGTTTATCTCCTCTTTTAGGACTACTGCACTGTTTTGATTCCTGTAGTTTCATAGTAAATCTTCAAGTCAGGTAGTATCATTTCTTCAGTTTTGTTTCTCCTTCACAATTGTGCTATCTGGGTATTTTGCATTTCTATATAAACTTCAGAATCAGCTTGTCACTATCAATAAAATAATTTCTTAGGATTTTGATTGGGATTCTGTCGAATCAATAGATGAGATTGGGGAAAACCTAACATCTTAGTATTATTCAGTCTCTTATTTATTTAGCTCTTCTTTGATTTCTTGATTCAGAGTTTTATAGTTTCAGTGCTTACATTTTAGATAATTTATTACAGAAGTTTAAATTTCCCAACCTAAATATGATAGAACTTTATTAAGGCATACTTTTAAACTACTGCTATTTTTAAGTAATACTCTCCAATAATCAAAACAAAATCAAAAGAACTAGTTGAAGTATCTGGGGAGGTCTTATGGTTAACAAGAATTAACAAAAACAGTTTCAGTAATTTTTATGCATAAAATGCTACATTAATAATTGATGACAAAAAGTCTAGTTGCACAGCATTCATTATATGAAGATGTCTTTCAGAAATAATGCGATTTTTTATTTTTGGTGGTATGATTCCTGGATGTTCATAATATTTGATCCCCTACAAATTGGAAAGGAACTAAAAAAATAAAAAGTAATAGTTCATAATTTTTGAGAGTCTTATTTACAATGAGATAAACTTTAATATAACTAAATGTGAAATAATAAATCATTGACAGCAAAGTCATTTAAAAATATCTGCAAAGGTATTATTTCTGCAAAAGGAATTCAGTGACTAAAGGTCTACCAACTGAATTTATTTAACTTAGCCTGTCAATGACTTTAAATGATGTTTTGTGCAGTTGCAAAGAGAATCTGAAGTAACGTATATGAATGAATCCAGTTGGAAAATACTGGCTAATATAGGATGGTTTTCAATAAATTTTTGAAATTGAATGAAAGACTGTATTTTAAATTAACAACTAAATGAAGACAAAGGAAAGTATTGACAGTTTTAAGATGAAACCGATTAGCACACAGAAATAAGAACCCAAAAATGTATACCATAATTTTTTCTGAAAAATTACCAGAGTTAGCTTTTTATTGATCAGAACAAGGAAGATAGTCAGATACCAGTGTCCTTTAGATATAAAATCTAGTTCCACAATTTATTCTAGAATACAACTAAATTGTTGTTTTAATTTAAAAATAACTTTAGTTATTTCATAAGAAGAGTTAGGCTCTTTATTCAAATTTTCAGGAAGATGATTGTGCATTAGCCCAAATTTCAGAGCAACAATATAGAAAATGAATGGTGAGAATTATACTTTGCTTCTCATCTAACTGAATTCATATATTCATATGAATTTATATGTATTATGTGTATATTTAAACAGAATTTTCCATACATAAGTTATAAATTACATATATATTTATACATATATATGTTTTATGTACACACAATATTAACATACAAAGACTTGAAAAGGGGAATTTCTCTAAAAATAGTTTCAGTTCTTAGTACTCAGCACCTTACATCTCCATATAAAACACAAAGTAAAACACTTTCAAGAGAGATAAAACTTTGAATACAAATACTTGTTTGGTACATATATGGGTGCATTTACAGGAACATTTACTCACACCTTATATATATTCACCAAATATTAAACTAATAGTGTCCAACAGGCACTTTCCAGGGCCCTGGGAATAAAAAGATAAATAGGGAAAGGATGTCTTGGAGAATATACAGTCTAGTGAAAAGACAGGAATGTACACAGATCATCAAAATAAACCGTGAAACTAAATTGAGTGATCTGATAAGCATATGTTCACAGAACATCAAAGGAACCAGGGAGATGTCTGTAGGGAAAAATCTGTGAGGGACAGTACTGGAGTGGACTCTGAGCACATATGTTCAAGCCTCAAAATAGCCCTGACTTTTGCAGGGTACTTAGAATTACACCATAAAAGCTGCATATACATTATAGCTTAACATTAAAGTATGATAAGACCCCAGGATGAGAGATCTCTGTGGAAAAATAGGTAGATTCCACTCCTAGCATTAAAAGAAAGCACAGGGGGGTGCCTAGGTAGCTCAGTTATTGGGCATCTGCCTTTGGCTCGGGTCCTGATCCCAGTGTCCCGGGATAGAGCCCCGTTGGGCTCCCTGCTCAGCGCAAAGCCTGCTTCTCCCTCTCCCACTTCCCTTGCTTGTGTTCCTGCTCTCGCTGTCTCTCTCTCTGTCAAACAAATAAATAAAATCTTTAAAAAAAAAAAAAAGTACAGGTGGTTTCCCGTTTATATTAAAAAAGAAAAGACAGAGGACTGCTGATACTTAACATCACCATTGAACAAAATCAGCATGTCTGTTGTTGAGGGTTAAGTATGATCCCAATTTATTGAACAGATTTAGAATAATGACCTAATGTTTGCATTGAGAGGTTTGTCTTCTCTGGGTAAAGTAAAATTATGGTCTGCCAAAGTCCCGTGGGAGAAATCTTGTCTTCTGAAACAAGTCTTATTTTCGTGAGCCATTAGCCAGTAAAGACTTAGCTACCTGGTCTTCACCCCACCCCCCAAAATGATCCTCATCTCCATATTAACAAATATAAATATTTAATTCTGCCATTTAGTAATATTAGGATGGCTGTGAATTTTCTTCCCCCAGGGTTTTGGTTCCGGTGCTTATGTCGCACTATAAACTGTGCAGAAGCAAATTTATGTCTTGATCAACATGAGCAATTAAAAAGTCTTTGTAGAATGGCTAAGCCTTTTAGTTCATTTAATTCTTTTAGATCCAATGGGAGAAAAGAAAAAGTTACTTTTTCTCAAACAGTAGCCAGAATTATTTCAAACACTTGAAGAAATTTGTTCTTTTTGCTGTACAGATTTGCTTTGCGTAAACCAGTTCTATTAGCCTAAAAATAGACTCCTCGTAGAATATTATTAACTCTTCTGTGTGGGCACTTATGCACATTCTGTACTGTCACTCCCTGTAACAAGATGAGAAAATACCTCCGGGTCTCTTTTTTACTGCGAAAGCTTTCTGGAAAAATAAAATTACGACTACTGAGACCATATTTGATATGATGAAAAGTGTTTTCAGATATCAGTAGTAGACTGAGGCAGAATGAATTTACACATATGACTAATACTTGGCATTAGTAAAGAAATGATTCTACATGAAACACATGTAAAGATTATTTGATTGTCTTCCAAGGAAAGCTATATGGAACTTAGTTCTTGGATTTTAGAGGAAAGGATGAAATCCATGAATCTTCCCTTTTTGAAGGAAAGAGTATGTGGACTACCTAAAATAGCCACAGAATTTTAAAATAATAGTTTACAAAGCTAAAAAACAAGACAAAAAGCTCAGGAAAGTGAAATGACAGTGGAAAAGGTATTAGAGACTTAGGTTGATAATATGGCTTTACCTTGAAATAATTTTTTGTTTCTCTAAACTGCCTACTTTTGGTAAATGTGTACACACACACACAAATATATAAAAAAAGATAAATATATATTACACGTGTCATATAAGAATAATATATAATATAAATACATATATATATGAAAACATATAAGGGAATATTCTCTTTGATCTGTCTGTTCTCATATCATATATGAAATCTTGATATAGCCCTCTTCCTTCTAAATACTTACTTCTTCAGTTAGCCTTTCACACTAAATCAATTGACAGTCATTCAGCTTTATGCTACAGTTGAAGTTGTCTATTAAAAAAACTCAATTAGGGAAAATCATTTGCTTGGTAGACACTAAGTTATTTACAAAAGGAACTGATGGCTTTCAGCATGACATGTGTATTCAATTTTCTTGCATAATCAGCATGCCAAGAATTTGATTTAGTGTATTTTTTGTCTCTTAAGAGGTTTTCTTGTTTGTGGGTTCTTGTTTTCTTTTAGTCTATCTTGGCAGTTTGTGTTTCTGTAACCATTAGCCATTAGTTAGCCATTAGTAATAGAGATTTGTTTATAGTTGTGATTTCCAAGGACTCCAACTATAATCATCTTGATTTGAAAATCCCTTCCTTCCTTGTCTACCATCTTCTCCAAACATTGTTCTCTTCCTCCTGCTCTTTATGGCATGCGTTCAGTCTTAACAACTATTGACAGACAACAGTTTATTGACAGAAAATAGCTCAACACTCTATTTTCTCAGTGCCCTCCCTGTTTGTGATCCAGTATTCATAAAACCAGAATCATAACCCAAAGATCTTGTGTAGGTAGTGTTTGGCTGGTAATGTTTCATAACCAACTTTCAGAATAAGATGTATGGTATTTGCCAGCGTCTGTGTTGTGTTTACTTTGTCCACGGTCATCTTCAAGCTACACAGATCCCTGCTCTAGGAAGAGAAGAACACGATCTCTCCAGCCACTACCCACAGGCCCCAGACCAACCCTAGAAAATAATTTCGAGCAGGAGCTTCTGCAAATCCCTACATCATCTTCTCTTGAATTAACTCTGCTTAGCACCATGGATTGGGATACATATCCTGCTCTTGGTGTTTCTTCTGAAGGAGGAAAAGAACCCTGGTATCACTACTATCGTCTCAGTAGGAACTCCCCTGATCTCTTTCCTTGGAGCAAACAGAACATTATCTATCCCAAAATGGCCACTGTAGATGTGTTTGTTTGTTAGAACACATAAATAAGGCCCATGTGAAAAGCAAGAGTGCCAAAATACCAGACACTTCAAAAGGAGGAAAAAAATCGCAGAGAGATTTTAACAGGGGACCAATAANTTTTTTTTTTTTTTTTTTTTTTTTTTTTTTTTTTTTTTTTTGTCCAGCTACAGTAGCAAAGATGCTGAGTTGGGCCCTTGAAGTTCTAGAAGAAGATCAGATAGAGGAGCTTTGGGTTTTGTTGCGCATAAAAGTGTTTTTGACCGAGATGATAGGGCTGCTTCTCATTTACTGATATATATTCTTAGGTCCCAGATAGCCGTTACTGAATTTTCTCCTTTATACTGTGGTAGTATATTTTTCACCCAACTGTGAAATTAAAAAATTCTCCCTGTAGCAGTTGGATACAGTTTGTTAGTTTGTATCTTATCAAAAACTGCTTAAATGTATCTCTGGTGGCATTTCAATGATAATTAAAAGCAGAATTCCAATGTTTCAGGAGTGAAGAATACATTTAGTTGAGTAACTGACTCATCTGATAAGAAACTTGTCCATCACACAAAGTAACAGGAATCTAGTTCTTTCCATGGTCTTTAATTTCGTCCCACCATTTTTAAGTAACCAAGGTGAGAGAATGGATTTGATAAATGTGTCCGTATTTTTTAGAAGAAAGGTGAAGAATCTAAGACATAAATCATCTTCTTAGGTCAAATAGTCAAGGAAAAGGCACTATTGTCTGACGTGGGCAGTAAAAGAATATTATTTCATTTTTACTCAAGACCTTCAGTAGCCTCTGTCCATCAGCAAAGGTTCTTGGTATAAGAACCACTCAGCACCCTGCAGAATATTCTCTATCTCCAGACTTTTCTTCTTTCTAGACTTCATTGCACACCCTTGCAACTGCTTCCTAAAGCAGAGGTCAGAACATTTAACTTCCCAGTAACTATCTGCATAGGGCCAGTTCCTCCATTACTTCTTTCTGGTTAGAGGACATTTCTCCAGTCTCTGAACATGCCTAGACTATGTTAATTTAAAAAAAGAAAAAGGAAACCTTCACCATGTAAGAAAATGTATATGTGTGAGAGAGAGGAAGGGAGGGAACACAAATGATAAAGAAAAGGGGGGAAATGTATCAACATTTATACAGGTGAATCTGGGTAAAAGGTATGAGTATTCTTAGTACCATTTGTATTCTTGCAACTTTTTTTGGATTTAAATTTTATTTCCAAGTAAAAAGTTAAAAAATCAAACAAAAACACGAAAAATCCCTCTAGTATTTGATCTCAGTCCAGTGAACTCAGTTGTAATTCTCCTCTAGATGCCCTCTGCTCCATTCATACCAGGTGACCCAGATGATGGTGATATTGTGTTTGGATTAAGCCTTGCAGTGTGTCCACCTCCTGATAGAGCAATGCAGGGGAAGAAGTCAAATATGTGGGGACTTGAGAAAGTGTGAGTCCTCTGAGGTAGGGTAACCAACCCTTCCAGTTCCCTTGGGAGAGAGGGGTTTTGCAGACAGAAGAATTTCAGGGCTAAGCCCAGGTAAATTGGGATGAATTGGTCATCCACCTTACTTTGGGGGGACTCTGAATAGATGAGTTTAGCTCATGCCAAGAACAGGTTGCAGGAATGCTGAGAAATGAGGCTTGAGCAGAACCTTGAGTTCCAAATGAAGGCATTTTGGCTTCATTCCGTGCACAATGGGAAACCAGACAAGCACATTGAACTATGATGGAACAGAGTTGTATTATAGGAAATCTAAGTTATGTTAAAAGAAAATTAATCATTGATACACATGTAACTGTTCAGATAGGAACACTATGTCATAGATCTCTGTGGCTTCATTGCTCAAAGATTCCCATTGTTTATTCAGTGAAGTCCCAATTCCTCAGCTCAGAATGAAAGAGTTATTTATAGGAACTACTGTGTATCCAGGGCTGTATTATTGAGTCTCCCAATAATTTGTAAAGTTTGTGTTATCATGTTCAGTTTGCATATATGGGAACTGAAGATCACAGAGAGGAAGTGTTTTCCCCAAGGGCACTCAGCAGCATGTGGCAGAATTGGACATCACACCAATATCTGCCTCCAGATTCTTGCTGTTCTGCCCTAGTTAATCAGCCCCAGGCTCCCCATAGAAGGCCACGTCATTTAGCCCCATAGCTCTCACCCCACCTGGATGGGTCCAGGCTCTCCTCTGGTGGGCGTGTCATCCTGGGGCTCCACTCATCTAAACCCTATCTATCCTTTAGTGATACTCCCTCCATGCAAATTCCTTGGTATTAATCCAGGTAGAAATTATTTGTCTCAGCATCTGAACACCTGGCATTGTATCATTCACATAGCCCTTACCTTTTGGACAGTCACATGAAAAACAGTGTAATGGGTTACAAAATGTAGATCCTGTTTTGAGACAAGATCTAGGTTAAATTCCAGATCTACCCCCTATTGTAGGTAGTATATAATCTTGGTCTATGGCCCTGTGCTATTTGAGCTTCAGTTTCCTCCTGTATAAAGTCAGTGTAATATTATATTATTTATAGGATTACCATAACAATTAACAATATAAGTCTGCAAGATAATATCTGACCATTGTCACCAATTAAATTTTAAAGCTACTAAAGGCAAAAATTCCCCTTGAATTTTTTTTTATTTGATTCCAAGCCCTGTGTTTTGAACATATAAGGTACTCCGTAAAGTGTTTGTTTAATGAATAAAATAAGGGTTTTATATAGGGTGGTAGCATTAGAATGGAAATGATATTTCGGGAAGAATATTGGAAATAAAATTTAAATATGAAAATGTTACAAGAACATGAATAGTACAAAGAGTACTCACATACCTTTTATCCAAAATTACCGGTGTAAAGGTTAATGTATTTTACCGCTTTGCTCTATCATTTGTGTCCTTTCTCTCTCCCTGTCACGCATAATATTTTTTTACACGGTGAAGGCTTAAAAGAATTAACATAGTATAGATATGTTCACAGGCAGGAGAAATCACTTCTAACTGGAAAGAAATGATGGAAGAACTGGACTTAAGAGATTTTATAAAGATTAAATAAATGGTTTCATATGTATTTGATGGGGCAGCTGGGGGAAGAATAAAACACCTGGAGTCTTGGTTCTGGGATTTATGTACTAAAGGGAGTATTAATTTTGATTTTATTAAAGATAAAATTATCAAGCTATTAAAGCCAGATCAGAGAGGGTGAGGCTTCTAAACGTTAGAACTTGGTCTGCATGTCAGTCTGGGCCAAAGCGCCAGTCCTTCCAGCAGCGTGACTTCGAATAAATTACCCTGGACCTCTGTTTTCTCATCTCACCTCTGATATTTCCTATGAGGAATGTAAAACATTTACCACAGTACCTGCTGTGCAGTCAACACCAAATCAGTGAGAACAATAACAAAAGTTAGGACTACTTTAACGTTAAAAGGAAATGGTCTAGGAGTTGGCAGAGAACAGCCTAGAAGTTTTAGCTCCCGAGCACTTGGCCTTGAGTGTTATAGTCAAAGCGGCTCTTACCCGACACTGAAGCATTTGCAGCTGCTAAGGAATTGTATCATTTAACACATGCACTCTCCTAGGCTTTTTGTTGAAGAAAAATGTCATATTTGACTTTAACATGGATTACACTTTTTTCCAAGAATATTTCTTCTAATTTGTCTGTGGTGAAGCAGCAGCCGTTGCTATGCCATCAGCTCTGTTGCTATGGGGAATGCCTTGGGTGTTTGCCAGATTAGGATTGGTTATTTCAGCTCCCTTATGTTCACAGTTGACATTTTTCTATGTTAAATCATGCTGTTTTATCTTAATTTGATGGGTAGGCTCAATAATGGTGATCAACTCTGAAAGAACTGAAATTAGTTATAAAGGAATCAGACCATGTGCCTCCATAGAAAACTTAGATTAACAACTCAAGTGGTACGTGTAGAACACATGCACTTACACACGTACGTGCAAGACTCAATAGTGATATATTTAGAAGCTTGCATGTGTTTAAGACAGGTGACTCCTCTTAAGTCATGAAATTCAGAGAAATCAAAAGGGATGATACACTCGCATTTTTGGAGTTATCATGAACAGAGAAATTACTTCCAATTGGAGGTGACCACATCCTATCAACTTCATTGACATCTGTCAGCATTCATGTTAACTGCCATCTGGGAGTCATTCTCCGTAAGTGTAGTTCTCTGCTTATGCTTTCAGGATGTTTGTCTTTGGTGAAGCTTCACTACCATCAGATCGACTTTCTAGTAAGTTGTCCTTGCCTCTGTAACCTGGCGATGTTGCTTGACTATTTCAGACATTTGCCAAACTTCAAATTGCCAAAATTTGAAACTTTTTGAAAAGAAAAAAGAAAATCATTACCACAATGATTGTCTCCCTTCTTGATCTTCTTTATCTCAAATGCAAGGAGAAGTAGCCTTTGGAAAATAAAATCTAGGAGCTTCTGTACCTGGGCTGCTTAGTCACTAGTCTGTTTAAATGGGACAAGACATGCATTTGTAATTTTTCCAAATATGCATTCGCAAATGGACTTGTAAAAGGGATATAAGTTGGCTTAACACTGGAAATGAAGATTTTGCTACTGAGAAGCATATAATGAGCACATTTTGTAATATTTTTTGGCATTTTTACTCATCCACATTAGAGAACACTGGAAGCTGGGTTCATGAGCAAACTTGACATTTTCACAATAACATTTATTTTAGCAACTAACTTTGAATCGTTCCTGAAAGAGCTTATTCTCAACTGCTGAGTGGACTTTTTATCTCAAAAATTCCTCTTCTAAAAAATACTGTCTTTACTCTTAACTCTAGAGAACAAACGGATAGTTACTAAGGGGGGAGGCGGGTGAGAGGATGGGTGAAACAAGTGATGGGGATTAAGGAGGACACTTGTGATGAGCACTAGGTGATGTATGGAAGTGTTGAATCACTGTATTGTTCAACTAATATCACAATGTATGTTAACTATACTGGAGTTTAAAGAAAAACTTAAAAAAATACTGTCTTTAACAAAGAGGCTATACACATTTAGGTTGCACAATTTGATGTTAATTTCAAGGAATTATTTATATAGATCTTTTTAAACTAGTAAGATATATATATATATTTAAATAAAGACAGTATGCTCTTGAATAAAAGGTAAGATTTTTAAAATTCTAAATAGAAAATGATAAGTGAGGAGGACTTCAAAACATGAATAATTCCCATGACCAATTCATGATGTTATAATATATATATTTTCATGTATACTTAAGCCTTAAAATTGTGACATATTTAGCAACAAAGCTCAGTGAAGCCCAAAGAACAGAAGCAAGCACATGTTCTCATCTTCATCTCCCTTTCCCACTTATCTCCCTTACCAAAAGGAAACAAATGTAAAATTGCAATGAACACTACTAGTATTCTGTTTCAAAATGTGTAAAATAATTTGAATTATTCTTTTCTGGGGGCTAATAAGTAATGTCATTCTTTTTCTTTATTTATTTGAGAGAGAGTGCACATGGTGGAGAGAGGCAGAGGGAGAGAAAGAATCTCATGCAGACTCCCTGCTGAGCATGGAAGCCCAACATGGGGCTTGATCTCAAGACCCTGAGATCATGACCTGAGCCGAAACTAAGAGTGGGATGCAGGACGCCTGGGTGGCTCAGTTAGTTAGGTGTCTGCCTTCCTCTCAGGTCATGATCCCAGGGCCCTGGGATCGAGTCCAGAATTGGCTTCTTGCTCAGCAGGGAGCCTCCTTCTCCCTCTGCCTGCTCTGCTTGCCACTCCCCCTTCTTGTGCTCTCTCTCTCTGACAAATAAATAAATAAAATCTTTAAAAAAAAAAAAAAAGAGGACACTTAACTAACTGAGCCACGCTGGCACCCCAGTAATGTCATTCTTACTTAAATCTTCAAATGCTTTTAGTTGTCCTGAAGTATAGGGGATATGTAACATGGCAGGATAACAATTGCAAATTTAAAAAAAAGGAACAATTTGCTTCATGTCCTATTCCATAGCTGACCTAGCTACCTCACAGATAACTAGGTAGCTGTCCAGCAGACCTGTTTGTGCAAATACAACATTCTATTCTTACTGTCATCACTTTGTTGCCTGCTCTTCCCAGTGACCTTCTTAAGGGCTGGATCTTATTCTATGTAAGTTTGTAGCTGAATGACCTGGATTAGTGATTGCTGTATATTTTAACTCATCTTTCCCCTCCCAAATTTGCTCCTTCCCACACTGTGTTCATCTACTATCTAACATCCCGTGCCAGACATCCTGGAGTCACCTATGAGCACCCTATCTCTTCTGTTGGATCTCCAATCCACCATCAAGTTCTGTTGAACTCCATTAGATCCCATTTCCAGCCACTGCCACATTAGGCCATGCCTTCACTCATTCTTGCTGAGACTGCACCAGTAACTTTCCTCTGGTCCCTGTGTCGTTTCACTCCTCTCCAAGAATTCCTGTAAAACACAAATCAGGTATTTGTAACCCACCCTACTTATTTGTACATCAAGTAGACCTTTTATATACTTAGTATGTCCAAACCTAACACTTGAGCTTCCCTAATACCCCAAACTTTTCAACTTCTCCATCAAAACACATGGTACTCTATTATTCCCGTTTCTGAGGCCCCAAACCTTGGAATCTTTCTCTTCTCTTTCATGCCAGGTATTTCGTCAAATAGCACATCCTATTGACTTTGCCTTGAAAATATGTGTAGAATGTTATCATTTCCTCCTATATGCCCAGTCACCAGCCCACTAAGCCATCATTCCCTAACATCCAGACCTCTGCAGTAGTCCCTGACAGTCTGTCTTTGCCTTCGCCTCCTGCGGTACCTAATCGAACTCAGAAAGAGGTGAATGGGGGCACCTGGGTGGCTCAGTTATTAAGCGTCTGCCTTCGACTCAGGTCATGATCCCAGGGTCCTGGGATTGAGCCCCCCATTGGGCGCCTTGCTTAGTGGGGAGCCTCCTCTACCTCTCTCACTCCCCCTGCTTGTGTTCCCTCTCTCGCTGTGTCTCTTTCTGTCAAATAAATATATAAAGTCTTAAAAGAAAAAGTGAGTATAAGGTACAGTGAGTGGATTATTTTCACATTTAACAGATAGTGTCTGAGACACGACGAGTTTGACTGTGAGTAATAGAATGAGGATTTGCTGCACTCCTAAACTCATGTTCTGTTCACCTATGACAACTGAGGCCTGTAAAGGGTTAAGAGGCAGGTTTACAAGGACTACCTCTATGGGAAGGCCAAGGACTGGAACTAGATACAGTGCTCTGCCCATCCAAGTATTGCATAATTCACACAGTGAAACAAACAGTAAGGATGCAGTTATTTTGACTAATAGCATTTTAAAATAAAAATATGCCTGGGAGTTCAGCAAATTGAGCTTTAGTTAATTCTGTAGGGAAACCTAAACCCCTCTTTTGAGAGCTGAAGTTAGGCCATTGAGAAAACTGAAATTTTTTAATGTATTTTCACAACAAACAGTATGTGTTAGTAACAAATGCAACAACAGTAGATACCTTGAATTTTCTGTATATATTTTTTCCTTGAGTGTGACTCATATGTGGACATACATCCCATAAGATTCAGTGGGTTGAACTTAAGTGACTCCATTTTGGCCTGTTTTTAATTTTTAACAACTGGAAAAAAAAGTGCATGGTTTATGCATTCGTTATTTGTTCACGCTTCAGAGTGTCTGTAAAGTGTCTTGTCGTTCAGGGCTGTCTTAAAATATGGCATATTAATATAAAACTTGAGTTCTAGTAAGGCCAACAGATCAGATGACCACCATTGAAAATAGCTTGTTTTTTGTGATACCCAAGAGGAGAGGGTATGAATAAAGGAAAGCACTAGGATAGGTTAGGAGGCAGAGAGAGAGAGAGAGGAAGTGTGGACAAGAACCTTTACTGTGGTTTCTAAATGAAGTGTTGAAAACAAGACACCAGGCCCAAAATGGAGTCACAAGATGGTGCCAGACCCCATGTCACCAAGTCAAGAGTTAATTGCAGTTTTGTCTCTATAAGAGATAGAATCTTAAACCAGTTAATCCGGAATCACCGGGTCAGCACTGGTGAGATAATCTGCTTTATAGATCCCTGTCATCCCCTGGGGGAAAGTGACTTTGCTACACCAATCAACTTTTGCTAGTATAACTTCCTTGTTCCTATTTCCTTTCCATTTCCTACAAATGTCTCTTTCATGGTACAACTCCTGGGAGCTACTTTCTATCTCTAGATAGGATGCTAATTGGCTTCATGAATTATTGAATAAGACCAGTAAGATCTTTAAAAAATATATTTAAAGTAATTTATTTTTCTAATAATAAAGGGTAGAATAGGTTGTGCTCTTTTAACACTTAAATAAAAAAAATTATTACCCACAGTAGGGAAATGCAAATCCAGACCATAGTAATGTAGCACTTCACACCCATTAAGTTGGGTGTTATTTTTTTTTTTTTAAAGAATATAGCAAGTGTTTGTGAGGATATGAGGAAATTGGAAATCTTTTGTGTTGGCGGGAATTTAAATGGTGCAGCTACTATCGAAAGTCATATGGTTGTTCCTCAAAAAGTTAAACACACAGCATAATCTCCTCCAGTTCCAGTGAACTAAGTCAAGCGGAGAAAGACAGTTATCATATGGTTTCACTTATTTGTGGAACATAAGGTATAGCATGGAGGACATTAGGAGAAAGTAGGGAAAAATGAAGGGGGGGAATCTGAAGGGGCGACAAACCATGAGAGACTATGGACTCTCAGAAACAAACTGAGGGTTTCAGAGGGGAGGGGGGTGGGAGAATGGGTGAGCCCGGTGATGGGTATTAAGGAAGGCATATATTGCATGGGGCACTGGGTATTATACATAAACAATGTATCATGGAACATGACATCAAAAACTAATGATGTACTGTATGGTGACTAAATAAATAAAACAATTATGTATACCAAAAAAAAAATTAAACACAGAATTACCATACGATATAGCAATTCCACTCTAGGTATATACATACCCAAAAGAATTGAAAACAGGAACTCGAACATTCATACCAGCAGTATACACAACAGCCTAAAGGTGGAAACAACCCATGTGTCCATGAACAGATGGTTAAAAAAAAAAGGTGGTTCATGCATATATAGGAATATTATTTAGCCTTAAAAGGGGCTGAAAGTTTGATACATGCTATATAGCATGGATGATCCTTAAAAAATACCATACCAAGTGAAAAAATCCAGACGTAAGAGGGCAAAGACTATATGTTTCCACTTATCAGGGTATCTAAACAAGTTAAATTCACTGAGACCATAGTAAATAGTGGTTATTAGGGACGGAGGAGATGTAGGAATATGGAGTTATAATTTACAGGTATAGAATTTCCATTTGAGATGATGAAAGTGGTCTGGAAATGGATAGTGGTGATAGACAACATAGCAAGTGTGCTAAATGCCAATGAATTACACACTTCAAAATCATTGAAATGATAATTTTATGTTATATATATTTTACCACCATGAAAAGTATGATTCAAGAAAGAATTTAAAATGCAAATCAGAAACATAGTGACTTCACAACGAGCTTCTTAGGCACTGTATTAGAAATACAAATTGTATGTTTTGCTCTTTCATGAATATTACGATTTTCATTGAACCTTAAATTTATTACCAAGCTTAATGTGTTTTAATTGAGCATCTTATTGAGATTATTATAGATTCACATGCAGTTCTAAAAAATAATAGAGATAACCATATATATTTTACCCAGTTTCCTCCAACAGTTCAAAAAACTGAAATATAACATCACAACCAGACATTGACATTGATAAAATTCACCAATCTTAAGACTTCCACAATTTTACTTATATTCATTTGGAGTGTATATGTCTATGTACTTAGTTCTATGCAATTTTATCACATATATTTAGGTTCATGTATCTACCATCACAGTCAAGATACGGAACAGTTCATCACCACAAGGATCCATGGTTTGACCCTTCTGTAGTCACACCCACTTCCTCCAGAACCTTCAGTCTCTGCTTATCCATTCCCATAACCATCCCTAAACTCTGGCCAAGCATTAATCTGTTCTCTCAGTAATTTTGACTTTGAAAATGTTACGTAAGTGAAATCATTTATAAATGATGTGCAATTTTTTTTTAGGATTGGTTTTTACCACTCACACAATTCCCTAGAGTTTCATCTAAGTTGTTGTTTGTATTAATGTGCATTCCTTTTTATTGTGGAATAGTTTTCCACTGTGTGACTATTTATTCACCTCTTGAAAGACAACTGGTCTTTTTCCAGATTTTGGCTACTTTGAAGAGAGCTGCTATAAACATGAGTTTTTGTGTGACCATGTTTTTATTTTTTGTGGAATAAATGTGTAATTGCTGAGTCATATTATAATTGCATGTTAGTTTTATAAGAACCTGTCAAACTGTTTTCCAAAGTCCTGATGTCATTTTACCTTCCCACCAGCCATATGTGAGTGATTCAGTTTCTCTGCATCCTCATCAGCATGTGGTGTTGTCACTAGCACTTAATTTAGCCATTCTTTTATTAACAGTATTATTATTTTAATTTGCACTTTTCTGACCAATGGTTTGGATATTTGCATATGCACTTATTGCCATTTGTATACACTCATTGGTAAAATACCTACTCAAGGCTTTGCACCATTTTCTTTTTTAAAATTATTATTTTTGTGTGTGTGTTATGTTAGTCACCATAAAATATATCATTAGTTTTTGATGCAGTGTTCCAAGATTCATTGTTTATGTACAGCATCCAGTGCTCCATGCAATACATGTATTCCTTAATACCCATCACCAGGCTCACCCATCCTCCCACCCCCCTCCCCTCCATAACCCTCAGTTTGTTTCTCAGAGTCTAGTCTTTCATGGTTTTTCTCCCCCTCTGATCTGCCCCAGTCCACTTTTCCTTTCCTTCTCCTAATGTCCTCCATGTATTCCTTATGTTCCACAAGTAAGTGAAACCATATGATAATTGACTTTCTCTGCTTGATTTATTTCACTCAGCATAATCTCCTCCAGTCCCACCCATGTTGAAACAAAAGTTGGATATTCATCCTTTCTGATGGCTGAGTAATAGTCCATTGTATACATGGATGACATCTTCTTTATCCATTCTTCTGTTTAAGGGCATCTCGGCTCCTTCCACAGTTTGGCTATTGTGGACATTGCTGCTATGAACATTGGGGTGCATATGGCCCTTCTTTTCACTACATCTGTATCTTTGGGGTAAACACCCAGTAGTGCAATTGCCAGGTCATAGGGTAGCTTTATTTTTAACTTTTTGAGGAATCTCCACACTGTTTTCCAAAGTGGCTGCACCAATTTGCCTTCCCACCAACAGTGTAAGAGGGTTCCCCTTTCTCCACATCCTCTGCAACATTTGTTGTTTCCTGCCTTGTTAATCTTTGCCATTCTAACTGGTTTGAGGTGGTATCTCCGTGTGGTTTTGATTTGAATTTCCCTGATAGCCAATGATGATGAACATTTTTTCATATGTCTGCTAGCCATTTGTGTGTCTTCATTGGAGAAGTGTCTGTTCATGTGTTCTGCCCATTTTTTGACATGGTTATCTTTTTTAGGTGTTGAGTTTGAGAAATCCTTTACAGATCTTGGATATCAGCTCTTCATCTGTAGTATCATTTGCAAATATCTTTTCCCATTCCGTGGGTTGCCTTTTTGTTTTGTTGACCGTTTCTTTTGCTGTGCAGAAGCTTTTTATCTTGATAAAGTCCCAAAAGTTCATTTTCGCTTTTGTTTCCTATGCCTTTGGAGATGTGTCTTGAAAGTTGCTGTGACCAATGTCGGAGAGGTTACTGCCTATGTTTTCCTCTAGGATTTTGATGGATTCCTTTCTCATGTTGAAGTCTTTCCTCCATTTTGAGTTTATCTTGTCTATGGTGTAAAAGAATGGGTGAGTTTCATTCTTTTATAGATAGCTGCCTAATTTTCCCAGCACCATTTATTGAAGAGACTATCTTTTATCCACCGGATATTTTTCCTTGCTTTGTCAAAGATTATTTGACCATATCTGCTCTCTCTACTTTGTTCCATTGGTCTGTGTGTCTGTTTTTGTGCCAGTACCATGCTGCCTTGGTGATCACAGCTTTGTAATAAAGCTTGAAATCTGGCAATATAATGCCCCCAGCTCTGTTTTTCTTCTTCAACATTTCCTTAGCAATTCGGGGTCTTTTCTGGTTCCATACAAATTTTAGGATTGTTTGTTCCAGCACTTTGAAAAATGCCACTGGTATTTTGATTGGGTATTTTGATTGGCGTTGAAAGTATAGGCTTTGCACCATTTTCTAATGGAATTGTTTTACTACGGTTAAATTTGAGTTATTTCTTTATTCTAGATATCAATCCTTTGTCGGATGTGTGATTTGCAAACATTTCCTCTTAGTAGCTTTTCATCCTGTTCACATGGACGTTCACAGAGCAGTAATTTTAAATTGTGACCGTATCAGTTTGTCATTTTTTTTTCCTTTTTTGGATCATGCTTTTAGTATCAAGTCTAAAAACTATTTAGTCCAAGATCCCAAATATTTTTTTCTTTTTTCCTGAATGTTTTATGGTTTGACACTTTATATTTGAGCTCATGATCCATTCTGAGTTTAATTTTGTTTAAAGTGTGAGATTTTGGTCACATTTTATTTTTGCCAATGACATACACTTGTTTCAACAGTTATTTGTTGAAAGGCTATCCCTTCACCATTGAATCACTTTTGCACCTTCATCAAAAAATGGTTCACCATATTTGTGTGCATCTATTTGGGGGCTCTTCTCTTCCATAGAATTGTCTATATCTCCAGAAATATTATGCTGTCTTTATTGAAACTATATACTAAGCTTTAATATGAGTAGATTGGTTTCTCATTTTTATTCTTTTTCATAGTTATTTTAGCTGTTGTGGGGTAGTCCCTTCTGTATAAATTTTAGAAGAAGTTTATGTCTATAAAAGATACTGCCAAGATTTTGATAGGAATTACACTAAGCCTATAGATCAATTTGGGGAGAATTGACATATTTACTATGTTGAGTCTTTCAATACATAAATGCAATAAGTATCTTTCCACTTTGATCTTTTTTGATGTCTTAATCAGTATTTTGTCATTTGTAGTAGATTCTGTATATGCTTTTTTAATTGTTTCGTTTTCTTTGCTACAGTTTTATATGATACTGTGTTTTTTATTTGTTTGCAGGTGTTCATTGCTAGTGTATAAGTAATGTGATTGGTCTTTGTATATTAATCTTGTATCCTGCAGCATTTCTGAGGTCAGCTTACTAGTTCAAGGAGTATTCTTATAAATTCCTTGGGATCTTCTATATACATAATCATCTCCAGGTAGAGATCATTTGATTTTATCTTTTCCAGTCTGTATGCTATTTATCTCTTTTTCCTGGCTTAATGCAGTAGCTAAAACTTCCAACACTACGTTGAAGAGAGAGTGATGAGAACAGACATCCTTGCCTTGTTCTAGTCTCGGGGAAAGCAGTCAGTATTTAAGTATAATCCTGAAGCATGATACTAGCTGTAGATTTTTTTTTCTGGATGTTATCAAGTTGAGATGATTTCCCTCTACTCCTAGCTTTCTGAGAGTCATTTTCATAAATCTATGTTGGATTTTGTAAAAAACAAAACAAAACAAGACAAAAACAAAAAAACAAAAAATTTAAAAAAAACTTTCTCAGTTGATGGGTTTTTTTCCCCCCCAAGCAAGCAGAGTTTATTGAGAACACTCACAAGAGGGGCGAGTGGGCAGCTTGAGAAAGACTCAAATGCCCAGTACAGAATTGTCCTGGGTTTTTATTAACTGAGGAATGGAATATTACTAGGTGATGGAATAGTCATTTTTTGGGGTAGGAAGCAGGGTTGCCTGCCTTTTCTTAATTTGGTTAGGGATTTCCTGTCATGGCTTCTGCCATCTTTGGTCCATCTGGTTTGATCTGGCTTTTTGTGGAGTGTTGCCAGGACAGGCCTCTGATATCCCCCATAGCCTTTCCTAATGTGGTGCACCTATCCAAAGTTGATTTTTTTTTTTTTATTCTTTGCCCCAGGGGTACAGGTCTGTGAATCATCCAGCTTACATCTTTCACAGCATTTACCAAAGCACAAACCCTCCCCAATGTCCATAACCCATCCACCCTATCCCTACCCTATACTCTACTCTACACCAGCAAATTTGACAATCTGGAAGAAATGGATGCATTTTTAGAGAAATATAAAATACCAAAACTAAACCAGGAAGAAATTGAAGACCTGAATAGACCCATAACCAGTAAGGAGATTGAAGCAGTCATCAAAAATCTCCCAACAAACAAGAGCCCAGGGCCAGACGGCTTCCCAGGGGAATTCTACCAAACATTTGATGGGGTCTTGTGATATTTTCTTCTTTAGCTTTTCATACACTGATTGACTGATTTGATTTGATTTTTTTAAGACATTGTTTGTAAGTAATCTCTATACCCAACATCGGGCTCAAACTCAGAACCCCAAGATCAAGAGTCACACACTCCAGTGATTGAGCCAGCAACGTACCCCACATTGACTGATTTTAAAATGTTGAACCAACTTTGCACAATTGGTTATGGCATATACTTTTGTTTATGTGTTGTTGGATTTAATTTACCAATATTGTGTTGAGCATTTTTGCATTTAAATTCATGGGGGCTACTGGTCTGCAGCTTTGTTATTTTGGGTTTTTTTGTCAGGTTGTGATATCCTAAAATGAGTTGAGAATTGTTCCCTTCTCTTCTATTTTCTAGAAAAGATTATGAAAAATAGTCACAATACATCTTTAAATGTTGGGTAGAATTCTCCTTTAAAACCACCTATTTTGGAAGATTTTTTTTTTTTTGGAAGTTTTGAATTGTCAGTTCAAGTTCTTTGATATTTATAGGGCTATTCAAATTATCACACCTTGCTTGAGTTTTGGTAGTTTGCAGTTTTTGAGGAATTGGTTGATTTTTCCTACATTGTCAGATTTTTGAGCATGAAGTCTTTTTTGTAATGTCCCTTATTATCTTTTTTAATCTATAATGATATTCCTTATTTGGTTTCTGCAATTGCGATATGCATCTTTTCTCAGAGATTTTTTTCATCCTCTCCTAATTACTTTTGGTAGGAACTTATATTATTGATTTGAGATATTTCCTCATTTATAGTGCTATAAATTTCTTATCATGGCTTTAACTGCATCCCATGTATTTTGAGTTTTCACTTTCATTGCTCTTTGACCCATCAATTATTTAGAAGTCTGTATTTTAATATCCACATATTTAGAAATTTTCTTCTTAGCTTTCTGTTACTCATTTCCAGTTAGATTCCATATGGTTGGAGAACACATTATGTTTGATTTCAATACTTTTATTTTTGTTGAGGTTTGTTTGGTGGCCAAGGAACTGATCTATCTTAGTAAAGGTTCAGTGGGTGTTTGGAAAAAAAAATATATATGTTCTGCTGTTGTTGGGTATGGTGTTCTGCATATGTCACTTAGAGTTTGTTGATTGAGTTATTCAGATCTTCTATGTCTTTGCTGACCTTCTATCTAGTTGTTCTATCAGTTTTTAAGAGGAAGGTGTTGGAGTCCCTAATTGTGGATTTTCTACTTTTTCCTTGAAAGTCGATCAGTTTCTGTTTCATGTATTTTGAGGCTCTATTTGTATGTATCTTTAAGATGAGTATTGTTGGTTTCTCAACTTATTGATCCTCGTATCATTTTGTTATGGCCCTCTTTTTTCTCTAGTTACATATCTTGTTTTGATGACTATTTAATCTGTTATTAGTACAGTCACCCCTGTTTCCTTAAGATTACTGTTTGCATGGGTATTTTTTTTCCCTGTGAATTTGAAGTGATTTTCTTCTAAACATCATATTTTGAGGTCATGTTTTATTTCATGGCACCTATCTCTATGTTTTAATTCATGTAATTAGGCTATTTATATTTAAGGTAATTATTGAAATGTTAGTATATAAGATGGCTACTTCATCATTGGTTTTCTTGTTGATTCCTCTAACCCCCCCCCCTTTTTTTTTCTGTTTCTCTTTTCTCACCTTTCTGTGGGTTACTTGAACAGTTTGGGGGAGTCTGTGTTGATTTTGTCTTAATGCTTTTTATCATAGTATAATACACATAGCAAAACATACCATTTTAACTATTTTAGTGTATACAGTCCAGTGACATTAAGTACATTCCCACTCTTGTGCAGCTGTCATCACTGTCATCTCCAGAACTTTTTCATAATCCTAAACTGAAACTTAATAGTAATTTCGCATTCCTAGTTCCTGTTAATGATTATTTTGCTTTCATTCTGTATGAATTTGTTTATTTTATGAACTTCAAGTGGAATCTTGCAGTATTTGTCATTTTGTATCTGGCTTATTTCACTTAGCATAATGTCATCCAGGTTTACCCGTCTTATGGCATGCATCAAAATTTAACAAGGTTGAATAGTATTCCATTATATACATACTATTTTTTGTTTGTTCATTCATCGGTCAATGAGCATTTGAGTTGTCTCCCCCTTTTGGCTATTGTGAATAATGCTGCTATGAACATGGGTGTACAAATATCTGTTTGAGTCCCTGCTTCCAAATATTTTGGTTATACACCAGAAATGGAATTGCTGGATCATATGATAATTTTCTATTTAGTTTTTGAGGAAGCACCATGCTATTTTCCATAGTAGCTATGTCATTTTATATTATTTATTGTAATTTTTTGCATGTTTTCTAGCTTTGTTGAGATAAAATTGACATGTAATACTGTATAAATTTAAGAAGTACAACATGTTGGGCGCCTGGGTGGCTCAGTGGGTTAAAGCCGCTGCCTTCGGCTCAGGTCATGATCCCAGGGTCCTGGGATCGAGGCCCACATCGGACTCTCTGCTCAGCGGGGAGCCTGCTTCCTCCTCTCTCCTCTCTCTCTCTGCCTGCCTCTCTGCCTACTTGTAATCTCTCTCTCTCTGTGTCAAATGAATAAATAAAATCTTTAAAAAAAAAAAAAAAAGAAGTACAACATGTTGATTTGATGCTTATCTATTGCAAAATGATTACCACCATGGTGTCAGCTAACATCTCCATCATGTCACATAATTACCATTTCTTTTTTTGGGTGATAACATTTAAAATCTACTCTTTCAGCAACTTTCAAGTATACGATATTGTTAACTATAATAATATTGTACATTACATTCATCTTAAAACTGTAAGTTTATGTTTTTGTACCAACATCTCCCCACCACTCTTGCCCCCAGCCCTGGTAATATATAAGTTTTTATAAGTTAGGCTTTTTTGGATCCTACCTATAAGTGATATCAAACAGTATTTTTCTCTTTCTGACTTATTTCATTTAGCCCTCAAGTTCCATCCATGTTGTCACAAGTAGGATTTTCTTACTTCTTGTAGCCACATAATATTCAATCGTGTTTGTGTTTGTATGTGTGTGTACACACATACATACCATTTCATCATTCAGCCATTGATGAACACTTAGGTTATTTTCATATTTCGCTTATTGTGAATAGTGCTGCAGTGAACATAGGATATCTCAAAGATAACATTCTTGAGATCCTGTTTTCATTTCCTTGGATATACAGCCAGAACTAGGATTACCAGATCACATAGAAGTTCCATGATTAATTTTTTGTGGAACTTCTGTACTGTTTTCCATAGTGGCTGTGCCAATTTACATTCCCACCAATAATGCACAAGGGTTCCTTTTTTTCCAAATTCTCACCAACACTTGTTATCTCTTGTATTTTTGATGATTGCCATTCTAACAGATGTGAGATGATATCTTATTGTGGTTTTGATTTGCATTTCCCTAATGCTTCAGTGATGTTGAATATCTTTTCACGTACCTGTTGGCTGTTTATATGTCTTCTTTGGAAAAATGTCTATTCAGTGCCTCTGCCTCTTTCTAACTGGATTGTTTATTTGTTTTTGTTGTTGAGCTCCACCAACAATGCACAATAGTTCCAATTCTTCCACATCATCATGGGCACATATTTCTATTTTGATTGTTTTATAAGGGAAAACCTAATGGATATGAAATTATATCTTATTGTGGCTTTGTTTTACATTTAAATTTTACATTTACATTTCCCTAATGATTAGTGATTCTGATCATCTTTTCATGTGTGTTTTGGCCATTTTTATATATTCTTTGGAAAAATGTGTATTCAAATTCTTTGCCCATTTTTTACTTGGGTCATTTGATTTTGTCACTGTTGATTTGTAGGCATTCTTTGTTCTGGGTATTAATTCCTTTTCAGGTATATGATTTGAAAGTATTTTCTCTATAGTGATTTGGAGTATACCTGTTTGCATAGTTTTCATAGTGGTTGCTCTAAGTACTACAACATATATATGTGACTTATTGTAGTCTACTGGTACAACATTTTAAGTATGAAAGTATGGAAACCTCACTTCTGTTTTAAGTCTACCTTCCACACTGAGATATCATTTTCTTAAGTATCAGATTGCTATTCTATTTCTTTTTCAATCATCAAATTAACTTATGAAACTCATAAATAAAGGGATTATGTATATCTGGGTATCTGCTCTTGTCCGTATTCCTTCTTTCCTTATGTGCTAAGATTTTTCTTTTTAATTCCTTTCTGTTTGAAGATCTTCCTTGAGACAGCCTTTAAGGATAGGTTTACTAGTGACAAATTCTTTTAATTTCTCTTTGTACAAGAATGCCTTCATTTCTTCTTCTTTCCTAGAAGACAGTTTTTCTGACGGAATTCACAGTTGACATTTCTTTTCCTTCATCATTTGCAAAAAAATGCTTTGCCACTTCTTTCTGGATTCCATGGTTTCAAATGACAAATTTGCTGTTATTCTTCAAGTTGATGTTTAAATACTTCAAAATGCTTGTTTCTCTCTTGTTGCATTCAGGTATTTTCTTTTGCTTTCATTTTCAAAAGTTCAGTTATAATGTAGATAGGTGTATATTTCTATGGCTTTTATCTGTTGGGAGTTTTCTCAGCTCTTTGGATCTGTGGTTGTGTCTATTTTACCAAATTTGAGAAGTATTCAGCAACTATTTTTCTCATCTCTTTATGGGGCTCCAGTGATAAGAATGTTGGATCTTTTGTTATTGCCCTATAAGCACCTGAAGTTTCTGTTCTTTTTTAAAATACCCTATTTTCGGGCGCCTGTGTGGCTCAGTGGGTTAAAGCCTCTGCTTTCGGCTCAGGTCATGATCTCAGGGTCCTGGGATCGAGGCCCGCATCGGGCTCCCTGCTCAGCGGGGAGCCTGCTTCCCCCTCTCTCTCTCTGCCTGCCTCTCTGCCCCCTTGTGATTTCTCTCCCTCTATGAAATAAATAAAAAAATAAAAAAATAAAAATAAAATACCCTATTTTCTCCCTGTTGTTCAGATTGGGTAGTTTCAATGGATCTGTCTTCTGTCCTCTTCACTCTTCTTTTGAGTTCATCACCAAATTGGTATTATTATTATTATTACTACTATTACTATTATTATTATTTCTGTTATATTTTTCAGTTCTGTATTTTCCATTTGGTTCTTTTTATAACTTCCATTTCTTTGCTGAAATTTTCTATTTTTTCACATATTCCCAAAGATTTTGTAATTGCTTGTTGAAACAGCTATATTGTGGCTCTTAAAAGTCCTGGTCAGATATTTGAACCATCTCAATGGTAACATCAGTTGATTGTCTTTCTCATTTGAGTTGAGATTTTTCTTGATTTTTTTGGTGTGGCAAGTGATGTTTATTGTATCCTAGACATTTTGTCTGTTAAGTTAGGAGACCCAAGGTCCTATTTAAATTTTTTCATTGTCGTACACTGTCACAGGTTTAGAATGGTTATTTTTGTGGGCCATGATTCCAATGGCAGTTTATTTTTCAGTGCCTTTCCATTGTTATTTTGGACGCCTAGGTTTATCTAATGCCACTGTGCTTTTTCACTGGCTCCTGCTGGCACTGCCTAAGGGAGCTGAATGGATTTTTTTTTTCCTTAATGGATTTTGATAGCCAGGCCTTTGCCTCCCTCAGGGAGGGAGAGGTCAGAGGTCTGCCTGGACAAAGAGACTTCCTGGGCTGGGCCACTTACTGCCACTTTCCTTCCTTACTGAAGGAAACTTGAATAACAATACCTGCAAAAAGATATAAAAATAGAAAATAGGTGTTCAGGAAAAAAAGACACAAGGTGCTGAAAACCAGATGAGTCTCCTTCACAGCGTTTTCTAGGGATGGCCCTACATAATTCCCATCCATGATGGAGGTAAAGGAAATAACAGGAGGGTCCCTCCTGTGTTTTCTGTTCCTTGATTTTTTAGAATAGACTGTCTCACCTAATTATCATGACAACTAGCATTATTGCGCTGTATTTTAACAGACATATTATTGTGATGGCAATACCTATAGGGAGAATGTGCCCAGTTTATTTCTACTGAAGTAACCAAAGAGGAAACCAAAGAAATTAAGTTACCACAAATGGCATTATTTGGGAACTGTACTGTTCATGGCATACTTTCATGTAGGTTAGCTAACTTTCCCAGGTGAAACAGTTTTCTTCACTGGGTCTTCTAAAGGCACCATGAGAGGTGTTCCTGGGTGGCTGAGTCAGTTAAGCATCTAGGAACTCTAACACTTCCACTCAGGTCATGATCCCAGGGTCCTGGGATTGAGCCCCACATCTGGGCTGCCTGCTCAGCTTGGAGTCTGCTTTTCCCTCTGCCTCTGCCCTTTCCCCAACTCGAGCTTTCTCTCTCTCTCTCTCTCTCTCAAATAAATAAATAAAACCTTAAAAAAAATAAAAGCACCATAAGGAATGTAGGTATGAATAGTAAAAGTAGTAGTTCAACTAACTACCAACCCTTCAGATTTTTGTCCAACACTTGTCATTCGGAATATTTTCTGAGTGTGAGTTCTTATGTATTTACCTCTCAGAAGTTATGAATGGGGGATATACACATATTAGCAGATGCATCTTTAGCAGTTCAGCATTTAAATAAGTATATGAACAAAGATGGTTATAAATTTGTAATGATAAGTCATATTTGGGGTTCTTAGGTCTTCGTATTACTGGATTTTCATTGAACAGAGTCTTCAGGAGACATGGTATCAGCTACATCTACTTGACATACTTATTAAGTGGGAGAGTCAGAATGAAGCATTTAATATCTTGGAAGACACAAAAGCATAGTTTGTTATCAGCTCAAAGCATTTTTAAGTATTTTTAAAAACCCTGGTTATGTATTGACATTGCAAAATATTATAATTGGAGAATAGGCTTAGTATAGCACTTTCAACTGCACTGCCCTGTGTTTTCCATTATGAAATAGCTTTAGGCTGACTCTTTCCATTTAGACTAAAAGCAAATGCAGCCAGCCTTGGTGACCAAGAGCTCAATTTTGTTACTTCATTATAATAATTATTGGCAAGAGGATGCAGACGTATATTGATTTAGAGGCAAACTTACATTATTGTTATTTCTCTGCCACTAGATAAGTTGACACGGACTGTGGTATGGATCATTTAAAAAAAAGACAAAAAAGATCAATTTCAGAAAATTTAACTGGGGTTTTGGGATTTCAGATTATTCATTTAATTATAGTTTTAATTCTTAGCAGTTATAGAGAATGATTTTTAACTCAGGGAGTAAAAGATAATTTTTCAAATGTTAAGGAAGTATCTTAAAGAAGTTTAAAGTGAGGAGAAAGCATTTCCCCTCATCTACATGACTCGTATGTCTCAAGCTTAAGCTGCTTGGGAGTCTGGACCTTCCTTACTTTCTCCTTCTTTCCATGGGCACCACAAAACCCACGCCACCCCTATTAATGTAATGACTGGGCTTTGATCATATGTATAAACTGGTATATGTAATACTAAGCTTTTCTGTCTATGAAGCATTGTAGTTTTGGATCATCCATATTTTAAGCAAGTGATTCTTAAATAACCACTTTTTGACTAGTGATGAAATTTAAAATAACTCAAATTCATATGACATTTTTCTTATTTAATACTTCAGGATATTTTACCATCACAGTGCCAGCTCATAAAGCTCCATGAAGGCAGCAATTTTTTTGTTTACTGCCTGGTCCCTAGCAACCTAGAATAACATCTGGGACATAGTAGCCACCCACTATCTGTTGAAAGTATGAACACTTTTTTTTTTTTAAGATTTTATTTATTTACTTGACAAAGAGAGAGCACAAGCAGGGGGAGCAGCAAGCAGAGGGAGTGAAAGAGGGAGAAGCAGGCTCCC
The DNA here is from genome assembly GCA_002007465.1 of Ailurus styani. NCBI lineage: Eukaryota > Metazoa > Chordata > Mammalia > Carnivora > Ailuridae > Ailurus > Ailurus styani. The sequence goes on along the minus strand of LNAC01000302.1, from coordinate 1,845,808 downwards.
TGCCAAGCAAGGACCCCAGGATCATGACCTGAGCCGAAGGCAGAGACCTAACCAACTGAGCCACACAGGCATCCCTGAACAAGTTTTTTAAGACACTGAAAAAGTAGCCACTATATGTTGCCTTTGTTGATGGAATGAAGACTTCAGATTTAGTGTCAAGAAATCTAAATTACTGTCCTGGTTTTACTACTGATTTGCTGTGTGATCTCAGGTATTCTACCTAAACTCTCTGTGCTTTTCATATCTATGAAATGAAGCAATGAGATTTGATGAATGATAAAGTTCAATCCATATTTAAATGTGTGTAATTCATGGATTCATGTTTAGCAGCATGCAGTTGGGAAGTGACTGGCTGGAAACAAAGTTATAGTTTTTGGCCATGGAACCATTGTTGCCAACTGGCGTATCAGCTTGGAACTAAGACTCTGGTCTCTGCCTACTAAAATTTGGCTCTACCATTGAACTCATCACCAACTTAATAATAATAATAATAATAATAATAATAATAATAATAATAATAATAATGGTTTTCTATTCTCTGGCATAGAAAATTTACTTTTAGGAAGGAGCAAAATGAAATCTGACACAGAAGAGTGAAATGTAACATAATGATAGAAAGAACTAGACTTAAACCCTGGATCCAAAATTTTCTGAGATTTTAGCCAAGTAATTTAAATCTCTTTGTGTCTCAATTTTGGCATCTGTAAAAGGGGATAATGATAATAATATCTAAATGAAGCAACTTATTTCAAGTTCCTAGGACATGGTAAGCTTTGGAAGCCTTACAACCCAGCTGATATAAATGAATTAGATAGGTAAGTGAAATTAATTCATGAAAAATAAATCATATTTATTTTTTAAATGTTTATCAAACCATTTTTGGGTTGAAACAACCACGAAGAGATGAACATGTTGGACAGTGCATGGCGGAGACAGACTGCAGACCTATGTTGTGGCGCCCCCTACTGACCAGCTATCATAATTTGGTTCATCTCTTGCCTGCTTCTCATTCTTCTCATCTGTAAAATGGTGATGATAATATCACATATCTCATAGAGTTATTGAGAATTTTAAATGAAACAATCTTAGAACATTGATGGCATACAGTAAGCACTCAATGAATGCGGCCACTCTTAACTGTCCTTCATTAAGTCCATTCAGGGGAGGCTAGGGTTGGAATTGAAAGAGATGTGGAAGACTCTCGGCCCAATGAATGAAGAGAAAGCAGTGTGAATTCACTCGAGTCAAATAAGTTAGGGTAGTCTACTGTGATTTTTTTTTTTTAAGTAGGCTCCATTCCCAATGTGGGGCTTAAACTCATGATCCTGATATCAAGACCTGAGCTGAGATCAAGAGTCTGAAGCTTTACTGACTGAGTCACCCAGGCACCACTCTACTGTAGGTTTTTTTTTTTTTTAAGAAAACTACTTAAAAACATGTTAAAGCTTTGAGATTATTGAGTTTATCTGCATTATTATACAGATGCAAGATGTTGAAAGTCCCCACTTAAGTCATTGACAATAAAAACTCGGTCTCTAGTTTATTCTCTGATGATAAGCCTTCCTTTTAACCAAAAAGATACACCCAAGGGAACAGGTCTTTTAGTCTCCTGCCACATGGATTAAAAGGTATTTCTAAATAGTGCTCTCAAATTTGTAAATAGATTATCAATCTTTTTGTACCAGGGCAACAGCTGTGATATCTCAATGAGTCACTACCCACCTTCTGTTCATCAGGAAGCCCAAAATCATCTTGTCTGTAGAAAACTGAGTTGGGGGGGGGGCGTAATGCCTTAAAATTTCTGCAGAGTCCTTTAACTAAATTCCTGAAGCTGCAAAGTCACCACAGATGGACTAATATATGACAGAATTGGAAAAACAGGGGCCAAATTCATAAAGACAATTAAAAGGAGGCTGTCTCTACTACATGTTTTGAAGTTCATTTCTTCTTGGTGAGCTTTTACGAGACATGAAATAAGCCTATATAGTTCATGATTGTGAAGTCTTTTTTAATTGGAAATATCTTGGCACATAAGGCCATAAGTTACCTCATTTAAAAAAATCATGTGTGGTTGTTGAGAAATAGAACATAACCCTTTCTTTCAAGTGCACTGGGGTCTAAGGGCCCTCTTAGCGACAAGGAATAGAAGTTTCCTCTTTAGAGCATTGTTTCTTACACACTAAGGTCATTTAGACTGAACTGAGTGCTTCTTTAAAATCTAAATATCCCCCAAAAGTGTCAGGTGGCTTTATTACTCACACTTTAAAGTACATTACTTTTAACTCTGACTTTTCTTCCTCACCAACTGAGAATTTGACCTTGAAGGCAGTGGAATTTCAAATGGAAGATTAAAATTAAATTAAATTAGAAATTAAATTAAATCAAAAACTGAGGGACTTCTGAGGTGGGTTAGCTCAAATTAGGAACTTTGGTCAGATGTCCAAGGAGTCATTTGGGAAGGAAGGAGAAGACATTAGGAGATTTGATGAGAACAGAGACTAGAATAATTTAGTTTGTAATTATACTAGGATTTTTAGAAGCAGATTGTCCGTTTCCAAAAATCCTATATATTATACTTAAACCGTAAATTAGTAATGCTTGAAGCTGTTTCTAAAGTCTGTGCTAGTTAATTACTACAGGGTGAATGTTAATGGCTACAGAATTAGCAAGGCTCAGAGCAAAATGAAAATGCAGCCCCCTTGTTCAGAAAGCAGGACAAAAGTTTTTAAATGTACTAAAGTATAAAACTGTTTACTTTTTTTCTGTCATCTCTCTCTCAACTGATTGTAGTGGTTTTTATTTACTATTTAATGTAGTTCCAAAAAAAAAAGTTTAAATTATTAGCATGCATTTTACCATTCATCTTTATATTGTATAATGCAACTATAGTATTATTTAACTTACATGCAGAATCGCCAAAATTATACAATTTGTATGTCATAGATCATGCATATATGTTATTCTTACCGGAACAGTGGCAGCACCACACAAACCTTCTCTACCATTTTTATTTCACTTCTTAATATGTGTACCAACACTCTCTCCTTTTCACTCACTGATGAGTAAAGAAGGACTACAGCAAAAAGAACTATGGCTTTCCCTTTCTTTCTCTTTTTATGTCTTTATTTTCACCATTAGTAACCTGCTAATTCAAAGGGGGAAATGCAAAAAATAAAAGATATAATAGTATTTCTTGTGTTGAGGAGGAAAATTTTTTCCTCTTTCTATTCTAGGTTCTTTGGTCTAATAATTAAATCAACATAAAACAGAATAGCAGAAGAAAAGCAAGCTTAATTTCATACAAATAGGAGCCCATAAAAACATGAGCCTCAAAGAAGAAACTAAACCAGGCAGCTTTTACATGTTTTAGACAAAGAAACAATAAGTTTTCGAGAAACTGACCCAAAAAATGTCAGGCTTTGGGTAGTAAATTAGTGAAGAAATAAGAGCGTTTGGTGAATTAGCCTTCTTTGAATTCCCGCTCTCTGATGGTAAGGATGTCTCTTTACTCCTGTATGGGATGGGTATCATTCACATGGGAGATTTATTTCCTGCTTTCAGAGAACAGAAGAGCTTCAGAGAGTCCTTCTTGTACTGGCGGTTTCCCAAGTAACTTTAATTCAAGATAATATGCCAAAGTAGCATATTTTGGAGTGGCTGTCCCTGAACCCCATCAGTTGTCATCCATGTTTCTTAGAATAAAAGTGCCTTCTTGTGAAGTTCAAAGCAAATTCTGCTTCCGTGGAAAGCATGACCTCTTGGGATTGTCAGCTTCCCCACTTAGTCGTAGACAGAGCATACCTAACCTCACTCATACCGAAACTTGCTGAACTCCTAGGAATTGTGGGTCCACCAGAATTCACCATTATATACGTTATATACCGATGAGGCCAGAAGCAATAGCCGGGGGCATGCATGTGGTACAGATGCCTCTCCTAACTCACATGCTCCACCACCCCATTGGACTTAACCCACAAAAACACTGGTTTGAATTATAAAAAAATTAAAGCAAGGGGCTATGCTGAGCATGGGCTCCTGGGCAGTTGCCCAGGTTGCATACTCATGCATCCAGCCCTGCCTTAAAGTTTTTGTTTTGTTTTGTTTTTAATACATAAATGACAAATCACCTAACAACATAATTTGCAAAAGTGGAAGATGGCTAGTCCTCCTTTTTTATGTCCACTCACAGTCTCAGACATATAGGAAGTCAGAATAAATTCAGACCTTATTCTGAAATTCTTACTTCATCATCTATAGGAAGGAGGAACCCAGGAGGCAGATAGTTTAACTTTGGTTTCAAACACACACAGTGTTTTATGGGCTATAACATTTCAGTAAAATGTTAAGATAAGACTTGAGACTTCACAGAAACAATACTGCTTATTAGGTACAAGAAGTAATTGAGTAAAACAAAACAAAACAAAGAGGAGAGAAACTGAGTGGAAAGATAGATATACTGAGAGTTAGGGGGTCTAGGTCTAGTCCTGCCCTTGCTATTGGCTACCTATGGCATCAGGCATGCTGCTTCACCTCCCTAGTCCTCATTAGCCTCATCCATAAAAAAGGGTTCAAACTCAGATGGTTTCTAGGTTAAAATTGTTCAACTGAAGACACATTTATAGAGGCACCTGGGTGGCTCAGTTGGTTAAGTGTCTGCCTTCGAGTCGGGTCCTGGGATTGAACCCCACTTCAGTGTCTCTGCTCAGTGGGGAGTCTGCTTCTCCCTCTGCCTTGTGTTCTCTCCTTCTCTCACTGTCAAATAAATAAAATCTTTAAAAATAGAAAATTAAAATACACTTATAAATTAAGAAACCTATTTTAAAGATATACTTTTAGACTTTAGAGAATTCTTTCCAGAATTTCCAGAGGTCCCCAGATGTGCCTTCAAGCACATGTGCTTCTTTGGATGTAGGCTGGGGCCTGCAGTTTGAATAATCACCTTTCCCACATTTCCGCATCTTCTTTATCCTGAAAGACTGTTAATCATTGTCAAAACTCCGGAGAGATTTGGGACACATTGAGGGACTTACAGGTCCATGGATTATTTCAGTCCTGTTTTCATTTCTTCTTTAGATCTTTTAGCTCATGCCCAAATCAAAATTTACCTTGCTACCTGAAAGTTCTACTTCATGACTTATTGAGTAGTAATATTAATATTTTATTAGAAGATTATTTTTGTTATATTTTTAAAAGGGCTGCCAAGATATAAAATAGGATTTTTATTATGTCTTGTGGAAAATTGATTCTTTCACAGAAAAATAGACTCAGTGCTATAGTCAGTAGAGAACTAAATATTTGGAAATAAAGGTGGGAGACAGAGGGGAATCACAATATGTTGAGCTCCTGTTATATGCCAGGGACGCTGGTTTCTATATGTCACTTTGTTTAACCCCTTCATAATCACTATGGTAGGTGGCAGTAAGAATATCCGCCATCACCTGTGCTAGACCGGAAAGTTTTCTGGGAGCTTTTAATGCAGACCCCAGCCACACTTCTCTCCCACATTCCAGTCTTGCCTGACCAGCTACCTGCATGCAAACCCACTGGGCGTTGACCTCTCAAAATCAGTATGGCCAAAGTAAGTTCATCCTCTTTCCCCGAAAGCCTTTTTGTAGCCACAGCCCTTCTCATCTCAAGTGATGCTGAATGTACTCTTCTAGTTGCTTTGGCTGGAGCCTTGGGGCCTTCCTTCTCTCCCTCTTTTCTCTCCAGGCAATGTATCAGGAGATCCTGTTGCTCTCACTTCAAAATAAGCCCAGCATGAATCTGACTGAGCACTCCTCACCAGCTCTTCTTGAGTTTGAGCCAATGTGGACTCTCTCTACAAGCTTTCCTCCTGCCTCTATCCTGACCTCCCCTGTGGTCTTTTTCCAACCAGCAGCCAGGATGAATCTGTTGAAACATAAGCAGTGTCACTTCTGAGCTCAAACTCCTATAGTGGCCCCCATTTAACACAGAGTGACAGCCAAGAAGCTGAGCCACCCTTGATCCATCCCTCCCTCCACCTCCTCACAGTACTCCCCACTGCACTGCCATTTTCTCTTCTACTCATCTCCCCTTTCTCCTTTCACTCCATCCCCACTGACCTCACAATTCCAAGAACAACTGCACACACTCCTACCTTCCAGCCTTAACCTTGGTAGTTCTGTCTGCTTGGAACACCTTCCTCTTGCACACGACTTTCAAGTGTGCACATCTTTCAAGTGTTTGGTCATATACTACTTTCTTCATGAGGTCCCCTCACCTCCTAATAACCTCCAGCCCATGTATTCCCAGTCCCCCTTGGTATATTTTTCTTACTTTTCTTACATCAGTAGCATGTTTCATGTTCTAAAATACTCTATGCTTTATTCCTTCACCATGGTTATTGTTTATTTTCTACTTACCTACACTAAAATGAAATGTTCATTATTCCAAGCACCGAACACAGTGCTTGACATATGATAAATGCTCAAAAAAATTTTGGGACATGAGTGAGTGAGTGAGTGAATACACAAATGGTCTCATTTATTCCTCCTACTAACCCTGTCAAAGGCTTCCTTGCCTCCATTTTACAATGAGGAAATTGAAACTCGAAGAGGCTAGGTAACTTTCACAAGCCAGAAGTCCTATAAAAGGCAGAGCTGAGATTAAGAGAGAGCTCTATGATTTGGACCTTTTCCCCTTTATCACGCTGTAAAACATGTACTTTGTGAAAATATCAGTATTCCATAAAATGTGATGCATTTACAGTCTCTAGCTCCCTTTCTCCACACTCTCAGCCAATATTTTTTTAAACGAACCTCTCAATAATGATGTAACTAAAGTGACTGGCTTATAAAATAACTTACATGACAAGAATGATAGGAGGTGGATTAGTTAGGACTCTGACTGCAGAGTCATAGAAGCAAATCACTTGAGCTAATGTGAGTCAAAAAATTAAAACTAGGTGACTTGAAAAATATCCAGTAGAATGTGTCATAACGCTATATGAGCTCATGAAAGCCACGGGAAAAAATAGAGAAGTAAGAGTAGAAAGCAGATGAGTTTGGAGAACTCTCACTCCACTTTTTCTTGTGGAGTGAAAAGGTCTTTTTCACTTATCTTTTTCCACAGATTACCAGTATTTGCTCCCTCTGCCCATAAGGGACAAGGTGACCACACTCCAGCCATAAGTCTTTCACCTAAATGAGTCTCCTAGTCCCAGATTAGAAGCTCAGCCTAGGTGAGGTCCCCCTCCCTGTCCAAGCAACAATGGCCAGGGATCAGGATTCACTGACAACTGACAAGGACAGAGGACATCTTTGGAAGTTGGGGAATGCAGAGAGAGGGGCTGACCAGACACTCCAAGAGCAGATGACTATAGAACCCAGTGGAACCGTAGAAAGAACACTATTGAATCAAACAGCTTAAGTTCAAATTCCCATTTTCGCTTTTTGTTAATTTTGTTTCCTTGTTTTGACTTTCACTCTTGACCTTAGATGTAGGGACTAAATATTGGTTACGTGGTGATAGGAAAGAAGAAGAAGAAAAAGAAAAGAAAACCCTTGGAGTAAAGGAAAGCAAGAAAATAAAAATAAAATACTAGAGAATCCAGAAATCCTGCAATCTAACTTCAGTTCTGTCACCAAGGAGTAAGTGCCTTGGGCAAGTCGTTCCCTGGTCTCCTTACCTGTATAAATAAGGAGATGGGGCAAGAATCAGTAGGTTTCCAAAACCAGCTTGATCAGGCGAATGAACTGGGGGCCCAGTTCAAAACGCAGATTACATTGACTCTGCTAATGAATATTCTGACTTAATAGATCTTGCATGACATTCTAGAATTTGTATTTTTTGGCAGCTTTCCAGACAATTGTGATGATCAGCCATACCTGGGAACCACTAGACTAGACAATATTTGAAACACCTCCTAGTGTTTCGATATTTGTTTACATTAGGATTATCTAACTTATAAAACATTACAGTTGTAATAAAATTGATTGCTTATTGTATATCTGGGTGTGTTTATGAGAAATTCCATAATCTCTTCATTTTGTTTCTGTAGAAAATTAAAAACAACATCCAGCACAAAATAGATTCTCAATAAATAATATGAATGAATAGATGATCAGTTCTCTGTTTTAAAAAATCATTTTTTTGTTATCTCTTTGAGTAATCTACTTTTCATACATGAGGGAAAATTTTCAGAATTCATTCGGTTTACCTGAATATTAAAAAATATTTAAGAGAATAATCATATATAAACCAGGACTCATACCTGAAAGCTATTGATAATAGTTTCATTTTTGTCTTTTGTAATGTGGATACATGTATAAATATAATATCCCCAACATGTTTTATGTGCTATGAAAATGCATGATATTGTTGTGTTATTGTAGTTCTTCCATTTTACCACCCATAGCATCTTATTCTTAACCTATCAACTTTGCCAGGCTCAAAATAATGCTCAGACAAGTTCTGCAGAGAATTTTATTAGCCCTGATCTTTTTGAATGCCAGGCATTCCTTTGGAAACAAATGCAGTGTTATGGGTTTCTAAAGGCATTGAACTCGAGGCAGGGATTCTGGAATGTCATTCTGCCTTTGTGCCTATTAGCTGAATAACAGTGGGCAAAACACATCACCTCTTTGGGCCTCCAAATCCTCTTCTGTGAAATGAATTCCATATTCATTCAGGCACTGTAATTCCTATAAATAATTAGGAGGTAAGAAAAATTATTCACACCAGTATTCTTAATTCTAAATGTCACTCTATCTCTGCTTAATACTTAGATCTACCGTTTTTCTCATTCCCTATGGAGACTCTTTTAATATGCTACCTAGGGCTGCAAAATGATATTGCTTAAACAAAATTCTATTGATACCTACACTTTCCAACACCAGATCATTTTTGTGTGTGACACAAGTCCCTTTCCATGTGAACTTTCAGAGGAGAAAAATCACAGCTCAGCATAAAGCATGTGATAGGATTGGAAAAGTTACCTCCCAAGACTTTGGGCTTAGTTACAATTTCATCTTGTCACTTTCTTCAAAAAGCATCAATAATGAGGGGTCATGGTTTGTTTTGAGCATCAGCAAGCCCTTGGTAGTGTGCTTGGGAAGATTATGTCCTGATTTGTGTCTTCCTGTGATGTCAGAAGAACCACCCTGTGAAGAATGATACCTTTCAGCCCTTTATTTACAGCTGCCTATTTGCAGCGATGATAAGAGAAGGAATCACAGGAAGTGAATACAGTCTTGTGTGTAGAGTGTATCCTACAAAATCAAAACATCATTGCATGCATTTTATTGCTTTTTAAAGAAGATGAAGTCGTTACTAGTACAAAAGTAGATTGCAGGCTAGCAAACCTATTTCTTGTGGTGACATTACTTTTTATTTTTTGTGGTGGGTTTTATTTTCTGGAAAGCATAAAAATACAAAGTATAACATATGCAAAAACACATTCATGTAAATTTTCTATGGAACTCCCTTCTCATATCACTGAACTTAATGTTTGTCAGAGTAGTTCTTAAGAGATCTTAAGTATCTTTTTGTTTCAGGCTAGTTTTTACATCTAATTGTTGTGTTTTATTATGTCTCAGAACAGCCAAGCATCACATCCCAAGAGTAACAGCCAGTGGAAAAAAGAAAGCTGCAAAGTTTGGATCTTTTCCTGCCTTAGAAGCAAGAAAAATGGAAAATTGATAATCAGAGGTAAAATTGTGTCATTTCCCCTTACATAACACAATCCTACAGCTTCTTTTCCAGCTATGTTATGCAAAACAATTTCTTTTTTTTTTTAATAGCATGGTATATTCGAATATAAATATTTCCGGCTTATAATTCCAGTCATATTAAGAGGCTGCTGAGTTTAGTCTGTGATTTTTAACTCCCTAGTTGCTTGTTACAGAACGTGGACAAGAAACGTTTTATATGCTTAATCTTCATTCTTGCTGTTAGCCTAGAATGGCAGATGAGGCAAATGCCATTTTCCTGACTGTGGACCAAAATAGTGTACTTTACGTTAAGCACAGAATAATGAAAATGGATGGCATCGTATCAGCTTTTATTTTTTATTTTTTATTTTTTTAGCATTGTACAGGTTTGAACTTACCAGGGCAATGTGTTCAGCAAGATCTACATGCTCTAAGAAAGGCAGAGGAAATGCAATGCTGTGATCTCCACTCCTTTCCTATCACGGAGTTTTCAGAAGGGGAAAAAAGGAGGGTCTTAATGATGTCCAGATCTGAAACCCCACATATGGGGTGTCTGATCAGAAGGGGGTTAATATTACTGAATATATGAATAAGCTGTCATCTTTCTTGGGGTTGCTTGCTTGAGACAGTGATTTGGGTGTGGATTAACTGGGAAGCTTATCCCAAGGATGGGAGTCAGAGATCAGGGAGTGTGAATTGGGGAAGAAGCCACGGTCAAAATAAGGGGGGGCACACAAGTCCTCAGTGCGGACTGCAGTAGGGCGATTCCCTGGACGTAGAAGAGAGTGGGAGACTTCCCAGAATTTCTGCCTGAAGGATGTGTGGCAAGAGGTTTATTTACTGGCTTTCCCCTATTGGTTGTGGATTGCTCCCAGGGGCATTGACTTCCCCCACAATGCTGGGCTGTCCTGGCACTGCCTGGGGTCAGAAGATAGTCAGTGGTCACTTGAGGCTGAATGCCAGAAGGGTGAAGAGAACCCGAGTTGGTGCAGAACTGTCTGTCTGTACAGCTGTGGCTGAAATCACAGGGGACCAAGAGGCGCGTTGGAGGGGACCAGAGGCATGTCTTATACTTTCTTTTACTTTATTTTAAATCCTAAAATAAATCACATTTTCCTCCTCAATGAACTATCTCCAGGAGGAAAATGTTTTGTTTTAAAGACACCGAAAATTTACCTCCAGGTGTCATGGAACCAGAGTGAACTCTGTTTCAGAACTAATTTCTTCATCAATAAATCCTCTGTGTTCAGAGTGAGATGTACATCTTGGTCGACAGGTATATTTGAGACATTATATATTAAAATTTGAAGTATGACCCAAATGTCGGAATAGTTAAAGACAGTAGCACTTCATTCTGTCTGTCCTTACTGTTCACTGTTGATGGTTTTATGTACAAGAAGGTGTCTGATACACAGAAAAACAATTATCGTCTTCCCTGTTTGGAAACAACCCAGTTAGCAGTGTCATCATTTGTGTGAAAAGGGTGACTTAAATTATGCGTGTCTGAGCATCATGGTACAAGGATGGTCAGCTGGTGAAATAGATTTAACACATTAAAGTGAATCAGGGGGGTTTGACAGATTTAAGTAAAATCGGGTGAAGGCTGCAGTTCTGTTGTGACTTAGTGGATCCTGTGTTCAGAGGCGGAGTGTCACGTGCAAGCTCTCTAAGAAGCTATACAGATAACCAGCAGCAAACATTTAAACCGATGTGTGCATTAGCTTGTAAATACCTAGTGAAGGAGATGAAATGTGGGAGAAGAGGAGAAAGAGCAGCAGAGAGACTTCAGGCAAGGGAACAAGGGAAGTAGTGGCAGATGGCAAGGCAGAAATAACCAAGGGTAGACAGCGTCAGACTATGGGATGAAGAGGGCCCTGTGGTAGTGGAGAGAGATCTCTCAGAACCACATCCTGAGCCCAGAAGGCAAACTGAGTGAATGGCCCCAGTGAATGTTTGAGGCTGACACATTCGTGAGTCATCAACGATGAAGTTAACTTTGTCTTCTCACCTGAGCAATGCACTTGCCTCTCTGTGGTCTCATTAGGCTCTAAAATCTTCCAAAATCAAAGCTCTGATCATGGCTGTGCTTTGCTCAGAAAATATTCTCTAACTCACCAATCTGTCATCATCCAAACTTCTTAAGGAAACATGTAAAAGCTGCCACTCTAACTTCTCAGATTTACTTCTTCTTCCTTGGCTTCCCTCACCAGGGGTCTAGACCATTGTGGAGTCATGCAAATTCTGTAATTTATCAAGTCTTGCAAGTGGTAGTGATGTACTTTGGCTCTCAAACATAGATTGGTCTGGCACGAAGCCCAAGAATTTGCATTTCTGACAAGTTCCCAGGTGATGCTGCTGGTCCAGAGACCTTGCTTTGTGAGCCACTCTGTAAAAACAAACAATCTAGGCTGGCCACTAACTAATTCCTATATGGCAGTTTGAGTCAAAGACAGATTACAGTAAAAGGGCTCCCTTGCCAACATCACCATTGTGGGAAGGTGTCCTAGTTTAAGAACAAAGTCTGAGGCTTCCAGTCAAATATTATCTTCATGTCATAAAATTCCCAATAAAAGCTTTGTGGTACATTTTTATATCCCCTCCTAGGTAATCTAGACATTGTAGACCTGTACATTTGTTGGATGGATGGATGGAAGGAAGGAAGGAGGAAGGACGGACGGACAGATGGATAGGTCTGGCAGCCAAGGGTTGGTTTCAGCAAGAAACTTACCTCCTTACAAAGAAATTGCTCTGGCATATGCCATTAGGGAAAGATGAATTTCCTTCACCTGAAAGCCTTATCATATAAGACTGTACTCAGTATATAAGACATTTAATTAGGTGGATTAACTCTATGTATTCAAGCCTGAGTGTCTGGCATATTGTGCTTCTTAATAAGCAGAGTCTTTCACAAAAGACTTTTTTGCTATTTGATTGAATACAACAGGGGGAAATGTCATTTATATCGAGGCAAATTGTACATTTTACTTTATAAAAGAACCACTGGGTATGTGAAACTAGGAAATCACATCTATTTAATAAATTTCTTTGCAAATGTCTCTTCCTTGAGTTTAAATTTTGCAGCTGCAGCATAATTTGAGTATTTATTCCCATGTAGGACAATTGTGTTTTCTGGGTCTTGCTTTCTTGCATTCAAATGTGTTCATGTATCAGCGTTGCACATTTTCCCTCTGCGTCTCTTATCTGCGTACGTCATCCCATGATTGGCTTGGTAAATTTATCCTACTTTTCTTGCTAAAATAACTGTTCCTGCTGTCTGTTTTCTGCCTACTCTTTGATTTATTCCAGAAATTGGGCTCAATGCCGACTTTTATAGCTCAGTGTGAAATTTATTCTGTATGTTTTTAAACCAAGTTCCCACACTTTTTTTTCTGTTATGTGTTCTATAGTGGTGTCAACTTTGAAACGCACCCTTGAAAAAGCCTATTAGGACTATATATTAGCATTAATAATAACAATAGTTGATGACATGAATTTTGAAAATTTCTTTTTGAGGATTTGTTTCTTAATTCGCTTTAAGAATAGAAAATTCAAATTTCCATGTCATGTTACGGCATGCCTAATGTGAAGCTTTAAGGAAAAGTCTAGTTGCAATTTTATTTCTTTGGTGTATGTCCTCTGCTGAGTCCTAACACCCCGGTTACCTCCATTATAAAAAGAAAGATTTACGATCACCATCCCTGGGATTGAATCCAATGACTTACCTTGCAATGTCAGGATGCAGATCATATGAAACGCTACTTAAAATCAGGCCCAGAAGTACAAAGGAGTCAGCCAGTCAATTTTCAGCACGTATTTGACAGTGAGGTTGAAGGAGCAGGGTTTTAGATACAGAAAGATATGAGTTCAAAACCTCTTTCCCTTATTACCAGTATGAGCTTGGAGAATTTCCTGAACCCCTCTACGTACCTTAGCATTACCATCTGTGAAATGGGGGCAGATTTAGTAGTACCTGCAAGATTGCTTGCAAGATTAGAGATAATCCAAAAAATATCTGGCACTTACATGCTGAACGTGCATAGCTCTAAGGATCTGGACAGGCCTCTAAGCTGGCGAGAGGCCAGACCGTGGTCTTAAAGGTTAACAAAAGATTACATTCTTTTTCTCCAGTATAATTCTGCCAGGCTAAGAAATTTTTATTTGTGACTCTGAAAAAATAAATGAAATTTAGAAAATATATCCATAATTTAGTCATCTGAGACTGACAACATTAATGGGAAAATTCAACATAGCTTTGCATGTAGACAAGATACCAGGTTCTATACACTGCAAATAATTACACACAGCAAGCAAGCCCCTTGTCATCAAGAGTGACCTCTTCAGGGTCAAAGCAGGAAGTTTGCAATTTGCATTCTCTCTCCTATCTTATTATCTAGCCACATTTTAGGCAGAAATTAAAATAAAGATTCTTCAGGACATAGGTTTAGCCTGAAGGAATAAATGTTCATACGCTCTTGATTTATAGCTGATTCCAGTAAGTTAAAAGGTATTCCTTTTTTTTTCCTTTCTTGTCCTCTAAAAAAAGAATCTTTATAGCCAATTTGCCTGATGCAGCCTTTAACAAAGAAATAAAAGAAATCAAATTTTAGTCAACAGATGATTCACTTACTACAGGAATTATGCAAATATTAAATATTTTTCTGCTCTCTGTGTTTTTGAGGTTGAATTGTCATTTTGATATTGATGAGCCACCATGGTTTCTCAGCAGTTATTCAGATCTGCCCACTTACTAGGAGTAGATCAATAAAATCTGGGGGGAGTATTTCATCAAACCTAATCTTATTGTTGTTTTTCTCTACTTCAATCCTCTGTAATTCCTGTGCGAGCTGATGCATTTTGAGATAAATCTTACTATTGACTCTTGTATACTTTTTATGTCAGAAATTATTTAAGAGCTAAGAATTACTGGAGCTATTTGAGTATGTTGATAATTTCAGACATTTAAAGATCTAATTGTGAAATGTTGTGTTTACTTGTCATATCTTAGAGACATATCATAGTCAAGATGAAAATCATCATACTGATGAAGCTGTTTCAAACCCTAGAAAGGAAAGAGGGAGAGAGAGCGAGAGACCACACACACACACACACACACACACACACACACACACACAGTTACATGGTGGTGGTGGTGGTGATACTGTTTACTTAGATACTCTGGTCCTTTTGTGGTAGTATAGTTATATATAACTAGCTATAACCAGTTTTTATTATATTGTATATTAATATATAAATACACAATATTAAATGTTAGTATTCTGATTAATAATATTGTTAATATTATGATGATTAATAATATATTTCTCTATGGACCAATTATTACTGAAGACATTTTTAATGAAATGACCTATTAAGTACTCTTGGAAAGAAACCTAAATATTCTTTGCTGTTAGATAGAATAACTTCAAATAGACTGTAACAGTTTATCACAACTCACACTTTTGGGTATTTATTGGCCCTGCGAGAAAACCCAAGGACAGTGCTTACTAAGCAGTAAAATGATACAGCTTGACAAGAATTACTTTAAAAGAAAAAAAGAGGAAAGTCACACTGGCCGAATTTATTTGATTCTTGTTGTATTATCATCATGTGCTAGAAATTTTCACCTAAAAATATCTTATTTATTTAAAAGCTAAGTTTAGGGAATAGATAATAATATTTGAAGCAACCCAGCATTAGCACGCAATCCTTTAATCTTCCTCTATAATCTAGGAACTATAACTCAAATAAGGTACAGATTGGAGAAAATAATCATGGTGCTGATGCACACTGCCCATCTCTCTAGCAATTCAAATAGTTGGGCCATTCTTGGTATTTCTTTATGATTAAAAACATAACAGCAAGCATAGATTTAAATACTTAAGTATGTGCCAGTGTGGGGGAGGCATAATTTTATCTTTTCCCTCTGAAGGTCATCCCCTGGGTCTGAGAATTAAATTGATATAAAGTGGATTAACAGGAGAAAAGTACTCGAATTTATTTACATTTAATGTGACATGGGAGCCTTCCTAAGGAAATGAAGAGCCAAAGAAGTAACAAGACCTCAATGCTTTTAATAGTAAGCTAAACAAAGAGAGACAGTTGTGGAAACGTAACTAAAGTGTATGGGGAGGTAAAAGGAAGGTAAGAGGTGCTTTAGCAAAAGGTCTGTTTGTACAGAATTCTTTCTGCCTCCACTCCCTGCTTTGGTGATAAGAATGTTTCTCCTGGTTACAGGAAGGACATCTTTCACGTGGGAGCTTTATCTTGTACTTTTAAGAAGCAGAGAGGAGGTCAGAATGCAGGATGTTCTTCTCATATCTGTTTTTGGAGTGCCTTTGGCTCAAAGTAATCCTTCTGCCAAGGTGGCAGGCTTGGGGGCAGCATATTTGCCCCCCTTCACCAGGCATTGTTTTAAGCACTTTATCTGAGTTACTTCATTTAATCTTTACTACAACCCTCTGGAGGAAAATTGTACACAACCATAGGAAGGAATCAACAAATCCACCACCATAGTAACCGATTTCAGGATGCTTTCCTCTATGATCATTGAAGCTCCCAGAAGATTCCCTGGAGGCAGTGTGGTGTTCACATATCCTCTCTATCACGTAGAGGATATGAACAATACACTAAGTGTCATTTAGTGGTTATGTATAGACATCTTCATTTGACAGCTGGAGAATACCACTTCTTCCCAAGTGAATGTGTAGTATTTTAAAATTCTGTACCAAGCCATAAATCAATTCTAAAATGTACTTTCTGTGTCACAGATGAAGACACTGAGATATGGAGGGACTAAATAACATGGCAAAGAACACAGAGCTAGTACGTAGCAGAGCAGGGCACAGACCCAGTCTGCCTCAGAGCCACTCAGCTATCTGTCCTATCAGTATTATCTGTCCTTATTGGTTGTCACACGGATGGAAAACAGAGAGCTGGTGTTTAGGACATTATTTATATATCAGGAGAAGAAAGGCAGAGAGTAAACCCAATTCATTATGTAATGTTTTGAAGCAAGGATGTTGTCAATTTGGGATTAACCAATTAGAATGTTATGCCACCTAGGAAGCTAGACTTATAAGAAAACATTCCAAACCATACATTAAAAGTAGATTTAAAGCGTTGCTAAATGTTCAAAAGCTAAAGCAAAGCAAAAATGGCACAATTTGATTTATTACCCAAAGTTAATTTTTTCATAACTCGGACCTGAATTATTGATCATGTTTAGGGCTTATGTATGAAATGTGAGGACATCCACTGGTGTTTTCACGATCACATCAAACTCGTGACGACCTCCTTTTGCTACCCTCCCCCTTACCCGCAGGGCATACATCCCAAGACCCCCCAGTGGATGCACAAACCACGGATGGTACCAAATCCTGTCTCCACTATGTTTTCTTTTTTTTTCTTAAACATACACACCTATGATAAAGTTTAATTTATAAGTTAGGCACAGGAAGAGATGAACAACAATGACTAGAAATAAAATAGAACAAGTATAACAATCTAGTATAATAAAAGTTATGTGGATGTGGTCTCTCTCTCTCAAAATATCTTATTGTGCTGTACTCACCCTTCTTCTCAGGACGCTGGGAGATGGTAAAATGCCTACGTGATGAGATGAAGAGAGGTGAATGACCGTAGGCGTTGGGACACAGCGTTAGACTACTATTGACTTTCTGACAGTAGGGCAGAAGGAGGATCGTCTGCTTCCAGACCACAGTTGACCATGGGGAACTGAAACCACGGAAAGCAAAACCGTGGATAAAGGGGACTCCTGGATTTCCAAAACTGAACTCACATACGCCCCCTCCCATCTGCTCCTCCCTCTTGTGCTATTCTCCGGCCCCATCTATGGCGCCGCCACCCACACACCCAACTGCTTAAGTTAGAAACCTGGGAGTCATCTATGAAATCTCTTTGCCCCCCACCCTTGGTAAATTTGAATGAATTTGTTGAATGAAATTCCATATTCTCCATCTAATATTTTAATGCCCAAGGCATCAGACGGTGACCTTCAGAGAAAGTGTAGAGATGAGACTTGATGCTGTTCTGATGGTTTCTAATGTGTTTTGCTTTTCCTACCCACACTCTTCAAGTCTCCTGTGTGGGGTCTTTTGGGGTTTTAAGGGGTTTCTTTGCATTCTGTTTTTCGTGATGGTATGGCTGTTGAGTGTAAGTACATTCCTGGAGGATCCACAACAGAGCAGCTGAGATGTTTTGTCCTCTCCATGAAGTATTGTGTCTGTTGATAAATCCTGCACTTTGCCTTTGGCATACACACACTCTCAGTGGTATTGCCCTCTTTAATTGTGTCCCCTGGGGGAAAAATCAGTTTCCTGGCAAGGCAGCTTTCCTAATCAAAGACTTCCTGGATCTTAAGTAATAAGAAACTCCAATGTTTCAAACTGAAACTTACACTGGGGCTTAATTGGCCATATATTTTTACCTCCTTTGGGGATCAAGAAACTTTAAATGTTACCTATTTAGAAAATATTTCATGAGGGACACAAGGAAGGTTTCCCCCATTTTGATCCATTTTTATTTAAGAGAAGTTTCTGGTAAATAATGTATGCATTGGTATTAAAAGCTTGAATAATTTATCTCTTTCTTGACTTTTAAGTGACTGCTTTCCAGGTAATTTTATTATCATTTTTCACTCGAACGTGTTTCTAGGTATGGAAAATTTTGCATTGATAGAATATGAAGGAAGGTGCCCTGGGCAGGTAAACTGGAGACCTGAGTCACAGTTGGAATTTAACAATAAGATGAACCCTGCCCCTCAACCTTCTATCCCAGGGAAAGTTAACAGAAAATAAGAGAAGATTATGGATTAAACTTCAGGGAAGCCCCTCATTTAATGGGCAGGAGAGAAAGAAGGAATTAGCTAGGAAGTCCAAAGAAAATCAGAGCGGAACAGTAGTGAAATGGTTACAGATAGATTCTACTCAGGACTATTGCAATAGAGAAAAAGAGACCCCAATAGAGAACAGGGTTCAATTCCAGATATACCACAGACAAGTAGGGATTTATAGCCAGAGTGTGGAGTTGGGGTCAGAGAATGGAAATGACTGAGGGGAAACATCAGGAGTAAGAGAGGATTCTGGTGAATCAGACCTAACAGGATTCTTGCTGCCGGCAGACCAGAGTGATCAGATTCCAAGCGCAGAGAGTAAAGAATTTGATCATATGTTGAGGGTGACGACTAATGGAGGGCAAGGGGCTCTCTCTAAACCGATTTAAAATTCTCGATACA
The DNA here is from genome assembly GCA_002007465.1 of Ailurus styani. Lineage (NCBI taxonomy): Eukaryota > Metazoa > Chordata > Mammalia > Carnivora > Ailuridae > Ailurus > Ailurus styani. The sequence continues at coordinate 1,826,881 of LNAC01000302.1, read as the reverse complement.
ACTAGGCAATGCAAGCCCAGCAAGGACATATGCTGAGCCTGAGGTAGAGGCCCAGAAGGTCTCAGAGGAGCCTGAGGAAAGTTCGTCTGTCAGAAGGACGCGCAGCCAGGAGAGACAGGGATGGTTTTTGTCATGAAGGTTAAAAGCAAAGTTCTAAGGTTCAGACTAGCAAATTTAATTAACAAGGTCATATCATAATTTTAAACTCAAAAATTTCTTTCACCTATGACATCTATTTGATAAGTTTTTAGGATTATAATTTGTAAAATTATCAAGTCAATCATCCCCCCTCACCTCTCTAACTTCTCTATCGTTTAAAAATAGGACCAACATTACCTCAGGGTCAAAGTCTTGGTGTCATCTGTGTCTCCTCTCATCCCATTCTTGCTGATGCAGCCCTTCCTAGGTCGTGGTGGTTCTTTTCCCCCTGGTGCCTTCAGACCCTTCCCTTCCCAGCATCCTCTCCACCACCCTGGGTCAGGTCCTCTCTGCCTCACAACCCAGTGGCTACAGTAGCACCCCTACCAACATTTGTGCCTCACACTAACCTCATTCTACAATTCCATTTCATAAGCCATCCTTAAATTAACCTCCCCAAAATGCCATTTCTAATATATTTTTAATAATTAGTGTTTGTTCAGTCCTTATGGACCAGACACTATGCTAAGTGTATTATTTCATTTAATTCCTGGAATCAATTTTTGCTCGTTTGTTTTTTGAGAAAGAGAGGGAGAGAGAGCATGGGAGAAGGGGGTAAATGGAAAGGGGGAGAGAGAATCTCAAGAAGGTTCCACATCCAGCACAGAGCCTGACGCAGGGCTTGATCTCACAATCCTGAGATCATGACCTGAGCCAAAATCAGGAGTTGATGCTTAACCGATTGAGCCACCTAGGCACCCTTAAAATCAATTTTAAACAATAGGTTTTACTATTTCTACTTAGCAAATGAGCAAATTAGTCTTTAGAAAGTTTGACTAACTTACCTACGTTTGCAGCAGTTAAGCAGAAAATCCATCTGACTCCAAAACCTGAGCCCTTAACCATTGTTTCATAGTACCTTCCGTGGCCACATGTAGAAGGAATGCTGGCCACTCCAGGGAGATACAGCTAGGTGAATTACAGTTGGACCGGGAGAGATCCCCTTGATCTCACCAAATGGATAAAAGCTTATTCAAGATTGTTAAGCAGGGGATGGGGAGGAACACGTTTAGATGGTGAAACAATTAGAGCGTTTAGAACCTGAGAAGTGAATCTCTGCCCACCGTGAGCCCTGTCCTGAGCCCTGGCCTCAAAGCATGTGCTGTCCAGTCCACATGGGACATTCTTACTGAATTTCTCTGCCTCAGAAATCTGCTAGACATTCCTCCAAGGTCAGCTTCTGGAGACAGAGTGTGTGTCTCCTCCATACCCTTATAGCCTCTACCCAAATCGCTTAGGGTGTAGGGTGCCTGTCGTGCCGCAGACCATTGTGCTGTGGTTCATATTTGAGTCTCACATTCTTGCCAACTTATTTCTAGGTGAGGAAAGTAAAGGCTCATGGATTTTATGTGACTTGCCTTCCAAGATTGTATCTGAATCATCTTTGTGTTACCAATACCTGGTACCTAGTTTTTGTTTTTATTGTTTTGCCTGGTACCTAGTAAATGCTCAATAAATGTGCAAGGACTACATCAACTACCTTTATCTGTTTGTATATTTTATTTTATTAAAAGTACTTGAAACTCCTAGATAATAGGACTTATCTTTTCCATGTTTTTGTATTCCTCATAATACTTAGCTATGTATACTGCACAGAGCAAATACAAATACTTCATTTATTTATCTAGGCAGGTCTTCATTTTACATTATTCCCCTCATTTGATTTTTGAATGCAACACACTTTAGAATAGGGCTTTAAGTGAATACTGTTTTGCCAGAAATTAGTATAATTCCAGGTTCTCTTGGTAGGCCTTTTCTGCCCTAGAATTATATGATGTTTATATGCCAGGTAACTATTGTACCTGGTAGATTGAAAACAGACGTGGAAATACTACCAACTCTTATTGAAACTTGACTATGTAACAGGCACTATGCCATTTACTTGCCATACATATATCATTTTATTCTTGTGATCCCCTATGGAGTAGGTATTATTTTTAGCCCCGCTTTATCAATGGGCAAAGAAGGCACAGAAAGTTAAGTCATTTCCTCAAGGTCTCGCAGGTGGTAAGCAGCAGACTGGAATTTGAACTCTGGCACCATGGCTCAGAGTCGATATTCACTCACTCAATTAATAAGTGTATTTGTACCCTCATGTATAGCAGTCTTGATTTTAGTCTGTAATAGATGGTCAGTGAATGTGTATTTGATTATATGTCTAGCAAGGGCATTCACTGACTGATGTGTAAAAGTGGAATTATTTTTTAGTGGTCGATGACTCATTTCAGGGAAAAAATTATTTGTCTAAAGCATCCATTATTAGTTTTCACATTTTACATGCTGTACCAATTCATCCTCAATTAAAAGAAAGCACTTGCAAAGTGACTAGGAAATAGTCAATTATTGTTCGAGCTGCCAAGCTTCAGGAATTAGCATCCTAGAATTTGCACAAATGTTAAGCCAGAAAAAAGAAGTCCTAAAACACCATTTCAACTGCTTTTGAAATTCTGTCACATATTGGTAATTGTATTATAATTTAAATTTTGGAATCATAGAATTTTAGAGTTGGATGGGAACTTTGAGATCATCTGTGCCAACTTTCTACTTAATGCCAGAAGTGTTCACACATTTGGAAAATAAGACATTTGATAAATGTTCCTCTAACATTTGCGTAGAGTTGATGGAAACAATCCAGGGAACGTTTTACACTATTATGTAACCTTGTGCCTTTGGCTAGTAAAATATTACAATGTTTAGTCAATCCAATCCATCAGGGGCTCTTGCCACTCTTTTCTGGGTCTTTCCCACCTAGGGCCCTTTGAGAAAAAGCTTGCCAGCCTCTGCTCTGAAGTGTGGCTGCTCTTTATGTTTTATTTTTAAATCTTATTTTTCATTTTATCCATCATGTGGAATAAAATGATTGACAGAATAAACAACACAAACACAAAGAGCCTACACATGGCTTGACTTTCTTCCCACTCTGTCTCATGAGTAATTGTTCTTTCTCACCCCCTCTCCTACCTCCTGCCCCCCCCATCTCCTTCTCCCATACACCCACTTTTTCCTGAAGCCGATTAACTGGGCACAATCATGTCTTTCTTTTGGTGACATTCAGTCTGAATGTCATCAGTTGCTCTAGGATACAAATGACATTGTTGCATAATTTTTAAAAAGACATAGTACTATGATCATACTATTTATGATCATTTAAAGATATAATTTATTGGTATCACGTGTGTATGAGACTATGTTTTGTTTTGTTTTTTAATAGAATTAGGTGCACTTGCGCCTAAGTAATTTTTTCAGTAAATCCTTCTCCATGTGGTCCTGCCCTCTTGCTGTCTTTCTTAGGGTCCCTCCCACTGGCTATCTCCTCATCAACCAAGGCAGACAGCTTTCTGACAGGTTTTGCAAAAGGCCACCTCTCACTACTCCTTCAGCTCACTCTCTGGTCTTTTTCCTGCTTCCAAAGGCCTCCTTGAGGTCTTTGTTACAATGTCATCAACTCTGCATGGCCTTGTAGTGACACTCTTTAATACCTGCCTCAAGCTCCTTGTTTGTGACATTCATGACATTCATCACAATATGTAGTTTTCTCATTGTTTACATTTGGGTTACATGTGTGCACGTGCATGTCTATGAGGTGGTACCAGCCCTCTCTACTGGAATGTAAACTTCACAAGGTCAAGGACTGGATCTGTCTTGTTCACCACTGTTCTTCTAGTGTCTAGTATAGTACTCAATATATAAATATCAAATAAATAAATGTCCTGAAGTTATAAGTGTCAAAATGTCACAGATACTAATGCATATTCGAGTTATTGAGACTTTTACCCGATTTTGCTGATGTCGTTTTCTTTCATTTTTTAACTAACAGATTATCACCGAATAGTCATTATTCCAAGTACTGTGTACATACATCCCTTTCTTCTTCACCGACAGTAAGGTGGGTCAATTTGTCTCAGTGATGCCTCTGGAATTTACGTATTCACAGAATTTGGGAAATTGGAAATAGTCATCTGTCTATATAACTAAGAAGCCTTTTTTTGATTACATAGAACTTCAAGAACAGCCTGAAAGACCAACAGGAAGGGAAGGTATTTAATGTTTTTATTTTTTTTATTTTATTATTTTATTTTTTTATTCTTTGCCCCAGGGGTACAGGTCTGTGAATCATCAGGCTTACATCTTTCACAGCATTCACCAAAGCACAAACCCTCCCCAATGTCCATAACCCATCCACCCTATCCCTACCCTCCCACCCCCCAGTAACCCTCAGTTTGTTTTGTGAGATTAGGAGTCTCTTATGGTTTGTCTCCTTCCCCATCCCATCTTGTTTCATTATTTTTCCCTCCCTACCCCCCACGACCCCCCACCCTGCCCCTCAAGTTCCTCATATCAGAGAGATCATATGATAATTGTCTTTCTCTGATTGACTTATTTCGCTCAGCATAATACCCTCCAGTTCCATCCATGTCGTTGCAAATGGCAAGATTTCGTTTCTTTTGATAGCTGCATAATATTCCATTGTATATATATACCACATCTTCTTTATCCATTCATCTGTTGATGGACATCTAGGTTCTTTCCATAGTTTGGCTATTGTGGACATTGCTGCTATAAACATTCGGGTGCACGTGCCCCTGAGGATCACTACCTTTGTGTCTTTAGGATAAATACCCAGTAGTGCGATTGCTGGGTCGTAGGGTAGCTCCATTTTCAACTTTTTGAGGAATCTCCATACTGTTTTCCAGAGTGGCTGCACCAGCTTGCATTCCCACCAACAGTGTAGGAGGGTTCCCCTTTCTCCGCAACCTCGCCAACATCTGTCATTTCCTGACTTGTTGATTTTAGCCATTCTGACTGGTGTAAGGTGGTATCTCGCTGTGGTTTTAATTTGTATTTCTCTGATGCCGAGTGATGTTGAGCACTTTCTCATGTGTCTGTTGGCCATTTGGATGTCTTCTTTGGAGAAATGTCTGTTCATGTCTTCTGCCCATTTCTTGACTGGGTTATTTGTTTTATGGGTGTTGAGTTTGAGAAGCTCTTTATAGATTTTGGATACTAGCCCTTTATCTGATATGTCATTTGCAAATATCTTCTCCCATTCTGTCAGTTGTCTTTTGGTTTTGTTGACTGTTTCCTTTGCTGTGCAAAAGCTTTTAATCTTGATGAAGTCCCAATAGTTCATTTTTGCCCTTGCTTCCCTTGCCTTTGGTGAGGTTCCTAGGAAGAAGTTGCTGCGGTTGAGGTCGAAGAGGTTGCTGCCTGTGTTCTCCTCGAGGATTTTGATGGATTCCTTTCTCACATTGAGGTCTTTTATCCATTTTGAGTCTATTTTTGTGTGTGGTGTCAGGAAATGATCCAGTTTCATTTTTCTGCATGTGGCTGACCAGTTTTCCCAACACCATTTGTTGAAGAGACTGTCTTTTTCCCACTGGACATTCTTTCCTGCTTTGTCGAAGATTAGTTGACCATAGAGTTGAGGGTCCATTTTTGGGTTCTCTATTCTGTTCCACTGGTCTATGTGTCTGTTTTTGTGCCAGTACCATACTGTCTTGATGATGACGGCTTTGTAATAGAGCTTGAAATCTGGAATTGTGATGCCGCCAACTTTGCTTTTTTTTTTCAACATTCCTTTGGCTATTCGGGGTCTTTTCTGGTTCCATATAAATTTTAGGATTATTTGTTCCATTTCTTTGAAGTAAATTGCTGGTATTTTGATGGGGATTGCATTAAATGTGTAGATTGCTCTAGGTAGCATAGACATTTTCACAATATTTATTCTACCCATCCATGAGCATGGAATGTTTTTCCACTTCTTTGTGTCTTCCTCAATTTCTTTCATGAGTACTTTATAGTTTTCTGAATACAGATTCTTTGCCTCTTTGGTTAGGTTTATTCCTAGGTATCTTATGGTTTTGGGTGCAATTGTAAATGGGATTGACTCTTTAATTTCTCTTTCTTCTGTTTTGTTGTTGGTATATAGAAATGCAACTGATTTCTGTGCATTGATTTTATATCCTGACACTTGACTGAATTCCTGTATGAGTGCTAGCAGTTTTGGAGTGGAGTCCTTTGGGTTTTCCACATAAAGTATCATATCATCTGCAAAGAGTGAGAGTTTGACCTCTTCCTTGCCGATTTGGATGCCTTTTATTTCTTTTTGTTGTCTGATTGCTGAGGCTAGGACTTCTAGTACTATGTTGAATAGCAGTGGTGATAGTGGACAGCCTTGCCGTGTTCCTGACTTTAGGGGAAAAGCTCTCAGTTTTTCTCCATTGAGAATGATATTCGCTGTGGGTTTTTCGTAGATGGCTTTGATGATATTGAGGTATGTACCCTCTATGCCTACACTATGAAGAGTTTTGATTAAGAAAGGGTGCTGTACTTTGTCAAATGCTTTTTCAGCATCTATTGAGAGGATCATATGGTTCTTGTTCTTTCTTTTATTAATGTCTTGTATCACATTGATTGATTTGCGAATGTTAAACCAACCTTGCATCCCAGGAATAAATCCCACTTGGTCGTGGTGAATAATCCTTTTTATGTGCTGCTGGATCCTATTGGCTAGTATTTTGTTGAGGATTTTTGCATCCGTATTCATCAAAGATATTGGTCTGTAATTCTCCTTCTTGATGGGGTCTTTGCCTGGTTTGGGGATCAAGGTAATGCTGGCCTCATAAAAGGAGTTTGGAAGTTTTCCTTCCAATTCTATTTTTTGGAACAGTTTCAGGAGAATAGGTATTAATTCTTCTTTAAATGTTTGGTAGAATTCCCCTGGGAAGCCGTCTGGCCCTGGGCTCTTGTTCGTTGGGAGATTTTTGATGACTGCTTCAATCTCCTTACTGGTGATGGGTCTATTCAGGTCTTCAGTTTCTTCCTGGTTCAGTTTTGGTAGTTTATATTTCTCTAAGAATGCATCCATTTCTTCCAGATTGTCAAATTTGCTGGTGTAGAGTTGCTCATAATACGTTCTTAGAATTGTTTGTATTTCTTTGGTGTTGGTTGTGATCTCTCCTCTTTCATTCATGATTTTATTAATTTGAGTCCTTTCTCTTTTCTTTTGGATAAGTCTGGCCAGGGGTTTATCAATCTTATTAATTCTTTCAAAGAACCAGCTCCTAGTTTCATTGATTTGTTCCACTGTTCTTTTGGTTTCTATTTCATTGATTTCTGCTCTGATCTTTATTATTTCTCTTCTCCTGCTGAGTGTAGGCTTTCTTTGCTGTTCTTTCTCTAGCTTTTGTAGGTGTAGAGTTAGGTTGTGTACTTGACCTTTCTTGTTTCTTGAGAAAGGCTTGTATTGCTATATACTTTCCTCTCAGGACTGCTTTTGCTGTGTCCCAAAGATTTTGAACAGTCGTGTTTTCATTTTCATTTGTTTCCATGAATTTTTTAAATTCTTCTTTAATTTCCTGGCTGACCCATTCGTTCTTGAGTAGGGTGTTCTTTAGCTGCCATGTATTTGAGTTCTTTCCAACTTTCCTCTTGTGGTTGAGTTCTAGTTTCAGAGCATTATAGTCTGAAAATATGCAGGGAATGCTCCCAATCTTTTGGTACCTGTTGAGACCTGATTTGTGACCCAGAATATGGTCTATTCTGGAGAATGTTCCATGTGCACTAGAGAAGAATGTGTATTCTGTTGTTTTGGTATGGAATGTTCTGAATATTTAATGTTTTTATAATGAAATTGACTGTAATAGTTTTTATCAGAGTGTTCAGAAAGGCTTATAGTAGAAAGGCAGTCAAAAGACTGTGATTAAGCTTTTCTAAGAAAATATGGTGAGACATCAATTCAGCATGCTCTGGACAGTGCCTAGAATGTCCTATTCACATATGTCATAAGTAGTTCAAGGTGGTACTGATTATGTTTTACCTCTAATTGCTGGAAGTAATTGTTTACCTGGCAGTTAAAACTCTTAGGAACATTATTTTACAGATTCTTTTTTTTAAAGATTTTATTTATTAATTTGACAGAGATCACAAGTAGGCAGAGAGGTGGGCGGGGGGGAAGCAGGCTCCCTGCCGAGCAGAGAGCCCGATGCGGGCTCAATCTCAGGACCCTGAGACCATGACTTGAGCTGAAGGCAGAGGCTTAGTCCGCTGAGCCACCCAGGCGCCCCTATTTTACAGATTCTTATATAATTCCTTCCAATCACTATTTCGGAAAGAAGAGATTATTTGCCTTATGAATCACACCTGTTTATTGAATTGCTAGAGACTGAGTTCCATAGTCTTAGTGCTCATAAGAAAGCCTTTGCCAAAGTTGGCATTGGGTTGAATATTCATTGGGTGCAGTGGTCAAAGGCAATTTAAAAGAGTCCACAGCTTCCCATTTATCCTTCCTTACCTTCTTGTAAACCAAAGGGAAGGTCACAGCATTCTTTGTAGTTACGCAGAACTCTCTGAGAATACAGACTTCTGAGAATGATGGACCAGCGTACCTGACCACTCTCATTCCAGAAAGCGCCCCTATTTCCCACCCTCTTCTTGATGATTGGGGAAAAGTAGGAGAGTTGCGTCGATGTGACCTAACAGGATTTTTATAAGCATTTTTATAAGCATATGCGGGACAAAATGCTAAGATATTTGCCGTAAGTGGTGCTCCTCGGTCAGCTGCTTGGTTGCCCAACCTATAATATATGTGTAATATTCTCATCTAGACTGTAAATCACAAGGTCATCTTAAACATACAGAAACACTAAACGCTTTTTTTTTTAATTGAAGTATAATTGACATACAGTGTTATACTAGTTGCAGGTATACATCATAGTGATTTGATATTTTTATACACTAAAAAATGATACCCATAGTAAGTCCAGTTACTGTCACTGTACAAAGGTATTACAGTGTTGTTGACTATGTTTTCTATGCTGTACTTTCCACCCCTGTGATTTATTTTATGCCTGAAAATTTTATCCCCTTCACTGGACTTCAGATATTACTCATTCTCCCCAACTCCTCCCCCTTCTGGTAACCAACTGTTAATTTCCTGTGTCTATGAATGTTTGTTTTATTCTGTTTGTTTCATTTTGTTTTCCAGATTCCACATACAAGTGAAATCATGTGGCATTTGTCTTTTTTGACTTATTTCACTTAGCATAATACCCTATAGATCTATCCATGGTGTTGCACATGGCAAGATTTTCCTCTTTTATGGCTGAGTAATATTCCAGTGTGTGTGTGTGTGTGTACCACATCTTTTTATTTGTGTACTTTGTGAAATAGTCACCACAATAAGTCTAGTTACAATCTGTCACCTTACAAAGTTAATAAAATATTATTGACTATATTTCCTGTGCTGTACATTACATCCCTATGACCTATTTATTTTATAACTGGAAGTTTGTACTTCTTAATTTCTTTTACCCCTTTCACCCTTCCCACCCCCTTCCTCTGGCAACCACCAGTTTGTTCTCTGTATTTATGAGTCTAGGTTTTGATTGTTTTGTTTTTCAGATCCCACATATAAGTGAAATCATGAGGTATTTGCCTTTCTCTACCTGACTTATTTTACAGAGCATAATACCCTCAAGGTCCATCCATGTTGTCCCAGATGGCAAGATTTCACTCACTTTTATGGCTGATACTATTCCATTGTATCGATATACTACATCTTCTTTATCTGTTCATCCCCTGATGGATAATTAGGTTGTTTCCATATTGGATATTATAAATAATGCCACAATGAACATAAGGATCATCTGTGTTTTCAAGTTAGTATTTTTATTTCTTAGGATAGACACCCAGTAGTAGAATTGCTGGATCATATGGTAGCTCTATTTTTAATGTTTTACGGAACCTTCATACTGTTTCCCATCATGTATGCACCAATTTACATTCCTACCAGCAGCGTGCAAAGCTTCTCTTTTCTCCACATCCTTGCCAATACTTGTTATTTGTTGTCTTATTGGTAATAGTCACTACAAAAGGTGTAAGGTGATGTATCATGATTTTAATTTGAATTTTCCTGATTAGTGATATTGAGCATCTGTTCATGTGCTTGTTGGCCATCTGTATGTCATCTTTGGAAAAATATCTATTCAGAACCTCTACCCATTTTTTAATCGGATTTTTTGGTTCTTCTTATTGAGTTGTATGAGTTCTTTTTATATTTTGGATATTAACCCCTTATTAGATATATGATTTATAGTTATCTTCTCCCATTCATTAGGTTTCCTTTTCATTTCATTAACCATTTCCTTTACCGTGTAGAATGTTTGTAGTTTGATGCAGTGCCATCTGTTCTAGCTTTTGTTGCCCTTGCCTAAGGAGTCTGATCCAGCAAAAGCATTGCTAAAACCAATGTCAGAGAGCTTACCGTTTATATTTTCTTCTTGGAGTTTTATGGTTCCAGGTCTTATTTTCAAGTCGTTATCTCTTTTGAGTTAATTTTTGTATATAGTATAAGATAGTGGTCCAGTTTTATTCTTTTGCATATAGCTGTCCACCTTCCCAGGATTATTTATTGAAGAGGTTTCCTTTTCCTGTTGTATTATTACTTGCCTTATCATGAATTAATTGACCATATATGTATGTTTTTTTCTGGACTCTGTTGATCTGTGTGTTAGTTTTTATATCAATACCATACAGTTTCAATTAGTACAGGTTTACAGTATAATTTGAAACAGAAAGCATGATACTTCTGGCTTTGTTTTTTTTCTCAAAATTGCTTTGGCTATTCAGGCTCTATTTGGTTTCATAGAAATTTTAGAATAATTTGCTGTAGTTCTATGAAAAATGTCATTGGAATTTTCATAGACCTTATATTAAATACATTATATTAAGGGGTACCTGGGTGGCTCAGTCTCGATTTTGGCTGAGGTCATGATCTCAGGGTCGTGAGATTGAGCCCCATGTCAGGCTTCATGCTGGATGTAGAGCCCACTTAAGAGTCTCTCTCCCCCTCTTCCTCTGCCCCCTCCCCACTGCTCACACTCTCTCAAAAAAAATTATATATATATATATATATATATATATATATATATGTTTGTGTATATGTATATTTATTAAATAAATAAAGATTGCTTTCATCTTTCTCTTTTCCCCTTTCTTGTAGAATGCTTTTATTGCCAACTACTGTTAGAGTAGCCTATTAATGTTATCCTGGCTATGCTATTTGTACAAAATATTAAATTTGACGATTTTTTTGTAGAGTAGGTATGAAATCGGTGTATTTAAAAACTGTGATTAAAGGCACATTCTAGATTATTAAAAAAATAAAGATTGCTTTCAAAAGTATGGACATTTTAATAATATTTTTTCCAATCCGTGAGGATGGAATATCTTTCCATTTACTTATGTCTTCAATTTCTTTCATCTGTGTCTTATATTTTCTTTCACCTCCTTGGTTAAATTTATTCCTATGTATTTTATTCTTTTTAATGCAATTATAAATTGGGTTATTTTCTCAGTATCTTTCTGATAGTTTGTCATTACTGTATATAAATGCAATAGATTTTACATATTAATTTTGTATTCTGAAACTTATACTAAGTTGATTTATTAGTTCTAACAGGTTTGGTGTGTGTATAGGAGTCTTTGGGTTTTCTGTATGTAGTTTCATGTCATTTACAAATAATGATAGCTTTATTTTTTCCTTCTCAATTAGGATGCTTTTTCTTTTTTTTTTTTAAAGATTTATTTATTTGACAGACAGAGAGATCACAAGTAGGTAGAGAGGCTGGCAAAGTGAGAGGGGGAAGCAGGCTCCCCGCCAAGCAGAGAGCCTGATGCAGGGCTTGATCCCAGGACCCTGAGATCATGACCTGAGCCGAAGGCAGAGGCTTAACCCACTGAGCTGCCCAGGCACCCCTGCATGCTTTTTCTTTTACTTGCATAATTGATGTGGCTAGGATTTTTAGCATTGTTGAATAAACTTAGGGATAGTAGGGCATCCTTGTTTTATTCCTGATCTTAGAGTCAAAGCTTTTAGCTTTACCCAACTGCTTGTGATCATCACTGTGTGTTTGTCATAAGGCCTTTATCATGTTGAGGTATGTTCTGTCTGTACCCATTTTGTTGAGAATCATTATCTAAATTGGATATTGAATTCTATCAAGTGATTTTTCTGCATCTATTGAGGTGATCATAGGAGTCTTATCTTTCACTTTACTAATAAGGTATATCACATTCTTTTGCAAATGTTGAACCCTCATTGCATCCCTGGAATAAATCCCACTTGACCATAATGTATGATCCTTTTAATGTATTATTGAATTCAACTTGCTAATATTTAGTTGAGGATTTTTATAGCTATATTTGTCAGGATATTGACCCATTTTATTTATTTTTTAAAGATTTTATTTATTTGACAGAGAGAGATTACAAGTAGGCAGAGAGGCAGGCAGAGAGAGAGAAGGAAGCAGGCTCCCTGCTGAGCCGGGAGCCCGACGCGGGGCTCCATCCCAGGACCCTGAGATCAAGACCCAAGCCGAAGGCAGAGGCTTTAACCCACTGAGCCACCCAGGCGCCCCTTATTTTAATTTATTTTATTTTATTTTATTTTATTTTATTTTAATCTGTGCTTGTCTGGTTTTGTCATCAAGGTAATGTGGCCTCATAAAAGGGGTTTAGAAGCTGTTTCTCCCCTTCAATTTTTGGAAGAGTTTGAAAAGTATAGGTATTAACTATTCTTTGAGTGTTTAGTAGAATTCACCAGTAAAGCATATGGTCCTGGACTTTTACTTGTTGAGAGATTTGGTTACTGATTCAATCTCTTTACTATCAATTTGTCTATTCAGATTTTCTATTTCTTCATGACACAGTCTTAGGAGACTGTGAATTTCTGAGAATTTATCCATTTGTTTTAGGTTGTCTGATTTATTGGTATATTAGTGTTCATAGTAGTCTCTTATCATCCTTTGTATTTCTGTGTCATTTGTAACTCCTCTTTTATTTCTGATTTTATTTGATCCCTCCATCTTTTTTCTTGATGAGTCTAGCTAAAGTGCTATCAGTTTTTTTAATCTTTGTAAAGAACCAGCTTAATTTCACTGATCTTTTCTATTGTCTGTTTAGTCTTCATTTCACTTATTTCCACTCTGATGTTTATCATTTCTCTTTACTAAGTTTGGGTTTTGTTTGTTTTTTTTAAGATTTTATTTATTTATTTGACAAAGAGATCACAAGTAGGCAGAGAGAGAGAGAGAGAGAGAGGAGGAGGAAGCTGACTCCCGGCTGAGCAGAGAGCCCGATGTGGGGCTCGGTCCCAGGACCCTGAGATCATGACCTGAGCCGAAGGCAGAGGATTTAACCCACTGAGCCACCCAGGCGCCCCTTGTTTGTTATTCTTTTTCAAGTTTTTTTTTAGGTGTAAAGTTAAATTGTTTATTTGAGACTCTTCTTGTTTCTTGGGGTAGACCTATGCCACCATGAACTTTCCTCTTAGAACCACTTTTGCTGCATCCCACAGATTTTGGTATGTTGTATTTGTTTTCATTTTCCTGTATTTTTTTTTAATTTCTTCTTTGATATGACCCAGTAGTTGTTCAGTAACATGTTATTTAATCTCCACATTATCTGTAGTTTTTCCAGTTTTCTTCTTGTAATTGATTTCTAGTTTCATACCAGTAGTTTCATACCTTTGTAGTCAGAAAAGATGCTTAATATGATTTCCACCTCCTTGAATTTATTGATATTTGTTCTGTGGCCTCACATTTGATCTGTCCTGGAGAATGTTCCACGTGCACATGATAGAATGTGTATTCTGCTTTTGGATGAAATGTTATATACATACATATATATACACATACCTCTCTCTCTCTATATATATATATATATATATACACACACACACACATACATGTGCATACATACCTACCTATATGTATATATCTACGTACATATGTAGGTATTACATGTTTATAAATTATATAATATGTATATATATTTATACATTATATATTATCTATATATAATATATAAATATATATATATTTATATATATCTCTCTCTCATGTCCATCTGGTCTAATCTCCTATTAAGGCCAATAGATTCCTTATTAATTTTCTGTCTGGATGATCTATCCACTGATGGAAGCGGGTGTTAAAATTCTCTACTATTATTGTATTACTGTAAATTTCTCCCTCTAGGTCTGTTAATATTTGCTTTTTTTTTTTTTTTTAAAGATTTTATTTATTCATTTGACACAGAGAGAGAGATTACAGGTAGGCAGAGAGGCAGGCAGAGAGACAGGGAGAGGAGGAAGCAGGCTCCCTGCTGAGCAGAGAGCCCGATGCGGGCCTCGATCCCAGGACCCTGAGATCATGACCTGAGCCGAAGGCAGAGGCTTTAACCCACTGAGCCACCCAGGCGCCCTAATATTTGCTTTATATATTTTGGTGTTCCAATGCTGGGGGCATATATATTTACAAATGTTATATCTTCTTGCTGCACTGACCCCTTTATCATTATGTAACACCTCTTTTTGTCTTTTATTACACTATTTTAAAGTCTTTTGTCTGATATGAATATGACTACCCCAGCTTCTTTTCATTTCCATTTACATGGAATATATTTCTTTATCCCTTACTTTCAGTTGTGTATGTCCTTCTTAAGTGAGTCTCTTATAGGCAGCATATAGATGGGTCTTTTTTAAAAAATCCATTCGGCCATTCTGTTGTCTTTTGATCTAAGAATTTAGTCCATCTGTATTTAAAGTAATTTTTGATAAATATGTTTTTGATGTCACTTTTTAATCTTTTAATTTTATGTATCCCATGACAAATTATTGCAGTTTTAGTAATTTTGCTACTTTGATTTTTTAACCTGCTTTGTAGCTGTATAAGTGATTAATCCACTGCCTTTACTATTTATTTACATTTTCAGTGAAATTTTTACTGTCATGTGTTTTCTTTTTATAAGCCAGTTCCCTTTCTTTTCAACTTAAAGAAATCCCTTTCATATTTCTTGTATGGCAGGCGTAGTAGTGATGAACTCCTTTATATTTTGTTTGTGAAACTCTATCTCTCCTTCCTTCTGAAAGATAACCATACTGGGCTGAGTATTTTTGGTCGTAGGTGGTTTTCCTTTTAGCATTTTGAATATGTCGTGCAACTTTCTTCTTCTAAGTTGCAAAGTTTTTCCTGATAAAGCTGCTTGAAGTCTCATGGGAATTCCCTTGTATGTAACAAGTGCTTTGTTCTTTTTTAATTCCTGCTTTTAAAATTCTCTTTTTATCCTTAACTTATGACATAGTAATTGTGATGTTTCTTTGTGTCACTGTGTTTAGGTTTGTCTTGTTTGGAACTCTCTGAGCTCCCTGGACCTGGACGTCCTTTTTCTTTATTAGGTTAGGGAAATTTCCAGCCATTATTTCTTCAAATAAGTTTTCTACTCCTTTTTCTCTCTCTCCTTCTTTTGGGACTCTTAAAATTCAAATGTTATTGTATCTGATATTGTCCCACTGCTTTATTAAGTTATCTTTATTTTGTTTTAATTCCTTTTTTCTTTTTGCTGCTTTGTCTGGGTGAGTTTCATTGCTTTATCCTCCAGCTCACTGATCCATTCTCCCATGTCATCTAATCTGCTGTCGAACTCCTCTAGTGTATTTTCAGTTTGGTTATTATGTTCTCCAGGTCAATAACTTCTGTTTGACACTTTCTTTTGTTTCTGTCTCTTCATTAAATTTCTCATAGTTTTCACCCCTTCACTTGAGTTTAGTGAATATCTATATAACGATTACTTTGAATTTTTCATTAGGTGGATTAACTCTCCCCATATCATTAATACATTTTTCAGAGGTTTTGTCATATTCTTTTGTTTGGAACTTATTTCTCTATTTCCTCATTTTGTTTGACTCTCCGTGTTTGTTTGTACACATGAGACATAACAACTACGTCTCTCAGTCTTGAAGGAATGGCCTTGTGTAGGTGATGCTTCCTGTCATTCAGCCCTGCCTCAGCTCTTTGTTGTTTCTCGAGCAGTGATTATCTAAACTGCCTGATTAATTCTTGGTAGGTCCCCACTGTTGAGAGTATGCCAGACCTGTCAGTGATCCGATGGGAGGAATCTGATTTAGTACTTAGTCTGAGGCTGATCGGAAGCTAAAACCTAAGGCAGCAGCTTTTAAAGTGTGCAAAAATATGCAGTCCTGTGGGGCTAAACTTGTAATTCCTGCAGGCCTCTAAACCAGGAGATCTGGAGGTACCCCCTGAGTCACAGGTGCAAAATCTAGATGAGTGTATAAGTTACTTTCTGGGAAATTTCATCAAGCTGTAGCAAAGCCAAGGGGGATGTACAAGGATGGTGTGCCCCTACTAATATTCCCTGGTTGTGTCTGCTTAGCCTGTAGATGTGTGGGAAACCTGAAGCCTGTCCCTTAGGCTGAAGCTTTAGGCTATGTAAACAGACCTTTTTCACAGGAAGACTGGAGTTGTGTTTCCGTCTGCTATCCACGCAGTGCCCTGGGTGTGGTGTTCTGCCAACTACTGTCTTTCTGATCGTTATAGATCCATGTATGTCTGGAACAGCAGCCTTCTTGACCACCAGGGCGAGGCAATCTAGGGGTGACCCTTGTGTGTAGAGTGTGCATACCCAGGGGCTTTAGCTAGGCCGCCTGAGAATGTAGGGCGTGGTGCACTCTCACTGGCTTCAGTAAGGCAGGAGAAAAATGAATTGACTGCTGTGTCTATGGCCTTCTACAATGCAGTATGAGAGCCTTGTCTACGCACTCACACTGCCTTTAGGCTGGGAGTGGCAGAATACCACAACTACTCATGCTCACCAGCTCTAGTAAGGAAGTAGGGGAGTATCCCAACCACTGGTGCTGGGAGACTTCAGCAAGCCAGCAGGAGAATGCTGCAACGTTTCTTGCTCACCTGTCCCAGCCAGGAGCAGGGAAGCACAGTAAGCATCTGTACTCTCCAGCCTCACCAAATCCCACAAGTACTTGCCTTCACCCGTTCCAGCAAGCAGAAGGAGGATGCCCCACCTGAGCTTGTCCCCTTGTGCTAGCAGACTACATGGAGAGTGTAACAATGGCAACCACCAGCCTCAGTCTCTATGGAGTATCTCAACTCTCCCCTACCCTCCAGCCAGTGCCCCCAGATCAACAAATGAATCTCCCCACATGTAATCCAGGTGGTTTTCAAAGCACTTTTTTTTTCACTGGGTCTTGAGTGAGCAAGACCACATGTGAGCCCTGCCAGAGAGGAAATTCAATTTCCTTTAGCACTTTGGGACTTCTGAACATCAGCACTGGTGCTTTTCCAAAAAGACATTCTGGCTTGTCTTCCCAGTGCATTTCCCAAGGGCCAGGTATCCCATGTGGAACACCAACCCCTCACTCCTCCTGGAGAAGCACCTTTCTGGTGAGCTCCCTCCCTATTGTGTATACCGTCCTGGCGATGGGATTTTCTGTGAGACCATATCTCTTCCTCTCCTAATCATCTTGATATGGGCTTTCCATCCTTCATTATGGAGGGGAGTTCATTGAGTTTCCACATCTTTTTCAGAACAAAATAATACATATGATACATGAGTTCAGGATCTCCCAGTGCCACATCTTAGACCACCTCCTGGGTTAAGTATCTTTAAAACCTATCTTTCACATCTTAATTTTTTAAGTGGGGGAGGGGTAGAGGGACAGAAAGAATCTTAAGCAGGCTCTACACCCAGTGCAGGGCTCAGAGCTCAATCTTATGACCCTGAGATCAAGACCTGAGCGGTAATCAAGTGCTGAACTTAACAAACTGAACCCCCCCCCTCAGATGCCCCTCACATCTTATTTTCTAATTTGCCGCCATGTTAGAAGAGAAATTAGCAGTAGAATAGTATTTTATTTTAAAGATTTTATGTATTTTTCAGAAAGAGAGCAAATACTTATCCTTTTGAAAATATATTACTAGCTTCTTATCTATTTTCTCAGCTATACAGTACCACCTCCTACTTTGCAAAGAGTGAATGTAGTAGGTAGGTGTATAGCTTTGGAATAATCTTGAGGATTCATGGTAGCCTATGTGGATGATCAAAAATTTCACCTTATTTATATGTTTGGATTAGATGGTTCCTTTTAGTTCTTCTTCCGAAATGACTGTTCCTAGAAATTTCAGCTGATGTTACAGTATTCTGAGTCAAATGACTAGAAATATAAAAGTATTGTTATGCAAATATGTGTCTTTAAAGTGGAACCAGAAGGCTGCTGCTCTAAATGGACAGAAAACTCATGTGAAGGAAATTCATCTTCTGGACATACTGTTAGGCTCCCTTTTGCTATTTCCTGTAGGATGTTCCTATTTTCCCTTGAGGGGAAAAAAAATGGTTTCATTATTCTGGGACAGCTACCTGTAGAGGTTTTATCCATTTTAGAGGTTGTCTTTGAAAAGTTTCTTTGATATCTATATATATTTGGGTTTCTGTTATTTAAAAATAAAAACTCTTTCAACCCCACCATACGTAACCACTGTTAGAGTAATGGGGTTGCTGCTGTGAGGTTGCACAACAGACTGGTGGTAGGTCAGGGGGAAAAAAGCCATTTCAGGGTGTTAAGCATCTTGTATATCCTTAAAAGTATCTTTCAAGAAGAGAAGTGTCCCTATTTTTTTAGAACTCTAAATGCATGGCTGAAATACATAGATGCGTATAAACATATGACATATTTATACTATATGTATATATATTTACATATACATGTGTACATATATGTGTAGATATAAATGCACACACACATATATTACACTTGGACAACAGATAATTGAACCAGGTAGCTTTAGAGATGTTTAAAACTATGCTGTGTAAGTACTTTAAACTACACACTTGTGCATGGTCATTAACAGGTTCCCCCGATGCTGGCTCTTTTACAAGCTTTGTATTTTACAAAGAGATGATTCTTGAAGTCATCCCTTTGTAATTGTTGAGCAAATGAGTTTGTGCACCGCTGAGGTCCCTACTGCCACCTCTGCATGTGCAGGCAGTGCAAAGTCAGCTCAGAGACAAAGTGTTTAATAATGGTAGAGAGATCCACTATATCCATCTTGGCGATAGACTGTTTTTTTAATGTGCTGCCCTCCCCTACCCATGAGAGGCTTCACTTACAAAAAGCTACAGCTGTGTCCCTGCTCTGTGTGCACTATCTTAGCCAGGTGCTTCTAATTGCACGCTTCCGTCTGGAAGCCTGAGCCCAGCTGTGCTGGGATTGATTCCTGCCACACAGGAAACTAAAGAGAAAGCCTGAACTAGGTCAGAAAACTGCCTCACTCATCAAGTCTCATCAACTCTGGCTTATGCCCTTATTTCCTTGTGTGCGGCTGCCTTGAACATTTGTCTCTGTGGTTCCCTGGTCCTCTGACCCGGAAAAACTTAGAGCATCCACCTGTGGACCCAGCCCTGTGCTCTGACTTTGCAACAAGTTCTTGGCCCCAGACCAAGACATGAAGAGCCATACATCTCTGGCCAAGAAACAAGTCCCTCTGTATCTAGTCTCACTGTTTTGTCAACTTCAATCTAGCTTCTTCAGTGCTCCTCAGTTTTCTCTGTGATCAGACTTCATGGCCTGGCATGGCTGACTCCTTTCTGTTTTTGTTTTTTGAGTCCACAGCTTAGCCTTCCTGGGGTTACAGTACCACCCTAGCCTGTCCATGAACTATGTACGCCCTCTGCTTGAATCTTCATTATTTCCACACAGATACAGGGTCTGAGTCTTTTGCTAATGTTTGGGTCTCTGCAATGTGTAGCAACACAGTTTGAGACCATTCTGTCGTCCCTAGTGATTGGAATTTTCCTTTATGTGCTCTGTCAATTGCTCTGCACCTCTTACAACTCAGCTCAGGTAACAATTCATGAGGTCTTCTTTGGCTTCACCCTACACCCCCCACAGTCCCATTGCTAGACTGGGCTAAGTGCTCTTTCATGGGGATCTCCTGCTGGCCCGGGCATATTTCAATTTATATTTATAATAATCCATTTACATAACTTTTACCTCTCCCTCCCCACGCCCCCACACGGACTGTGTGTCTTCTGGTGCCTGGCACCGTATGTGCCTTTTCAGTGTTTCCTGGATGAATGAATGAATCTTCAGACTTGTGTTCCTTTGTGTTATATATATATATGCAGTAGCCCCTCCAGCTCGTCTGAGGGAGATATATTCCAAGACCCCCGGTGGTTGCCTGAAACTGTAGATAGTACCGAACCCTATAAATGTTATGCTTTTTTCATATACATATACACCTATGATAAAGTTTAATATATAAGGTAGGCACAGTAAGAGATGAACAACAATAATAACAAAACAGGACAATTATTATACTATAATAAAAGTTATGTGAATGTGCGCTTTCTCTCTCAAAATAATTTATTGTACTGTACTCACCCTTCCTCTTGTGAGATGTGAGATGGTGGAATGCCTCCGTGATAAGGTGAAGTGAGATGAATGATGTAGGCATGTGACATAGGCTACTGTTGACCTTCTGACGATACATCAGAAGTAGGATCACCTGTTTCTGGACCATGGTTGAACCAAGGATAACTGGAACTGCAGAAAGTGAGACCACAGATGAGGAGGGATCACTGTACAATCACTAACACTTTGTCTTGTTACTTGCCACTTGCTAGAGGTTAATATATTAACCTCTAAAGCTTCATCCAGCTATCACAAACCTTCACTGGCCATTGTCTGTTCTTAAGCTGCACTGTTCGGCCTCCATCCTAGACCGCATGCTTGCTTGCCTGGTGCCGCATAACCTGATTCCCATGTGCCTTGTCATGCTCATTAAGTGGATGGTCTCCAGGAAGGTCCACTGAAGTATCTAATGATATTGACAATGACTACAAGCTTAGGTAGGATAGATGTGTTCTCTTTCTCAGGCTGGGAAGTAATCCATATCATGATAATGTGATTCTTGTGAACGCTGAACCTTTGAAAGAACATGCCAAGCACTAGAACTTTTTTTTTTAAGATTTTTGTTTATTTATTTGACAGAGAGAGAGATCACAAGTAGGCCGAGAGGCAGGCAGAGAGAGAGAGGAGGAGGCAGGTTCCCCACTGAGCATGAAGCCCGATGCGGGCCTCAATCCCAGGACCCCAAGATCATGACCTGAGCTGAAGACAGAGGCTTTAACCCACTGAGCCACCCAGGCACCCTAGAACTTTCTTCTTAAAAAGAAAATAAAAAGTGTTCAGTGAATCACCTTTAACACCTTTCATGATGATTAGTGAGATTTTGAAGTATTTTATGGTGAAGGGTTTCTAAAAATTCAAGGCCATTATTTCAGTGTGAGTGCGTGGTGTCTGCTGAGACCCTAACTCTGTCTGAAATCAAAAGCTGGTTTGGACCTTGTGAGCCAGAGACTCTGTTCTGTCATTGTTGCAAGTTCTGGGAGATCTTGGAATGCTGGAGATCTCCTTTTCCTCAACCTACCAAAATTCAATATTCTAAACTGTATTTGGTGAGGGATATGACTATTTTTAGAGACAGTATTCAAAGACTTTTCCCCCAATAATATTATATTTTGATAATACTCATTTGGGGGCAAAGTCACCCCACATATTGTCACCAGAAATCTGTCTTATACCCAGCATTAATGTCTGTGAGAAATTGTGCTTAGGTTAAGACAGTCGGGAAGAGAGAGAGAGAGCAGTCTTCCCTTTTGATATCCATAAAGCAGTGGCTGACAAGGGTCCATGGTCGTCTCATAACTTTTAGGGTCATAATCTATTGAGTCAGTGACTATAGTTATTTCCTTCAAGATTAAAGAGCAGAATCAGTATTTCTAATTGCTCCAGCCCCATGGGCATTTAGGATAATTTGATGTCATTAGATAACCATTACTTAAGATTATCATTTTTTGATACATTCCTGCCAGAACACTGTTTCTCTCCCATATTCTGAGTAGAAATCTACCTATCTTTTTGTCAGTCCCTTTCAGGGATTTTGGTCTTGATGTTTCCTTAGCCTACAGTGTTCTCACAGGCAATTCCTTCTTACTCTCTAGTTTCAGACGTACATCTTCAAAAACCATTCCCTAATGGCCCTTTCTAAAGTGTCCCCAGTCTCCACTCTAACTCACCCCACCCCACCCCTATTATAGGCACAGTCTGTCATATCAACCTATTATTTCTTAACACATTGTAGCTTGAAATCATCCTCTGTTTACTTGCTGTCTATTTGCATCTCTTCCAACAACCACCATTAAAATGTGAGTGTTGAGGATGGAGACTGCTCTATCCCCAGTTTCTTTCAAGCTGCCCCGCCTCTTATAGACATTCAGTTCATATTTGTTGAATGAATAAAAGAAAGAAAAATTGGAATGGATGGGTAAGAGAAGGAGAGAGAGAGAAAAAGAAGACAGGAAGGAAGGTGTGAAGGAAGGTAGCCAGACATGATGAATGATTTGTTTGTGTGACTGAGTACTTTAAATTTGAAAGAAAAGGAACCTATGGAAAAGGTGACCAATTACTCTGCCATTTTTTTTATCTCTCCTTTTATCAAGAGACATCTTCATGCCTCCCTCACTGCTTTGAGCACAGATTTCATCCTTACCTGTCTATCATTGCTCAACTGACACTGCAGATTTTATAATTACCAGTTATCTCTTAGTGATTCACTTCAAGATTAAACTGTGGACAATGGTTATGAAAAGTCAAGAGTGGTGTGAAATTCACCTTTTCATAGTGGATTTCTGTCATGACATGGATTACATACAGAACTCATATTGTCTGATTATTTCCTTTGCAATGAAGGCTTTAACTTTAACCTTTTCACCAGTCAGTGACGCCATCTGATGACCTGTAAAAATTTAATTGGGCATTTTGATATATTTAGTAGCAGCTCACTGCTCTTTTAAACAGTTGCTAACATTGTGTGTGAACCACTGGGTGCTTAATTTTATGAGTGTTTTTGAAACAAATGATGGTTTTTTAATGGTCTCTTAAAAATAGCATTATAATTAATCTTCATTAGTTTTCAGTCAAGATAAATATTCATGTTCAAAACAGTGATTGTGTTGAAGACAGTCTATTAGATTGAAATGTAATCCAGTGCATTCTTCTTTATTAATTCAGCCAGCCCCCTCTGCTGTTAAAAGGTACTTTTTTCATTTTTAGAATAGCTTTTCTTTTTTTTACCTCAAAGAGATACTTAAAATTCAGTCATTGTATCAAATAAAGAATAGCTGCGTATGTCAAGTAATTTCACCAGTGAGAATATTTATATATCCAAATGATGTCTCATTTCATAGGAAATCATAGCAAAAGCACAAGTTTCATCACATTGTTACTGAATTAAAATATGGTAAGAGAAAATTTCCAGTTTAATAATGATCTAAATCTTTGTGGGTAGATAAGCTACTCATCCAAATGGAAAATAAACAGATTTTTTTAAAGGTACTTTTTTTTAATGAAAAGAGTAAGAGTCGGAACTCAGAAAAAAATCCTGGATTCTAATGTAGCTCTGCCACCAATCACTTGTGTGCCCTTGGGCAGTTATTTTCACGATAATGCCCTTATTGATAAGAATGTTGCAGCAACCTTCCAATGAGTACAAAGTGTTTTACAATCTTAGTAGCATTGTGAAACAATAAAATTCAATTTAAATGTAAAGCAATTTCAGAGTGTATAAGCTTCTCCCTATCCTATAGTATACTAATTATTGGTGGCTCTATCATATTTAAAATACTAATATAAAATTATTGGTATTTAAAAACATGTATGGAAGTAATAGAAGTTACCGTCTTTGTCATTAAAAAAGGGGGTTGCCTGGGTAGCTCAGTCATTGGGCATCTGCCTTCGGCTCAGGGCATGATCCCGGGGTCCAGGGATCAGGTTCCACATTGGGCTCCCTGCTCAGTGGAGAGCCTGCTTCTCCCTCTCCCACTCACCCTGCATGTGTTTCCTTTCTTGCTCTCTCTCTCCCTGTCAAATAAATAAAATCTTTAAAAAAAAATTTAAAAAAAGCTATCCAAAAGAAAGTGTCCATATTTACATTTACATCATTTACAATGCAAAGGAAAGGATGTTTTTGCAGAATGGATCACTGCAGATTCTCTTCCCAACAAGCAATCACTTAACTGGATAGAATTATATTTTTTAAATAATTATTTAAAGAGAATTGTCCTTAGGACATGTAGCAAATAGAGAAGGGTACATTCATTTTCTCACTTTCTCGTATTAAATCTCCTTTAAGTCAGGAGTCTGTAGCATTTTGACTGTGACCCTACCTCCCACCCCAAGATTAAACTGTGCTCTAATCCAGACAAATTCAACTGTGAAGATGAGGCTCTTTTGTCACCCAACTCCCATTCTGGGGCCACAGTTTCACCTTGGGAATGACAGTCTGCCAGTGTTCTCATTTCTTCCATTTTACAAAAGTTCTGTCCTAGGCAGGTATGTCTAAAAGGTCCAGGGCTCCTTTCCTGTATTTAACCATTATTCGAAGACAGAAACTCTGCCCTAGGCATAGAAAATGAAGAATACTAGTGCCCTGGTCACTCTCACTGCAGCTCACTTATAAGGCCATGGTTCCACCTGGAGAAAAGCAACCCAAGAAAGTGGGTACCATTCCTGCTACCATCCATTGGTGAGGCAGGGTATCAGTTTAAGAAAAGTGAGTCACGATGTTCTGCTCCCAGCTCTTAAGTGGTGGGACAGAGGTCATGCCAGGAGAAGAGGTAGGTCTCCAGGGATGATGACATCTACAGCTCTGCCTGAAGGAGCTGACTTTATTTGGAACAGAGCATGGAGAATTCTATACCTAAGGACATTGTCAAAAGCAATGAACATCTTGGTATAGTACAATTAGGAAAGCAGTCATAGCTCCATGATACAAGCAACAACAAGCAAAGTGGCAGAGCAATGAGAAATTTAACAAGAGAAATAATGGAAAGAGACAGCCAAGTAGATCATGGTGATCAGGAAGGCTATGTGCAAATTCTAGACTGTATTTACCCAAAAGCAATCAGAGCTAGATGTGGACAGACTTGAAAATACCCCCTAAACCATACCAGATCAATAAACACAGGGCAGAAGCCTCACTGGTATTAGGGGTTTTTATCAAAAACTGGGTGAACAACAACCTGCCATAACCCAGAGGCAACTCCTAGGAGAGGAGGCTTAAGAATGAAATCAGACCTGTCCTTGGTAGTCTGAAAGACTGTGCACATCTCTATAACTGTACCTTCTCAGGAGTGCTGGGAGAGGAAAAATCAAAGCTAGTAGTCCCTGACTAAATGTGAAGGCAACCACATATGAACTATTTAAACCATGACAGCAAATGTTAAGCCACACACACATCAAATGCTAAAGAGTACAAATATAACTGGCTAACAGAACTTCAGCACAACCCTTGACCAATAAGTGGCTTATGCTGTCCTGAGAGAAATCCCTAGGTTGCCAGGTTAAAACGTAAAATGAAAGGCTGCACACTGTGGGAGAAACAGATTCCAAGTCACTACATATATAAACAGATAGCCAAGAAAACTATCAGCCCATGCAGGGAGGAGGTGGGGCAGTCAGTATACAGAGTTGCTACAATATATTACTCAAGATGTTCACTTTTCACCAAAAAATTACAAGACATGTGAAGAAATAAGAAAGTGTGCCCCTGTATTTGTTTATTAGGGCTGCCTTAACAAAGTATCACAGACTATGTGGCTTAAACAACAGCAATTTATTTTCTCAAAATTCTGGAAGCTAGAAGTCCAAGATCAAGGTGTCAGCAGAGTTAGGTTCTTCCAAAATCTCTCTCCTTGACTTGTAGATCATCATCCCCCTCCAGTATCTTTGGATGGTCCTTCTTCATCTGTCCTGTATCTTCATGTCCTTCATCTTCATGTTCTTCATCTTCCTGCATCTGTCCTAAGCTCTTCTTATAATATGGACATCAGTCACATTGAATTAGGGGCCACCCATATGACCTCCTTTTGCCTTATTTACCTTTTCATGACCCTTTCTCCACATATAGCCACATTTTAGGGTACTGGAAGTTAGGACTTCAGTATAGGCATTTTTTTCAATATAGAAATTTTAAGGGGAAACAGTTTTACCCATGATGAAAATTGCCTCAGAGAAAGTCAGCATTTCTGAATGGGACACCAGTCAGCACAGCAATTTATGTATTGTGAGAGTACAAGAAGAAAAGGTAAAAGAGAAAGAGGGAGAAAAAAACATTAAGAAAATAATGTCTAAAAACTAAATTTTGCAAAAAGCATTGATTTACACATCCAAGAAGCTCAGCAAACTCCAAATAGGAGAGATACAGTAGATCCACACCTAGACATATCATAATCCACTGTTGAAAGAATGAGAAAATCTTAACAACAATATGAGAAAAATGATTTACCATAGTCAAGGGAACCTCAGTAAGATTAGCAGTTGATCTTTTATCAAAAGGAGGCCAGCAGGCAGTGAAATGGTATATTCAAAGTGCTATAGGTAAAAAGAAAACACAAACTGTCCAACAAGAAACTTTAGCAAAATAATCTTTGAAAAGTGAAGTCAAAATAAAGACATCATCAGATAAACAAAAGCTGTTTGTTGACCTGACTTAAAAGAATAATGCTAAAGGGAGTGTTTCAGGCTGAAAACAAATCACACTGGAGTATAATTTGAATATACATGAAAAAATAATGTGCTAACAAAGGTAATTATGTAGGTAAATATAAAGGATGGTATAATTGAATGTTTATTCCCTTTTCTTCTCTAAACTGACTTAAGAACAATTCAATAAACATATGCATACATAATATGCTATTGTTGGATTTAGAACATGTAGAAATTTAAAATATTTGACAATAATAACACAGAAGGTGAATAGGAGCAAAGCTGCAGTGGAGTAAGAAATGTCACCAGGTGGTGGCTCAAATCCACAGAAAGAAATGAATTACAAATGTTATAAAAGAAGGTTAATATAACAAACCATGTAATATAAAGATAAAACTGCTTTTTCTGAATTAGTTTCTTTAAAAGGCATAACATAAAAAGTAATAATTACAACAGTATGTTGTTTGGTTTGTTACATGCATGTAGCCCATACTGGAATTAATTTTGTATAAGTCTGAAATAGATTCTGGTAAGTTAGTTAGTTGTACTTTGTAAGCACTAAATCAATCACTAAGAAAATAATATAAATATATGCAGAGAAATAAAAATTATTAAAATGAATAAAATATTATACTTAAGATAGCTATTTAATACAAAAGAAAACTGAAGGAAAATGGAGGAACAAAACAGATAAGAGACATATAAAAATATTAAAAAATGAAATGGCAGATAAGAATCCAAACATTATAATAAAAATATTACAAATAATACAATCAAAAGGCAGAAATTATTAGATTGGATAAAAGAATAGCTCCAGCTATACACTAAGAGAATCACAGTTTACATTCCAATGTTCAAATAGGTCGAAGATGAATGATGGAAAAGGAAATGCCATGCAAACAGCAACCTGAAGAGACCCGAAGTGACTATATTAATATAAGACAAAATAAACAGACTTTCAAACAAAAAATGTCACTAGAGATAAAGAGGGAAATTTCATAATGATAAAAATATCAGTCCACAAGGAGGATATAACAATCATAAACATACACACAACTAACAACAGATCCTCAAAATACAGACAGAACTGACAGAATTGAAGGGAAAAATAGAAAACTGAGTAATAATAAAGACTTCAGTACTCTATTTTCAATAATATATAGACCACCTAAACAAATGGTAAACAAAAAAAGCAGAGACTTTCACAATATAAACCAACTAAACCTAACATCTATCAAACACTCTAGCAAACAGCAGCAGAATAAACATTCCCCTGAAGTGCATGTAAAACATTCTCATTGGTGTACAATGTGGCCCATAAAGCAAGACTTTAGTAAACTTAGAAGATTAAAAATATACCAACTATATTCTCTGACCATAGTGTAATTAAACTAGAAATCAACAACAGAAGCAGATTTCAGGAATTCAAAAATATGTGGCATTAAACAACATACCCTAAATAATTAATATTTCAAAGAAAAAAACTACAAATTAGAAAGTAATGAAAATTAAAATAAACCAGAACATATATGATGTAGCTAAAGCAGTGCTCAGAGGGAAATTTATAGCTGCAAATGCTATATTTACCAAAAAAAAAGACAGATCTCAAACCAATAAACTTCCACCTTAAGACACTGAAAAAGGAAAAGCAAACTAAATCCAAAACAAATAGAAGGAAATAATAAACACTATAGCAGAAATAAGTTAAATAGAAAATAGGAAACAGTGAAGAAAAATCAATGGAATCAAAAGTTGATTCTTTGCAAATATCAATAAAATTGATATCTATTAACTATACTGACCAAATGAAGAGGAAAAACTCAAATTGCCAAAATAAAAAACTGAGCATCACTACTGATTTTACAAAAATAAAAAAGGAGTATAAGGGAACAATATAAATAATGTATGCCAACAAATTAGGTAACTTAGATGAAATGGACCAATGCCTAGGAAAACACAAACTACTGAACCTACTTAAAATAAATATATAAAATCTAAATAGACTTATAATAGATTGAACTGTTAAATTTTAAATGTTCCTATAAAGAAAATCCCTGGCCCAGA
Source organism: Ailurus styani (assembly GCA_002007465.1). Classification (NCBI taxonomy): domain Eukaryota; kingdom Metazoa; phylum Chordata; class Mammalia; order Carnivora; family Ailuridae; genus Ailurus; species Ailurus styani. The sequence continues at coordinate 1,798,203 of LNAC01000302.1, read as the reverse complement.
TCCTTTCACTGTTGAATTCTATTAAACATTTTATGAAGAACTAATAGGAATCACTTATAAACTCCTCCAAATGATTGAAGAAGAAGGAACACTTTTAACTCATCCTATAAGGCCAGCATTATGCTGATACCAAATCTGGCAAAGACATCACAAGGAAAGAAAACTGTCAACCAATATTCCTTATGAATATAGATGCAGAAATCCTCAGCAAAACACTAACCACATCCCAGCATCCTATAAAAAGGATGACACTGTTGGGGGTTGGACCTGTTGGGGTTTCTCCCAGGAATGTGAGGTTGGTTTAATATCTGAAGAGTAATAATATAAAATATTATATAATAGACTGAAAAACCAAAAATCATGAGATCGTGTCAACAGACATGATATTTGACAACATCCAACAGCCTTTCCTGATAAACATGCAGCAAAGTGGTAATAGAAAGGAGCTTCCTCAAGCTGATAAAGGGCCTCTATGGGAAACCCACAGCTAGCATCATAAGCTTTGGATGAAATCAACTTTATGAAGTGCACAGCTTCGTTTGCATTTTGAAAGAAAAGTGATTTATAGTCAGAGAAGATGGAGAAGGAGCCAGCCTGGCATGGGGAACATGGCGGGGTTGACTGGTATGGCAAGACAGGCAGGAGAAATATCCTGGGACTCTAGGGGCAGATGACTCTCTAAGGAATAGTAAAGAAGTAAAAGTAAATTAAAGAAATGTACAAAGAGTGTTTGAAGGTATCAAAAACTATTTCAAAATATTCTCTCAAATGACTCAATTAAAAAGAGAAGAGGAGACAATTTTATGTTCCTTCTCTCCTTCCTCACATTCTCCGGATCCTGATTACTTATACTGTTACTACTATAATTTAGTTTCAGTGTGGACTACATAATAAACCTGTAGGGAACCTGGATGTCTAACCAGCATGATATATTATATTATATTCCCCCAAAATACAATATCTTTGGAACTGGTCTCTAAACAACCAACTGAAATGAACTTTGGAGACCTGACATGATTATAATTTGGAGACTGCTTGTGCACAATTTTTTTTCTTTTACAGATGATTTGTTTTCCTAATTATGGTTTATTAAACTTACTTCTACAGTCAGTTTGCAGTCCCTGAATATACACTGGGGGAATTAAATGGCTTGAGAGCAACCACCATAGCCAAATACACAAACACACATACACACATACCCCCCACACGCACACTATTAGTTTTTGGGTTTTTTTCCTCCTAGACACAACAGAAATCTAAATATGTGAAATATGCAGTTGCCCCTCAAACAACATGAGTTTGACCTGTATGGGGCCACTTAAATGCAGATTTTAAAAATACAGTGCAGTACTGTAAGTATATTTTCTCTTCCTTATGATTTTCTTAACATTGTCGTTTCTGTAGCTTCCTTTATTGTAAAAGTACAGTATATAATACACACACAGAATTTGTGTTGATCAACTGCCTGTTATCAGTAAGGCTTCCGGTCAATGGTAGGCTGTTAGTAATTAAGTTTTGAGGGAGTCAAAAGTTGTACATCGATTTTCAACTGTGCATGGAGTCAACTTCCCTAATCCCTATGTTAGTCAAAGGTCAACTGTATGTATTTAACATTCTAATACCTGAATGATTCCCTCCAAAAACACAACATGGGAAAGTAAAAAAGGAATTAAAGATAAGGGCTTAAGAAGAAAAATAATTTTCAGAGTGGTCTAAGATTAAGGGTATTTAGGTTCATTTAATTGGATTAGTTCTGAACTTGCTGTCGTTGGGCTTTCAGAGCAGGATTCCAGGAGTGAATCTAGGGTGGTGAGAAATTATTTCAGGAGTAGCAGCTCAGGAGATTCTGTACTGGCTTCTGCCTGGCAATTGTGTCATTTATTTGGAAAGGGCCTTCTTCTGTTGTTCAGGAAAAAACAATGTTAGTAGCTAAGTAGTGAAGGAGGGGGGAGTCTAAGATCAGTTGGTACTTTAGCCTTCTCTGAACATTACAGTGACCGTGGAATACTTTAACCCCAGGTACCCTGTGATAGGCAGATTCCTGTGCATGACCCCCCATGAATCCTGATCTTGTGTAACGTCTTCCCCGTGGGTGTACATGCGACCTGTGGGATGAGAAATATTGCCCCTTATATGGCAAAAGGGATTATGATTTTGGTTGACTGGGTCTCATCACATGAGCCCTTAGAAAGCAATCTTAGGTGTGATCTGGCAAGACCTTGGGACTTGAGCCCCAAGTCGTACAGCTCAGTCCATCCACATTCATGGCCATATTTCCAAAAGTATACCCTCCTATCATTATAGATGGGGCAGGAAGTTTTCCAGCTGTTAGTCACAAACCAGGCCTGGAATTAGTGCATCCCTTTCCACAACATAATCAGTGAATGCTGAGTCTAGGTCATAAAAGCAGACTTCTCCAATAGGAGCTCACTAATGAGGTAACTCATTCCCCTTTGGACAGCTCCAAACATCACAGAGTTCTTACACAATTCCCCCCATAATTTATGCCTATTGTACCATTTGTACAACAGATACAATTTTGTACTCTAAGAGCTATATTATTTGACAGCCCTTCAGTCACTGAAAATAGTTATCGATAGGTTTCTCCTTAGTTTCCCCTGGGCTTTTCCTCTTTCCTCTGGAAGTGCTCCAGGCTACAGTATTGAAAGCTGAACACAAAGTCACAGATACGCTGACCAGTATCAGATAGAGGACAACATTTCCTTCTCGGTCTTAGCATTTTTCTGTAAGAAATGCTGTCTAAAATTGCTTTAAAGTACTTTGCTGTTGCATCACATGGGAAACTCATTTTCTGGTAATAGGAAGGTTTCTCTAGCCCTGTTTTGCACAGAGACACATAATGAAGACATCAGTTAAAGAAAGTTCTAATACAAAACAAATGCAAGATATTGTTGGATCCTTTCTTGGATTGTGTGTAATATGTTTTCAATTCTTTATAAGTAAAGGGAAAAAAAAAACACCTAACTTTTAATCAGACCAGAAGCACTAAAAGGAAAACCTCAATAGACAAACACATACATATCCACCACATGGAGATATAACAACATGAAAAGGAAATGGAATTCAACAGCTGAACTATGTTCCTCTGACCCTCATTTTCATTGAAAAGCAAAAGAGGTCAAACATTGCAATCTACATTTATTACTATTTTTCATCAGAAAGATAAGAGAAATCCCCTTTTTAGAAGATTTTATTTATTTATTTGGGAGAGAGAAAGCATGCCCGTGCATGAGTTGGGAGAGAGGCAGAGGGGGAGGTAGAGGGAAGGAATCTCAAGCAGACTGCATGCAGAGCACAGAGCCGGACCTAGGGCTCAATCTCACAACCCTAAGATCTTGACCTGAGCCAAAATCAGGAGTTGGACACTTAGCCAACTGAATCACCTAGGCACCTGAGAAAAATCCTTTTTTTAAACAGCTTTATTGGGCGCCTGGGTGGCTCAGTGGGTTAAAGCCGCTGCCTTCGGCTCAGGTCATGATCCTAGGGTCCTGGGATCGAGGCCCACATCGGGCTCTCTGCTCAGCAGGGAGCCTGCTTCCTCCTCTCTCCTCTCTCTCTGCCTGCCTCTCTGCCTACTTGTAATCTCTCTCTCTGTGTCAAATGAATAAATAAAATCTTTAAAAAAAAAATAAATAAACAGCTTTATTAAGAAATAATGCACTTACTACACAATTTACCCACTCAAAATGTTCATTTCAAAGTTTTTAGTATATTCATTCACCATGTTGTGCAACCATCGCTATCACCTGTGTCCTCCCCCTCCCCCCCAAAGGAAACCCTGAAATCCCTTTATTTGTGATGGTGAGGAAGAAGACACTGCCATCCATTTGTGGTCGTGGAAACATATAAACTGGAAAAAGGGAAGCGACGAAATGGGGCAAGGGATGCATCGAGGAATGTCTGTCCTCTCTGTAGATCTGGACTCCGTGCCTCTGCTAGAAGGCAGGCGTCTTCAAAACAGTTTTCCCTGGTAAATACAGCTTGCGGAACGTTCCCTGTGCGATTCCATTTAAATCTAATGGGAGTGCCAGGGCTTATAAAGAGGCTGAATTGTGAATTACCTTCCTCACCACTGGGCTCTCCCTTTCCTTTCAGAAGGGGTTCAGGCTGAAGTCAGCTCTAAGTGCAGTGTGTGTTTTGCTTCAGCAAAGAGGCAGTTGTAATCAAGTGGGGCTGTGTTTTAGCCAGGCAGTTTTAAAACAAGTACTGGCATCGGGTTGCTTTTAATAAGGCCTATGTGATTTTCTTTCATTTTCTTTCTGAGTTTCAGGGACAAGAGTGTTAGAGGAAATCTAGAGCATTTTATTTTTGAATTACCACAATGTGGCTGGAATATTCATTAAAAGCAAACAGCGATCACAAAATGCATGAATCTTGTCCTTCCCGAGACCTATAAACTCTGAATGCGTCTAAGAATTGACTCAAATTTGAACGTTGGCCACACCCGCGGCTCATCCTGATCTGTGGCGCCTCCTCTCAGACCCAGTTTGGGTCTATCTGGAAGTCTTTACATCCGAAATATCAAGTCCTAAATTAGATCTATTGTTCTGATAGCATAAGCCCTGGTGAATGTCTTTCTTCAAAAACGCTATTTTTCTAGGTACTATTTTCTAAAGAAATGAGGGAAAATACGGGGTTCGGTTTGGGTTTTTGTCTGTGAGGATAAGCAGTGCATCCCTAGGTCTGTGAAATTCTGTTCTTCTCTTCCCTCTGCCGGCTGAATAGAAGTATTGCTGGTCCTTCATGTTTTCTTCCTGCAAGAGTAGGAGCACATTTCTGGCCAGCATGATCCAAAGAGTTAAAGGAAATGCAATGGTCAATAGTAAGATTTCCAGAGACAAATGAAATTTCCTGGTCTCTTTTCCTGGTCCCTTCCTACAGCCTCAGGATGTAGAAAGGTGACACATGCAGGGCTTGAGGGCGTGACAGCTGGGAAGACAGCTGATTTCTTCCAAAGGGATGTCTGGGTAATGGCTATAAAAAGAAGTGAATTCCAGAGGTGGAAGTTGGGTCTGTGTGTTGATAGAGGGAAGGGTGGCTCTCAGGAAGTTTCACGGTTCTGTATGACCTATAATTATGTCAGTAATTTTTCAATATCGTAGCTACCTGGGCACCGAATAGGCTCATCTCTGAATTGACATAAGCAATCTCTTTCTTTTCCGTCATATGCTACCACTACTGCTGCTTTAAAAACAAAAACAACAAAAAAAAAACTGTTTTAAGTTTTTTTTTAAGCTGTTTTTTTTGTATGTGTAATTACTGCTTAATTCTTCCTTTACCTTGGCATTTGGTTACTGGAGTTAAAGAGGCAATGAACATTGTGAGAAATAGATTGTATTTAAATTATTTTAAGTAGCAATGACTTTCTGTCATCTACATGTTTCTTTGGGTCAAACCAAAAGTTCAAAACTAAATCCCAATTGCTGAGTTGAATTAAATACATTACATTCACAAATTCAATAATAAATGAATATAAAATATGACTTTAGGAAGCATGGCTGCAAGTCTTGGAAGTAATTTAAAACTTGAGATTTAATTTGCGGTTTAATTTAAATGGTCTTTCTACGTCTGAAATCACAGACTTTTATTTCATATTGTCTATTCTTAAGCATTATTGGTTCTCCTTTCCCCCAAGAAGTGATATCTAAAATTCACAAGCATATGTGACACTGGGGACTTTGTCATTAGCATTTAGAGTTTACCCTGCCTCCCTTACTGTGTCATATCAGAGCTGGAAGAAGGATGCCCTACACATGGTTATGAACTAAGGTCGTGCGCCTGAGTACCACTTGTGTGCTTGGTGTTTGTTTCATCCACCCCTTCGATCACTTGGTCACTCAGGCCTAATGGTGCTTCCTGAGCACCATCCCTGACATCTCATCTAGGTTTTAGAACACTGAGTATAACCCTCAGCTGAAAGCAGAGTCTCAGAACATTCCATACCATGTGTGTTCTTCTCCACCACCCCAGCGGAGGCTTCTTTTATGGAAGGGCTTTGTTTCAGTCGCTTGCGAGTCCCCCAACACCCAGGGCAGTGCTAGCTCTCAGGATGTGAGTGTGCATGTGTATTTCAGCCATTGTTCGTTGAATGAGTAAATGTCCAAGAGCTAGACAATTTGATAGTCTTTTTATGATTTCTTTGCTGGGAGTTAAAGCAAAGGAAGGGAAGAAGATTGGACAAACGTAAGAGAAATAGAGTGGTTGTAGGAATAGTTGTAGTAACTAGGAAGACTTGCACCTTAAGGTATTTTACTCAAACTAGAGAAGGGAAAAAGATTGGTTGAGTCACCAAGACCAATCTCTCATAATTATATTCTGGGATGAGAACTAGACAGAAGAGATAGGAATAAGACACATAATCTGTGATCTAAAAACAGAATGTATCAGAAAGAGAATGTTATCATAAAACCAGTATATTTGAAGAATTTTCAAAAATAAAAAGCATAGGCGACAGCAATGATCAGAACAGAAAAATGAACAATAATAGAGTTGGAACAATAAATCAAGCCTGGTTCCTTAAAATGCCCAGTAAAAGTGACACACCCTTGCAAGGCTGATCAAACAGAAAAGGGAAACTCTAAAAATAAATAATGTTTGAAATAAAAATAGGGATGGGGCACCTGGGTGGCCCAGTCAGTTAAGCACCCTACTCTTGATTTTTGGCTTAAGTCATCATCTCAGGGTCATGAGATGGATCCCCAGGTCTTGGGCTCTGTGCTCAGGAGGGATGCTGCTTGAGATTCTTTCCTTCTTCCTCTTTCTCTGCCCCTCCCCCCTCAAGCACACTAAATAAATAAATAAATAAAAATCTAAAAACAATTAAAATAGGGATGTAACTATTTGGGGGATGGATTCAAGAAAGCATAAGAGATTACCTTGTACACATTGGAAAATTCTGGATGCAATTATTATTTTTCTAAAACATACATTTTTAAAATTGACTAATGGAATAGAAAATTTCAAGAGAACAATAATCACAGAAGAAATTAAGGTAGTCAAAAATCTATCCATAAAATAAGCATGAAATTCAGAAAATTTTATAGGTTCTTCCTACTGCACTTTAAAAAATAATTTTATATTTAAAAATAAAAACAATATATTTCTTATTCATTGTTAATATAATGATAATAGGTATGATGTTCATATAATTATGTTTATGTAATACAAAGAATAAATGTTTATAAGTTATTTCTGTTATAAAACCATATCCGGATAGTAGAAAAAGGTTGCAAATATCTTGGCTAATTAGGAAAGGCAAGCAAAATTCTGATACCAAACTAGAGGAGAGAAGACACATTCAAAAAGAGTAACTGTGATACAATCTCACTCATAAATATGGATGCAGGAACACCTGGCTGGCTCAGCCAGAAGACCATGTGACTCTTAGTCTTAGGGTCATGAGTTTGAGCTCACGGGTGTAGAGATTAAGTAAATAAACAAACTTTAAAAAATATATATGGGTGTAAAACTCATAAATAAGCTATTAGTAATTAAAACATAGCAATGCATCTAAAGAATTAAATATAAAAAATAAATATGCTGACAATGTGTAGTTTATATTAATTATTCTAAGGCAGTTTGATTTAGATATCGTTATTCCCCTGTTAACAAAGAAAGGAAGAAAAAAATGTATGGTTGTTGCTAAAAAAAAAAAAAAGAAAGAAAAAGCAAAACACACACACACAAAAAAACACAAAAACAGAACAAAACATTTAATATAAAACCCAGTGCTGATTTGGAAAGAAATAGTAAACAAAGAATGGAGAAAATGTTATCAACTTGCTGGAGTATGCATCATAATCAATGGTAGGACATAAACTGCATATCAGTGAAAATTATTAACACAAGGATATATCAGCTGTTCAACACTATAGAATTCTTAGTCAATGCAATTAATCCAAGAAGAGTAGTGAGATGAGGAGAATGAACTTTGATTACTTAAGATAATCATATTGTCTTTGTGAAAATCAAAGGTTAATAGACAACTAAGAATTAAAACTAATAAAAGACTTAATCGAGTTGGCCAGACTAGAAATCAATAAATGGTGGTTTTCCTATACGCCTTCACTAACCTCAATTAGAAAAAATTTCTTAAATTCCCTTCACTATGGTAATCAATATCCTAAAATACCTAGAAATAAATATACAAAGACTCATAAAATTCATTGAAGAAACCTATTAAGCATTTAGGAAGTACATAGACACCCTGAGTAAATAGAAAAATATAATACAAAGTTCCTGGATAGGAAAACTTTTTAGCATGCCAGTTCTTCTAACCTTATTCTATAAATTTAATATCATACAATCCCAATAAAAGGCCCAAAGGAGGTTGTGGGGTTTTTTTAAGATTTTATTTAATTATTTGAGTGAGAGTGAGCATGAGTGGAGGGAGGGGCAGAGGGAGAGGGAGAAGTAGACTCCCCACTGAACAGAGAGCCCAACATGGGGCTCGATCCCAGGACCCTGCGGTCATAACCTGAGCTGAAGGCAGATACTTAACCAACCGAGCCATCCAGGCACCCCCCAGAAGGAGTTTTTGTTAGTTCTGAAAAGTCGACCTGAAAATTTTTCTAAAAGAGTAAATGGGCAAGAAGAGCTAAGAAAATTGGAGGAAGAAGTAGGAAAAATAAAAGAAAGGAAAGACATTTTCTCTACTAGATCCCAAACACACTGCTTAGGGTTTTCAACGCCAACTCCCAGGCATCTTTCCTATTGTGAAACAATTGTGAATAAATTCATGAGCTGGTTAAGAATTAAAATACAATCTCCTTCACTGGCAATAATGCCAGAATGGAGAATGCAGCCTGGGCTTCCCGGTTCTTCCCTCAAATTTAACTTACCCACTGGGTCACAGGCCCAACAACTGGGAAAAGTGTACCGCGGTGTCTACAGAGCTGGAAAGCATTACCAGGACTCTTACCTCAGAAGGTAGCAGAGAGGGAAGTCACCTACTTGCAGGCTCTGTGGGTCGCAGACACAGAGGCAAGAGCTTCATTTTCTCAATCAAATAAATCACTTCTCTTCCCAAAGAAGTTGTATGTTAGTGTGAAGAGAGAGGAGTGGGAATCCCTGTTAGGAGACATGGGACTGAGTAACAGTTTCCTAACCCGAAGGATAAAGCAAAGAAACTGAAACCACTTAATGTTAACACAAAAATGGACACAGTACTTGCAGGAACAGAAATGAGTACAAAACACATTCAGGTATATGTCTGTGTGCATTATATGATTAAAATAGCTATGTCAGTTGTGATCATTTCAGCTGCAAGTAACAGAAAATCTAATTTATGTTAGCTTAAAATGTAAAGGAAATTTGTTGGCTTATGTAACTGAAAAATCTAAGGGAAAAATGAAAGCTTCAGATAGGACTGAAAAATCAAAAATTAAAAATGGAACTACCATAGGGTGCAGTAATTCCACCCACTTCTAAGTATCTCTCTGAAGGAAATGAAATTACTGTCTTAGAGAGATATCTGTACCCCCAAATTTATTGCAGCATTATTTATAATAGCCAAGACACGGAAACAATCAACAATAACAACTACATAAGTGTGCATTGATGGATGAATGGATAAAGAATATGTGCGATGTGTTATGCGGTGAAATATTATTCAGTCATAAAAAAGAAGAAATCCTGAATTTGCAACAACATGGATGGACCTTGAGGGTATTTTGCTAAGTTGTATAAATTAGACAGAAAATGACAAATACTATATGATGTCACTTACATGTAGAATCTCAAAAAAAAAAAATCTACAGAAAGTAGATCCGTGGTTGCCAGGGGCAAAGAGAGGGCAAGCAATACGTCAGTGTGGTCTAAGGGTACCAACTTCCACTTATAAGCCAAATGAGTTCTGAGGATGTATTATACAGTAGGACAACTATATTTACAATATAGATAAATAATAAATATAGCATACAATATAAATACAAGTATTTACAATACTGTAGTGTATATTTGTACATTGCTAAGAGAGTACATCTAAAAAGTTCTCACCACACAGAGACACAAAAATTGTAACTGTGGGAACGGATGTATTAAACTAACCTTATTGTCCCTATTGTAGCCATTGTTTTGCAGTGTATGCATACATGAATTCATCACACAGTGCACCTTAAACTTACATAACATTATATGTCAACTAGATTTCAACAAAGCTGGAATAGAAAAAACCACACTACTACATAACCATTGGTCAAAGAAAATGTCCCTGGGGCAATTTAAAATTAGCAGTTTGAATGAGATGAAAATTAAAGCCCAACACATCAAAACTTGTGAAATGCAGTTAAAGACGTATTTACAGGAAAATGTATAGCACTAAAATGCTTATATTAATTGAATATTAAGTTATTGATTAATTCAATTAAGTTAATTAGTAATATCATCTTTACTTAGCATTTTAGAGTTTAGAAAATAGCTTTACTCATACTCTGTTATTTGGGCTTTGCTCTAAAGAGACAGCAGTTGAATGGGGAAGTCAAACCAGGTTTAGTGGAGGGCAGACAGCCTATATTCTTCAGAGCGCTGTGCTCATTGGAAACCTCTCTGCCTTATTATCCTAAGCCAGATCCAGCAGCTTCCCCCAGGTCCTTCCTCCCACCCCCCGCCACATGGTGTCACATAGTGTCCTTGCACTGTTTCATAGTTCAGATGGCCCCCAGCAGGGAGAAGCAGAGTAGAGCATTCTCCAACCTCTACCTTTCAAAAATAAACAAAAGGCAATTATTTGGCACAAATGGCCTTCTTTTCTGGTTTCTACCCAATGTAAGTTTCATTTCAGTTACCAGATTGTTCAATCAAACCAAGCTGATAGCAGAGTCAATAATCACTTTCAAAAGAAGTTCCCTCAATAAGCAAAATAGAGGTAATTGAGAATTCAAAAGGGAATGGAAATAGAAAGACCTCCAAAGCATTGAAAGAAGAGGGGGTCAGGTCAGAAAAAATTGCAGGACTTAATTTCAGGTTGTTTGACTGGAGCAGGTAATTGTGTTCTGAAGTTGTCTAGGAAAATCCCTCTATGTTTAAATGGAAAAATCCATTTTGTTTTCTTTTGGGACAGGGACTAAGATGAAGCACCATGAATTCCAAGTAGGAAGCCTTGTGATATAAAAGCTACAGCAAAGAAACACAGCTTGTAAAGTTTGTAAAAACAGAAATTGATGGAAGCTTTTGCTCTCAAATGATTTTCATGTGTTATTAAATTTATGTGTCTCCATGAAACTCTAGATCTAGACTAAGTATAAATTGATAGTCTTGTCCTAAGGGTAAAGAAGTTTCTTCTCTGATAAGGAGAGGATAAAGGTTTTCTGAGTAGCAAGCTTCTGATGTAAGCTGGTTTTGCTGAATTAAACAAAGGAAACAGATTCTTCAATGAAGAAAAAGCCTCTAATTAGCATGTAAGTGAATCGGATGCTGATGCATATAATCACTGCTTGGGGAAAATAATCAAACCTCAAGAACACCCATATTTTTTTTCTGCCTTGGTGACTTGTCTGCACAGTAAATAATTAGCTTCTTGATTTTTAAAGCGGTTGACATTTGGAAAGATTCTGCAAGTAGTATTTTCCCTTTCTTTTCTTCATTTACCCATTTAATTCTACCATTCAGTTACAACAAGACTGCCTGGACTGCCACAGTAATTTTCTTCTGGTATATATAGAACAATATAAAATGATCTCTTCTATATTTGCATCCTCTGAGTACAGAAAACCCTCCTGACTTGTAGATGTGTAATCTGCAGTTTTGAGTGTGCGTTGGGTTCTCCACTAACCATTCTGATATCTGCCCCTTGACTTGATAGTCAATTATAAAAAACAAGTTTTAAAAAGAAGAGAACTGGGAGCCTGGGTGGCTCAGTGGGTTAAAGCCTCTGCCTTCAGCTCAGGTCATGATCTCAGGGTCCTGGGATCGAGGCCCGAATCGGGCTCCCTGCTCGGTGGAGAACCTGCTTCTTCTCTCTCTCTGCCTCTCTGCCTACTTGTGATCTCTCTCTCTGTGTGTCAAATAAATAAATAAAATCCTTAAAAAAATAAAAAGAAGAGAACATACCTAATTTTCACCTTGGGGAGATCATTAAACAGGCTCTTGTGAAGAATCATTTTTCCCATAAATGAAATCCTTAGGTTAAATTAAATGAAAAAAAAAGAAAACCACCAGATTCAAATTCAAATCATGAATTCTGTGATTCCAAAGACATGATAGGTCTGGGAGAATCCTAACTAGAAGCAGGCCATCGAAGTGAAGCAAGTGATGTGATTTGCAGGGCCCAGTATGAGGGGCCCCTTGCTCCAAAAGGACTAAGAATTTCCAGGCAGAGCATGAAGCCAAGTGCGAGGGCCCTTCCAAATGCATGGCCCCGGGGGGAGCACGCAGGTTGTCCCCTCCTTGAAGCCAGCCCCGGAGAGAGTGTGTGCTCCTGGAACCAGGCAGGTGTTGGTGGGAGTCTTGTTGGGACACCAGCTGCCGGTCTCAAGTCAGTAAATCTGTCAGCTCCTCCGTTCCCCCAGGTGCAAAAATGGAGGCAGTCTCCAGAGGTCTTTCGTGTGAAATCTAGTGCTGTGCCTGCTGTCAAAGATAAACTAGACACTGTTAACACAGTAAAGACAGACTTTATTCAGTAAGACAGTATTGCAATCAGGAAAAGGGTCCAGTGTAACTGAACCCAGCTTCAATTTGTACCAAGGTGCCTGGTCATTTTAAAGGGAGAATGAGAGGGTAGGAAGAGCACAAGGTGGGCTGGGTGCTCAGGGAAGTGAGAATTTATAAGAAGTTGGTCCATGTGACACGATGTGGTTTGTTAACTGACGCTTATCAATGTTAAGGTGCCCCTGTCCTCCAGAGGCTGGGACACTGGGGTCCTGTCTTCAGGTGTCACTAGAATAAACCTTCTTGTTCTTTGGACAGCCTTGAGTTTTCTCAGGCCGGCACTTTCCGGGGTTCTAGTTACCTTGTGATGCAGCCTTCGACCGTTAGAAACCATCCATGTTTGTTCAAGTCTTCATAGGCCGAGGTTGAGGCCTAGGGTAGGAAAGGCTCAAGGGAGCCTAGCTGGAGTTTGGACAGTCTTTGTCACTTTCTACTTTTCCAAACATGCATTTCCTCCATCGTATCAAAAGACCGAAAACAAGAAAAATAGCCGTGTGGAAAAGTCCTGTTCATTTCCTTAATTTATGTTTTGCTTTAAATAATTCCAGTTATCTTTAATAAGAAACTTCACGAAGAGCAACAGTGTGGCACAGTGAAATGGGATTTAAAATTAAATCCAGGTTCCTCAAAAGCAAATTTTATAGAGGAAAGCATTGCAGTATGTCTATTATTAGGCATAAAGAAGAACTTGGAGTCTATTGTTACTGGGAAATAGGAATGTAACTCTTTGATTAAATGTCATAAAGCATTTCTCATAGAACAAAATCAAACTTGAAATTTTCTTTAAAATTGGAATTACCTAAAAAGAGGGAAACAAATGACTCCTCATGTAGCTTAAGGTATTCACTTTATTTTTGTCTTGTTTCTTAGTGTTTTTAGCGAAGAAGAATTTGATGAGCATGTAATTAACCTATGACAGGAACTTATTATGAGAGGTACATCTGCTGGTTGGTGGTTGGTTTGGGCCCCTGTTTCTTCAAAATGTTTAAGGTGCACTTGGGAGAGCTTGTATAAATCACAGATTCCTGGCTCCACTCCGATTTACAGAATTGGAGACCCTGGCAGTGAGATTCAGAAATCTCACTGTTAACAAGCTAGTGAATCTCATCTACTCCAAAGTTGGACAGACACATTCAACTGACTTCTGATTCATGTGGAAGTAGATGATAGATGAAATTTAGTGAGAACTTCAACGTATAAAAATCAGAAGGGCAGCTTTCGTTTTGGTTGTTTCCTCCCCCTGGTCAAGGCTGTCTACCTCTGCTCCTACCACTTCACTACATATTCAGGATTTTTCTTCTCTAAGGACCAGATCCTGGATCCCGGGGGAGGGGGACAGAAAGAAAGAGAGAAACCCAAAAGTGACCCCATGGCTCATATCCACAGAAAGAATTCCACCACACACGCACACATGCACACACACCACCACCACCACCACCACCACCACCACCACCGAAAGTCCTCTCTTCTAGATCCCTTCTGTCCAAAAGTCACTGGAGGCTAGATGGTGAGCATATGACTAATGGGGCAAATAGCTCAAACCTGCCCCTTCCACCTTCAGTTTGCCTTGAATTTACATAGGTAATGGTGCTTCTAATTGGTCCCCACCAGTACAGCTCTACTTCTGGTGTCTTCCTGCAACGATGACAGTCTTTTCACTCACCAAATCACACTCTGCTGCCTAAGCTTTATGAACAAAAGGACCTCTTTGCAAAACAGTCAGAGTTTAAGAATATAATCTGTGGCCATAAAATAAAGAACTGCTAACCTGTCCACAAAGGGTTGGAATTGGGGCTTTGTCATGTTATCACAGGGCTCTAAACCTGGGCTTGCCAAACTGGTGTTCCCTTAGCGTCCTCAGGTTGTAAGGAAACACATATCTGTACTTCCATCCCTATCTCTACCTTCCTCCTTCCAGTCAGCAAGCATTACAGAATATGAGGTTACCAGCTCATGTCAAAGTACTTCCAAGGAAGTTAGAGAGACCATCCTTGTCTTTTAAAATTGGGGCACAGCTACCACCATATGCATTTATATAACCTCTTGGTGCACCATTTTTCCATCTGAAAAATGGAGATCCAGAGGAGCTAATCAGATCCAATGTGTGAAACATACAGGGCTTTACTTCACCTTAACACTTTCAGCTACACTGGAGATGGTCAATCCAGGTTGCTGGTTGAGTCATCATGGGGAGAAACTGAAAATACCAAACCATGGACCCCTCCTCAAAGATTCAGAGTGTGCTTTATGACCATTGGTCTTAAACTGGGCTAGCTATTCAATTGATTTATTTTACATATAAATGAGGGTAACTTAGCAAGTGTGTCCTTCAGAGCTTCGTGAGTCATAGCAGCTGATCCAATGCTGGTCCTGCTTGCCTCAGTTATTGATTAGAGGTGTTTCGATCTCTCAATATTTCAGTGTTAATTGCATTAGATATACAGAATAGCCTTTCTGGAAGGATCTGTGTGAGGATAGTAAAGATTAGATTTCACTGTAACTATCAAGTCTCTTAAACTTTTGATAACTTATTTCCCTGAAAAAAGCATTCAGCTTCCCTTAAACTCAGAAACCTAAAAAGGCAGCTAGGGAAGCATCTTGTTTTCAATGCATAGGAAAGCTTCCAATGTCGAAAACCCCATGACCCATTTCCCAGCCATCACACCATTGCCCTCAGTGTCTAGCAGTAATCCACCATGGGCGGCTTCTCATTCTGTGTGTTTACATGGCCTGTTTAAACTGCTCTTAGGTGAACTTGCCACTTCTTATGGTTCAGAGCTCTTGACTAAATGCTTTCCTTCACAGAATGCCTAAATGACCTGCAAAGATGATCTAATAGCTAGCTTAAATTTCTATATGGCTTTGGCATCTATATACTCCTAAATAGCTTGCTTTTCCTGGTATCACCTATAAAATTTAGGAAGTTAAACATCAATGGGAATGTTGATTTCAACCATGGCTCTTCTATACTTAGAATCGAACACCTTTTAAATAAGTGTTAGAGAAATATCACTGGCTGCCTAACCAATTTATTTAATTTGTTCCCTTGGCATACTTGGATTAGTTATTCATTTAGATGATAAAATACCTGAAGGACAAAAATTTCCCTTTTTTTTTTAAGATTTTCATTTATTTGACAGAGAAAGCACAAGCAGGGGGAGTGGCAGGCAGAGGGAGAAGGAGAAGCAAGCTCCCCACTGAGCAGGGAGCCTGAGGTGGGACTCTATCCCAGAACCCTGGGATCATGACCCAAGCTAAGGGCAGTCACCCAACCAACTGAGCCACCCAGGCACCCCGTTCTTTTTTTTATATATATATTTTAAATTTCTTTAACTAAACTATACACCCAACATGTGGTTCAAACTCATGACCCCAAGATCAACAGTCATGTGCTCCACCAACTGAGAGCCACCCAGGTACCTCAGGACAAAATCTCATTCTTTAACCATGGACCTTTGGGTAGCAGAGCATAAAGGTTATCCATTCATACATTAATTCAACCATTATCTACTGGAGATCTGAACTGAACAGAAGCAGTTGCTACTCTCACACTCTCCTTCAGTCCTGTGAAGGAAACAAACATCAGCAAACAAGCACTTGCTATATAATAAGAACTCGTGATAAACACTCTGAAGAAAGAGGACAAAAGTGTGTGAGAGAGGAAAATGGGAGGATGATGTAATATAAATGCAGAGGGCAGAGTATTTACATCAGGGCACAAGATTTTACAAATGACGCCTCCAAAACATTATGAAACCCCTTCATTTTGCAAATCTTAGCTCTTTCACATTAGGATTTCTTTTTCTTTTGTTTTTCTCTACTTCATCATGTTAATTCCTCATTTTGCATCTATTCTACACATGAAAATACAGTTTTAACACTTGCAAGGTATAGATTAGGTTTCGAATGCCTTGGTAGATGAGGCCTTTATTATACCTTTATTAACTTTCAGTTCTGGCAAGTTTATGCCCGATCCAGTCAAATATACCAACTACAAGGACTTCTCTTCATTCCACACAATTTTTTTAAAAACAAAATGCAAGGTGTTTTTGAAGGTGACAAGAAAAACAGCATATTTGGGGGAAATTGCACAGAACTGAAAACCACAAAAATGAAGTTTCAGCTCTCTCTTCTGGACCTCTGGCCAAGTATCTTCATTGCGACGAGTCCTCCACACATTTCTTAAGCAATGCAGGAAGCACGGGGAGAGGGAAGGTGAGCGAGAGTGAAGAGCCTGGGTGACTCAGTTATTAGGCTTCTCTGCCTTGGGCTGAGGTCATGATCCTGGGGTCCTGGGATTGAGGCCCACGTAGGGCTCCCTGCTCAGCAAGAAGCCTGCTTCTCCCTCTCCCATTCCCCCTGCTTGTGTTCCCTCTCTCTCTGTATCTCTTTCTGTCAAATAAATAAATAAAATCTTTAAAAGGAGAGAGAGAGAGGAGAATCCCTGGAACCCAAGAGTCTTAGAAATTAAGGAGGGCACGTATTGCATGGAGCACTGGGTGTTATACGTAAACAATGAATCTTGGATCACTACATCAAAAACTAATGATGTACTGTATGGTGACTAACATGACATAATGATAATAATAAAAAGAAATGGAATAGCTATGTCAGAGAAAGGGAAGGAAGAGGAGGAGAAGGGAGGAGGAGGGAGAAGCAAAGAAGAGATAGAGTTAACTGTGGAAGGAATCTTAGAGCTATGGTGGGTTCAGATCTAACAATAAGCTCCATTATTAGATACAGACAGCAGATTCTTTAAAAAAAGGAAAAAAGCCCTTCAGATTCTTTTTTAGATAATCAACATGTCTCTTGTAAGGCATTGTAAACTCATGTTTCATTTCAATACGACCGAACAAAGAAGAGCTCTATAATGAGAAACAGCGCTTCACTTGTTGCTGTTGGAAAGAAATAATCAAAGTTAAATCTGTTGTCTCACTTAATGCTATTATTAATACTTAGGCTCTAAATAATTGAGTAGCATTCTAAGCTTGCTGTTGTTTTCCAGTCTAATGATGCCAGACAAAACAAGCTGCCTCTGCTTTTGTTCCATGAGATCCTTGTCACTCATTATTAACTGTACACATTTAAGAAACCGAGTTACCTGCGAATGAAATAAACTAATCGGGGGTCCAATCACATTCTTCGCATGTGACTAGCCATAAAGGAAACACAGGTGCCTTCAAATGGTGTGCAGTTGCTAAAATTCTCTCTAGCTATTAGAGAGTCAGGTCATTTTCTATTCCAGTTGGTTGAGTGTTTTTTATTTTGTTGTATTTGTTAAGAAAGGTAGGAAAATAAAGTATTTTTGTTTCCTAGTTATTTATTATGCAGTAAGAAAAAAAAATAGGGGTGCCTGGGTGGCTCAGTGGGTTAAAGCCTCTGCTTTCGGCTCGGGTCATGATCTCAGGGTCCTGGGATTGAGGCCCGCATCGGGCTCTCTGCTCAGCAGGGAGCCTGCTTCCTCCTCTCTCTCTGCCTGCCTCTGCCTCCTCGTGATCTCTCTCCCTCTGTGAAATAAATAAATAAAATCTTTAAAAAAAAAAAAAATAGAAGTTTGACCCAGTCACAGCCCAGAAGCCTAGAACTAGCAATCTTATTAAAATGTTTGAAAATTTCTTGCTATTACACACCAGCACCGTATGGTATTGAAACAAAAAAGCCTATCTGGAGAAACCATTGCCACTGACTTTTTTTTTTAATGTAATGATGTTGGGAAAGCTGTTTAATAGCAAGCGGCCGTCCCCATGAAGTAAATAAGAGGAAAATTCCCACTGGCAAAATGTGGGGATTCTGAAGTGGAAAAGGTTTAAAGTCCTTTTAATGTCAAGAAAACTAATGGAACTAAGATTTGACTTTCAGAGGGTTAGATTCATGGAAAAAGGAGAAAAGTGTTCTGAGCAAGAAACAAAGTCTCTTTAACAGAATCTGGACTTTTTAATACTCTGGTTTGTCCTGTGTCTGTTAGGTGTGGTGACTCATCCACTTATTCAGGAAACATTTTCTGAATGCCAACAGTATGCCAAAAAAAAAGATGCGCTTGGGCGCCTGGGTGGCTCAGTGGGTTAAAGCCTCTGCTTACGGCTCAGGTCATGATCTCAGGGTCCTGGGATTCAGGCCCGCATCGGGCTCCCTGCTCAGCGGGGAGCCTGCTTCCCCCTCTCTCTCTGCCTGCCTCTCTGCCTCCTGTGATCTCTCTCCCTCTGTGAAATAAATAAAATCTTTAAAAAAAAAAAAAAAAGATGCGCTCAATGAAAATGATTGTTTGTACTGACAGGACAAGAAAGCATAAGTTTGATGATACAAATGGTTTTTATCTGAGGTTTTCAGAAAACTGCATGTTAACGTTGGTTCAATTAGGAGTTTATGACATTGGTTAAGCTTGGTGAACATAGATGAGCTGTGATTCGATACTTTAAATAAAATGCTAAACAAAATTGCTTGCTTATGGGGGAGAAGACATTTGGCATAATAATATAAGTGGCCAAACTATTTTTAAATAATATATTAGCTTTTTTAGATGCCTGGCAACTGATTTGCCTTCTAAAATTAAAACTAACATTAACATGAGTTTCCGAGGGTCTTGCTGAAGTTATAGAAACTTGGCAGTGAAGAGACTTTAAATTTATTTCTGTGGTAACAGATTCTCCCTTTCTCCTTTCCTTCTCAATAGAGCAGACAGCCTTTTTTATGGAAATTCAGGTGACGGAAACTTGCTGAACAGGGTGTCTAGCTAGAGTATTAGAGGTAGAAAGGACATGAGACATAAAATATCCAGCCAACGGTCTGACCCACCAAGAGATGACTACTTATGTCAGTTTGGGCGGATAATAGAACTAGATCTAGAATCCTATGAGCTCCTACTTCATGGATTATTATTTCACAGGAACCATTTTCTTCTGAGCTTCTGCATGCATACCTCTTGATAAATATTTCAAGTTTTGTAAGTATTTGGTTGTAGAGAAAAGAAGAATTTCATTTATTTTCTTCAAAATAATCTATTCCTATAAATAAAGTTATTGTCTCAAAAATAAGTTCTAAAGAATGCTCTTTAATGTCTTTACCATCACCTTTTTGTTGAAAACCGTTGACGTTTTCATCTCCAAAAAAAGTCTCATTGGGTTGTTTGTGGTATTTAAACTCTGGGAGTTTAAGCTGTGAACTAAGAAAATCTTTGCTATAAATAACCTGGTTTTTGTTGACTCATTCGATAGGGAAGTCTAAAATCGGGTGATAGCTAATATTTAAATGTCATTGCCTCTTAGGGTCAACAGGGGTTTTGGTTTGGTTTGGTTTGGTTTTTTTCTCCTATTTCTAATGAAGAAGCTGATGTTGAAAAAAAAATCATTCATGGGACATTACTAGAACTTCTGTCCACTTAGTTTTCCATGTGTAAAGAATCTCTTTGCTTATTTATTTTGTTTCTGGCTAACATTAAAATAAGGTCACTTTGATTTATGCATTAAAACACTTGTGTCAGAATTTTTAGATTTGCTTCTTCCTCTTTCTTTCCCCCCTTCATTATCCTCAGATAGCACTGCCTGAAGGTGACTTTCTTGATTTGAAAGTGTAAAGTTGGAGGATTAAAATGAATAAATCTTCTCCCTAGAAAAACATGCTATCTCAGTGATGACAGGATATTTTAATATCTTCGTTCTCTCCCACCGAAGTGTGAACTGTTAATTCCATTTTCCTCTCAGATAAATAGCTGTGTCCTCTAGGCTCTGTATGGATTTTTACCCTGGAGTCCACTTTGTGTCAGAAACTGGCATTCACCAAACCCTGCTCTTTATTTTTGTAATTTCATTATGTGTTAAGAACCTGGTAACTTCGACATCTGTGGTTAACAGCATAAATATAAAAAGTGCTTATGCCATCCAGTTTGCCCAGTCTTGCCTCTTTCTACTTGATATTTCCCTTCCTCCCCCCTCCCATATTAATCTTCATGGTGCATGTCTGTTATTATGTGCTCCTTTTAAGAATGAGGAAAGTAAGATTCCGGCAGGTTAGAAAACCTGCCTTCAGTCCCACTGTTTGTAGTGGGGGAGCTGGATTTCCAATATAAGCAGATTGACTTACAGAGTAAGTTCTGAGCCCAAGATCTGACTACAGCCTTACAAACTCTGTGAAGACGTGCAGCTCACTTAAACGCCCTTGCCTTAGTCTCATTTATCAATTCAAGGTGTAGTAATAATACCTCCCTCATGGGGTTGATAGAATTAAGTGAGTTAACACTTATATGTAACTCATAATGATAAAAATAACCATAAAGATAATGAAAATTATGGAAATGATGTTGATGACAGTGAAGGTGAAGAACATTGATTTTTAATGTGATTAATATGTTGACAACTTAGGACAAATCACATCTTAGAGAGGCCAGTCTCAATCTGTGGGGGGAAAAAAAGGTTTTTTACCTTCCCAATGAAGTCATATTTCAGTTAAAAATACAGTAAGGCTTCTTTCTTGCTTTGTGCTCCTAAACTATCTTGGCTCAAGAGAATTGTTCTAAAGAAAAAGTCTGCAGAAAAACATTGACTTGGTGTCTTTGTCCCATGATACTGAATGTCTACACAGAACCAATGTACCTGTTTAATATGTATCATCTGTTCTTCTGGGGCATGTAACGCAGATAGGCAGACCATATGCCCTCAGTCTTTACAAGGCAGCTGCAGGAACCAAGAGAAAAATGAAAATTTAGACACAGGTGTGTGAACACAGCCTTTTTTTTTTTTTTTTTAAGATTTTGTTTATTTATTTGACACAGAGAGAGAGATTACAAGTAGGCAGAGAGGCAGGCAGAGAGACAGGGAGAGGAGGAAGCAGGCTCCCTGCTGAGCAGAGAGCCCGATGCGGGCCTCGATCCCAGGACGCTGAGATCATGACCTGAGCTGAAAGCAGAGGCTTTAACCCACTGAGCCACCCAGGCGCCCTGAACACAGCCTTAAAAGCATATATGATATTACGTCAAACTGAAACACTTTTGCATTTGCAGCTCGGGGCTGCAGTACACTTAGGAACAATGAAAATTCTGAATCGCAAAGTTGACCATTTTTCCTGTAACATGAATGGATATATATATAGCGATAGATACATACACATTATTCATTTGAGAGAGAGAGACAGAGTGCGAGCAGGGGGAGGGACAGAGAGAGGGAGAACCAGACTCTCTGCTGAGCAGGGAGCCCAACGCAGGGTTCCATCCCAGGACCCTGAGATCACGACCTACGCCAAAGGCAGCCGCCTAACCAACTGAGCCACCCAGGTTTACTTTTTAAACCTGGTTTAAAAAGGTCTGGTTTACTTTTTGAATCCACTTCTTATCAACATTTTTGTCATTTTGTTTTAGATATGCCTGTTGTAAGCAGACGTTTTGTTTCACATTATCCAAGAGTCTCTCTTGTAAGCACGGGATTTTATCCACTTGAATATGTTGTGATAACCCATGTTTGAAATGATGACTGATTTTGTAATTTTTTTTCTTTTCTTTTACAGTTTTCACCAATTTCTTTTCATTTTTTTTCCCTCCTAATGTTCAAGCCTGTTAGTTCCAGCCTTGTAGGAGTTCTGTTTAAATCTTTAGCATACCGATCATTGTATTGATGTGTTGGTGTCTATACCCCTCCACAATTTAAGAACATGAACATGTTTTCACTTTCCTCTGACAACCTTCTTTACTCCCCCTGCCTGCTTGATCCCACATGAGATCATCTGGGAATCTCACCTCAATGTTATTCTTGGTGCACCCTGGATCCCAATTACTTACAGGTCTCATGTTTAAATAGTTGTCACTATTTTCCAGAGTCTTAATTTTTATTTTTATTTTGTTTTTCTTAGGTACATGTCTTGCTTCACCAAAATACAAACCCTTGCGTCTTTGAAGACAGAGGCTACTTTAGCTAGGCATAAAATCATAGTTTCAATAAGTTTCCATCTGAATTTTGAAGATACTGCTCCGTGTCGGTTAGGACCCTTAAGAAGGAAATCCTATAGAACTGATTCTCCTTCCTAAGTCAGAAGCCTACAAGAATGCATGTTATCCTTACTTTCTGCAACATCAGCAGAATATGTCCTTTCAGCCTCTTCAGTCCCTTTTTGACACCTAGAAGATCTTCTCTGCCTAAACCCTTATAACTCCTAAATTCTGGATACGCTGATTAAATTATTTACTCTCCCACTCTTTTATATGATTTTATAAAACAGATGTTGGAACTTGTAGAACTATTTGCAATTCTCTTTTTTTCTTACACTTTTTATCTCACTGTTTATTAATATTAACTTTGGGGAGATTTCCTCCCCTTTATCTCCTGTCTCACTAATACACTACTTCTCTTACATCTCAGTTATAAGATATAAAACCTACCATGCATAATGTTTAGCCACACTATTGATTCTTTTTGGTACTCATGATTTAAATGTCTAAGGTCTCTGTATTTATTTGTCAATGTATCTTTGTTTAGTGCATGTAATATTCTAATGTGTATAGAGATACTAGTCATTTACTATAGCCTTTCCTTTGCTCTTTTATACTTGTCTCTTAGGGTATTCTCTCTTTTTTTGTTGAGTTTTGTCTTTCTCTTTTGATGGTACTGATTTTTAGCAATGGCTTGATTGTTCTCTGTGGTCTTTTCTCGTTTGCACTTGCCAGTGTCTGTTTCCAGCCCTAAGGACACAAGTTCTGATTATGAGATCTGGCTTAGGGGAGACACTCGGGCTCCTTGCAGTCAGGTGTGCCTCCCTCTTGCCTCGTAGGCAGCACTAGCTACCAGGGGCCTTTCTATTCCCAGAGCCGATGTTCACTACTTTATCCTGGAGGCTAAGCATGCTTACATTGAACCTCTCAGCCACTGCATGCATAGTTACCCAGTTGATTGGTCTGGGGATTTCCTTCATGATTCCTTGTTGATCCTGCCTCTGTTAACACAAGAAACCCTCGTTCTCATCTCTCCAGTGGTCAGCTGGGGGATGTATTTATCCAGCCTGTTTCCTTCCCTTTCTCATGACTTATGCTTGATAGCTCTCAGAAATTTTGTAAATTAACTGTTTTCTGCTGGTGGTAGCCTTTCCTTCTTTCTTTTCATTTACTTTTTTTTTCTTTTTTTGGTGACTTTTGTGGAGGCTTTAAAAAATAGTTTCCAATATGTGTATATATATATATATATATGTATATATATATATATATGTATATATACATATATATATCCTGAAATATATAAATATATATAAAACATATGTTGTTTCCATAATTTTCCAGGGCTTGAAGCAAAAGAGATTGTAGACAGCTGTGACAAGTTTACCATCAATACCAATTTCCTGCCCCCCCTTGAAAATTTGTTTTAAAGGGCATAAATTCTAAATTTAAAACCGTGATAATATAAAATTCTTTTCCTGCCATCCATTATCCATTTTATAAGCAGTCTTCTGCTTACTCTGTTCTTAAATACTTCATCAAATTTAATTTTAGAATCCATAAGGAACCCACAGAATAGATTACAAGATAATATTACTCATATCAAAAGAAGTAAGATTAGAGAGGGACAAATCTTCTATTTAAGATGCCTACAGATATTCTGTCACCATTCACTGCCATCTTCGCTGTCTTCTTACTGTTACTGGCCGCAGTGTTTTAACACCTGGATTGTTACTCATTCATGTTAGAGGTCAGTTGATTTTTCTAACTGGGCTCTTTCTCTTAGCTTGGATTTTT
This sequence comes from Ailurus styani, assembly GCA_002007465.1. NCBI lineage: Eukaryota > Metazoa > Chordata > Mammalia > Carnivora > Ailuridae > Ailurus > Ailurus styani. Next base: position 1,773,833 of record LNAC01000302.1, on the reverse strand, counting down.
GGAAAATGAGGAATGGTTTCATAAATTGTTCCTCAAAACCACTTGTCTTTATAAGTAACTTTCATATAACTTCTCAGTACCTGAATCACATAATTTTCCAAGACTAAAAGTCTCCTTTCAGAATTATGACTCATTGTAAACATATGGTTTCTGTGGAGGTACTAAACAAGTCTGATATTTAGCTGTTGTGAAAGATATTGGGGTGGAAAATGTGGAATTAGGCATTTGCCTATAAACTCCGTTTGAATCAAAAAGTAGTCAATATGAATATTCTGAAATAGAACTAGAAATTATGAGACACAACCATTCACAGGTTAGGGCACTTCATGAAAAGCAAATGAAGAGATAAACTGGTCAGTATGACTTGTACTTCACAACATAGATTAATCATTCCCAATATATGATTTCCTGTGTAATTTGTAATAAGATGTGAAGCACCTTTCTCTTTCATTTATTCAAGAAATATTTATTAAGTACCTATTATGAATCAAGTGCATCAGACACTGTCTCGCTGGGAATTTAAAGACAAAATGCCTTTGCTGTGGAGGAGCTTACATGCAAGCAAGGTAATAATAATTGCTAATTTTCTTTTTTGCGAAAGAGAGTATGCATGCGCAGTGAGGAGGGGCAGAGGGAGAGGGAGAAAGGGTCTTAAGCTGACTCTGTGCTAAGTGTGGAGCCCAGTGCAGGGTTCGACTTGGGGATCGATCTCACAACCCTGAGATAGGATCTGAGCCAAAACCAAGAGTCAGATGCTTAACTGACTAAGCCACCCACGTGCTCCAATAATAATTACTATTTTGTAAGCACATTAGGCATGTGTATGGCAGGTGATATAGACATAGATTTCATATATCTGTCACACTTAATTCTCATGTCAATCATATAATGTAAATATTATTAACCCCAAAAGGACATTAAGACTTAGAAAGACTAAGTAACTTAGCCAAATCCATGTAGCCAAAATGCTAAACTAAGTCTAACTCCAGAACTAGTTTTTGCCACTGAGCAGCACTCTATGCTCTGCTGATAACAAAACAGACAACACATTTGCAAGTCACTGAATTTCTTAGGTCTCTTTTTCTCAGCTGTACACATGAAAGTTGGTTTCAGGTGGTTTCTAGTCTTTCCCAGCTGTCAGGTTTTAGACGTTTGATATGTTCGCTGTTGTATTACCAATAAAACACCAGATGGCAGTAGAGAGCAAAGACCAGCTCATCCACTTCCCTCTCTTTAGGCCCCTCTGATTCTAAGGATTCTTTTTCATTTCTGTTACTAGATATTCCACAGTCAGTAAAACTGTAAAAATACTCTTACACTATAGTGTATACTGTGAGGAATATTTCATTGTACGTGTTAAAAACACATAGTTGCTCATCATAGTTATCAATATCTGCAAATAACCCAGACATCTAAATTGGTCTGTGTAATTGATATTTTAAATATCTGGAAATCAGAGGAAAAGTTATGGTTTCAAAATATAAACATGTGAAAAAATATATATACTATGTCATACATATGATATACATATAAACATGAACATGGAACACGTTAATATGTATGATTTAAAATTTATACCAAAACACAAAAGTATATGATTCACTAATTCACTCAGTAGTTATTAAAAAGCTGTTAAATAAGGCACTATTAGAAGCCTAGAGATGTGATAAGCACACAGGCAACTAATCCTACCCTGGCCAAGCCTGTGTTACTTTGAAAAGTCAGCAGACAGTTACATAAAAAGAGAGGATGATAATATATGTAGTATGTCAGATGGTAATAAATGCAAAGGAGAACAAAATCAAGGAAGAAGAATATGTTTATGTGAGGAGGAAGGGTGTGTGTATACGTGTGGGTGTGTATTTTCTAGTTTTTTGACTGATCGATTTTTCTAAACTTAGAGAAGCATTAAGTAGGGGTGCCTGGCCATCTCAGTTGGTAGAGCATGCAACTCTTGATCGAGTTAAGTTCAAACCCCACATTGTATGTAGAGATTACTTATGAAAAAAAAAGGTAAAGAAAAAGCATTAAGTATATCTGGAGGAAGGTTTCCAAAGACATATGTACAGTATGTCAGATGGTAAAATAAATGCAAAGAAAGAAAAAAAGAAAGGTCCTAGCCAACCTCCCCAAGCTGCTACCATATCTAGCCCACAATTAGTCTAGTTCTCATCTGGATATGCCTGTGTGTCAGGGAGGATATAGTTGGCTTAGAATGGCCTGGAAAACCCATTAAAATGAATGTGTTTTACAGACTCTTGGGAGGCCAACCTTGTCTGAGATTGGTTTGGATATTGGAAACCACACCAAACTCGCATTTATTTTTTTAGTGAGCATCTCAGTTCCTAGGTGGCCTGGGGGGGTCTCAGCCTCTCTGGAATTCTCTGGATTATACAAGGCCTCAGACTGCAGCCCTGTACTTTGGTCTCAATGATGAATTAACATTCCTTAACCTCTAAAGATTGCTTATAATATACCAGTTGTTAGTTTCCTTTGGAATCACGGTATCCAAGTAAAATCATGCCCATACTGGAGTCGACAAGTCCTGAACGTCAAGTGTGGTAGCCATAAAAACATACCACTCACGTTGCTTATTGCAGGGGTGTAATTGAGGGCCCAGCTGCCTGCCTTGCATCTTCCACCATGTTTGTGCCAAGCCTGTGTTTGCCATGTGCTGCTCCCGGCCAGTCACTAAGCACACGAGGAGCACAGAAATAGACCCATCCCTAGAACTGGCTGACCCCTCCTATGGGGGGCTTGTACACCTCCCATCAGCCTTCCCAAACCTTTCCGAGAAGTGCTTTGAAGTCTGAGACTTCTCCTTCCTTCCTGCTCTCCTTCTACAGGTAGCAAACCCACTTCAAAGTCTGAATGCTCTCCTCACCTTCTCCGGCTCCCTCCGCCATACGTCTCATGCATTTTCAGTATCACCTTTGGCATCTGCTTCATAGCAGACTTGAATTAGCACATCGTGTGACTGTGTATCTTTGTTTACTGTGAAGACCATCAGTCCTTTGTTTTTCTACCTTCTTGGTATTCCCACACCCTTCTATGAAGTCATCGATCTGACTTGACATCGAGAGACCGGCAACAATGGGGTGAGGGGGAAGCGTCCATCTGTACATCTCACCTTTTCATTGATGATAATGCACTTGTAAGCAATCCAGGGCATTCTGACGTTTCTCTTAAAATTCTATGACAGCCCATTGAACTGGCATCTCTGATGACATCAGGGAGGCTTGGCGGCACACACATCTCATTCTTCTGTGGTAGCATTGATGTGGTCTGGGAATGTAGGTGGGGTTCAGTGGCGTGAGGTCTGGAGCTGACAACCAAGAAAGAATTCTTGAGATGTCTTTGGTGCAAAATGGTGGTTTATTAAAGCAGGGGAACAGGACCCGTGGGCAGAAAGAGCTGCTGCACCGGGATTGTGAAGGATGGCTGATTATATGCTTGGGAGTTGGGGGAGGTAAGGAAAAGGGGAGGTTTCTAAAGAACTTTCATATGCTAAAGAGGACCTACAAGATAATGGAGGCCTTGCCATTGTCAAGTTAAGGTTGTTTACCCCTCTGGTAAGGCATTAATGTTAAGATAGTTGGGAGATTCCTGGCAGAATGTCACGCAGGTCCTACCTGGGAGTAGGGGGTGGGGGGGGAGTTGTAGGATGTTAGCTTAGGCTGCCTTCAACCAGCCTCTGTCCCCTCATCAGCATTAGTGCTGTTCGTCAGCTCTCCAGCCCCACCCACCCCCAGCACATGGTAGAGTTACATGCGCCCCCTTTAAAGCCGTAGCACTTGCTTCGGCCACTGAATAAGAACAGAAGTGCCATGTAGCTGCTGAGAAGAAACTTGAGGAGCCAGTGTGATGTAGTCTTGGAATATAGGTGAGGTTCAGTGCGGTGCAGTCTGGAACCAAGGACCAAGAAAGAATTCTTGAGATGCTTTGGTGCAAAACGGTGGTTTATTAAAGCACAGGGAAGGACCTGTGGGCAGAAAGGGCTGCTGCCCTGGGCTCTGGAGAGGTGGCTGATTATATACTCAGGAGTGGGGAAGGGGAGGAAAAAGGGAGCTTTTGAAAGAAATTTTATGGGTTAAAGAAGACACCCAGGATCCCGGAGGCTTTGCTATTTGTCAAGTGAAGGTTGTTTATCCCTCTGGAAAGGCATTAACAGTAAGGTAGGTAGTTGGGAGCTTCCTGGAGGAATGTTACATTCTTCCTATCACACATGCTTATCAACAGGCTGCAGGTTTAAAAGAAATTTAATTTTAGTTACATTTCCTTCTGCCTCACCCTCCCTCAATTTTATGGAGGGGAAGGTGATGTTAGGGCCTCAGGAGACTTGAGTTATGGGTCTCTGGAAGTTAGGCTATTGATAAGAAAGCTTCTTCCTTGTAAATCACGAGGACATTTATAAACTGAGGGAGACTCAGGTCTTGCAGGATTGTGATCTCTACAAGGTAACTATTTGTTTTTCCTTTAGGGCAGCCAAGAGTGCCTGAGGAGTATCACATATATCCCAGAGGTGGGGAGGGGTTGTGGGGCATCAGCTTTGGCTTTATCCTCGGTGAGCCTTCTGCTCCCTCATCAAGTGTGTGGTCCCCAGGTCACTGTGCTCTGGTGAACTTGGAAGCATGTGTCCACATGAAGTTGTCATCAGCCTGTGCCCCTCAGTGACTGCTGGAAACAGCGCCTCTTGCCAAACTCATTGGTCATGTTGTGTGAGCAAGAAACAAACTTGTGGTGTCCCTGGGATTTTAACAGTTATTTTGGAGTTAGTTGTTTCCAAATAACAAGTCCTTGAGAACAAAAAGCATCCTTATCAACTTTTTGCTCCCAAGGCACAAAAAGTAATACTTGATGATAAATAATTCTTGAAATAGTGTTTAAACCATAAAATCTGATCTCCACTTGATTCAAGGTTTTGGTGGCTAACTCTTACATATAAAAGAGCTTGCTTGCTTTCTTTCTTTTTTTAAGATTTATTTATTTATTTGACAGAGAGAGATCACAAGTAGGCAGAGAGGCAGGCAGAGTGAGAGAGAGGAGGAAGCAGGCTCCCCACTGAGCAGGGGGCCCGCCCAGGACCCTGAGATCATGACCTGAGCCGAAGGCAGAGGCTTAACCCACTGAGCCACCCAGGCACCATTTGAGGAGTATGCATTTCCAAAGCCAATGCTCAATGTGAAAACAGTGTTCATTTTCTTTGAGTAAAATGTTACTAAAGAAGGGATATTGTGAAGTATTTGATACTGTGGCTAAAAATTGAGCTAAATTTTGCATGTTAAACCAAATATGAACAATTCCATTCAGATTGGCATCATCTAGCAGGACGTCTTGGGTGTGTTTGGGTCTTCTACTTTTAGAGTCATAGTTAAGAAAACAATTAAGAATCAAGTTACAGGGGATTTTCAGTTAATTAAATTCATGCTAGTACTTAAACCAGTGTTTGTTTCTCCTCCTAAAGGAATGATACATCCCTGTGTCTGGGTGTACTATGGTACAGTTATGATTTATACTTGTTGATTTTCTGTAGTGATTTACATGGAGCTGTTACTGGAACTGATCAAATCCATAGAGAACAGAGATTCTTCTCCACTTGGAAAAATGGCAGTTTCAAAGATAGACTAACAGCAAAGTAAGCTGTGATGACCTTTGATTAAATCCCTTGAGAAAAAAAATTAATTTTAAACGAGCCATATCATAGGAGATTTTAGGGTTTTTTTCCTCTCTCCCTATCAATGCAGTATCCCCCATGGGGCTTCTGTGGTGACAAGTTTATATACTACCACTCAGAAAATCTTTAGAGAATGGATATTTATACCTAGTAGATCAGAGAGCAGGTGAGAACCATCAGGAGAAAGCGATCCATGCTATAAAACCAAGTGACAGAATCACCTGAGGAAAATGGCAAAGAAGGAACAGGGTGACCGTCACAATTCCCTTGGCCCTCGCCCCAGTGGACCTCAGGTTGCTCTCTGCTTAAAAGAATTAGGAGCTATGAAATAGCTTTTTAAATTTTTATAATACTCTGGCTTCAAAGTGATCCTGACACCATAAAATCACTTTTACGGTTTATCTGCATATATAGAATCTAAATAAAAATGAAAAATCCCATATTTTAAATATATTTTTAAGTGTTCAGTGCTGAGTACCAGACTTTTCTCGCCATTCCAGAAATAAGGCAAATAGAAAACTGGGTTAGCCAAGATGCAGTAGTGTAGGACACCTTTGAATGCTTCCCAGTAGCTTGGCATCATAAAAGCTTACTGACTCTGGTGAACTGATGGAAACTCTTAACTGCAGTTTCAAGGACACAGGCTATTTGGAGAAATAAAAGTCATATTGGTATATGAATTTTAAAAAAGAACCAAACCACATATAACAACACATTCTGATGGCTCTGATTAAATATGCTAACAGATGAGAAAAGGATGAGTCTTTGCCATAAAGGGCAGCGAGAGGAAAATGCCACAGTACAGCTTTTGCCATGAATCAAAGTTTCCAAGTGTTCTTTGGAACACGTTTCAAGAGGTACCTGCTGTTTTTGTGAGGGTTCCGTAATGATCTCACATCTTTCAAAGATAAGAGACAAATGATTTCATCTCTCTACCTCCCCACTTGGGTTCACAGATTAAAGTAATAAACATTTAGTGTGAAATAAATCAATACTTTAGAGTTCTGTGTGTTATTTTTTGTCACTTTTTCAGAACAGGTGACATCCAAGGCTAACCTCTGGGCATTTACTTGTTTCAAAATGTAGACAGTAAAACCTGGATCTGGAATTACTAAGATGTTAGAAACTGTCCAAATCTCAACTGGATTATTAATAGAGTAGATAGAGTTTCATATTAGCATTAAAGGGGCTTGTTTTAAACTTTGCTAAAGCTGCTTTAACTTCTATGAACCTTAGTTTCTTTTCCATAAATGAAAGTGAAAATAATACCCTACCTTGCCTGCACCTGAAGATGGAGTAAGACCTGTAAATGAAAGAATTAGTATGTGGTAAAATGCCATATGAATCTGCAGGCTTATTATACAGATATGAATATAAGATTAGTGCTTGCTTTTCTGATATGATATTTTCTCCCCAAATTTTTCAGTAAGAGAACCAAAAATACTAGCCTTTTTGGCCTCAGCAGGGTTTAGATATATGCCCACAGAGACACGGGGCCATAAAGAATGTATGGGAACTTGGCATTTAACCCACCTGCTCAGGTAGGTGTGTAGAGAGTGACTTACACACTTCACTATAAATGTTTAACTATTTGTCTCCCCAGCTAGAGCAGGGATAATGTCTGTCTTAGGAACCGCTGTATCTCTAGCACTAGGCATAGGGCCCAGCAGAGATAAGCCCTTAATAAGTAAGAATGAATACATGAATGCAAAGATGGATGGATGGATGGATGAATAATCCCAGAAACAATTATAACTACACTCAGAAGAAAAGCCAAAACATAGTCCAAACCTATGGTTACAGTAGGGTATCCTAGAAGAGAGCAGGGTTGGCAGTCCACGTGTGGGCAGTCTGTCCTTGGGTAACTGACCAAGAGCAAGACAAGGCCTCTGACAGAATGCAGGTTAGCAAAGTCAAACTCAGAAATAGGACTAAGGCAGTTAGCCAGCTTCCAGAAGAGAGTTGGAATGCTTATCAGTTTACCAGAAAAAGATTTCCATAATTGGACTCAGGCAAAATCCCAAACTAACGAATGAAACCCACCAGGGAGCTCAGGTTTGGGCCAAGCAAATAATTTTGAGAAGAGGGAAATGATGGAAGACTGGATCAGAGGCGTCATTGCAGGAACATATGCCCTAGATAGGACAACCAGCCTGAGTAACTTGGCCAAACATCGGGAGGAGACCTGAAGCCCGCCTGCCAGGACTGACTTGGGAATTTGAACAGTACTGGGTTGGCCTGCCAGCAGCAGCAGTGAGCCCAGTGACACTGAGCTAAATATAGCCCAGGCACTGGCTGTCTTCTGTGTAGCGTGATCATCCATCCCCACGTGTATCAAGTTTTTAATTTCCATATGAGATTAAAGCTTACATGTGGACCAATGGCTTGCAAAGAGACATTTTAAAGAACTCTGTATACAAGTAGTTCTCAGATTATCGAGTCTTCTCAGAAAGGTATTGTTATAGAGAGCCAGGGACAAAGGTCAGTTCTTCTTTTTCAGTTCCCAGGCAGCCTTGTATACCCGCTTTTGCCTTGGTGACTAATATTCAGACTTTCCATAATTGTTGGCATTTACAGTGAGAACAGTCCCCACACCCTCCCCTGGTTTGGTGCAGGATGGGCCTAGCAGAGGCCATAAATTTATCAGTTTCCAGTTTCTATCAGTCCACCCACATTCTAGAATTTGTTCGACTGCCAAAGGAAGAAAAGAATAAAATTATCAAAGCCCCCCCTTGGGAGGGTAGGGATAGGGTGGATGGGTTACGGACATTGGGGAGGGTTTGTGCTTTGGTGAGTGCTGTGAAAGATGTAAGCCTGATGATTCACAGACCTGTACCCCTGGGGCAAAGAATAAAAAAAAAAGCCCCCCTTAAATCTTAGATTTTTATGCAGTATGGGTGAGTGGGTGCTGCTTGACTGACAGGACTCAACAAGATCAATGCTACTTCTGACCAAAGAAAAGATGTGCCAAACTGCATGCTTCATGCTTTGTCATGCTGTGGAAAACTCCCAAGTAATTCAGAATCAATATGGTACAAGATAAGTATAAAAGGCAAAATTTGAATTTCATTACTTTAAAATGTCAGGAATGGACTCGGTTGGCTTAGATTAATGTTGCAATTCTTCCTCGTAAATGTGAGTAATCACATTTCTTCAAAGACTAACACATTTCTTGAAAATGGCTGAATTAGAGCTTTTATATATCTCTGGTATGAAGTGATTCACCAACTTTCCATTCTGTTTTTCTAATCTATCCAGCTGAATGTGGGATATTTGGGATGAACAGTGTCCTTCTAATTCAAAGAGGGGTTTTGGTTCCTCGTCAAACCTCAGCGATATAATGGGTGAAGATATTTTGTAGGTGATAAGCAGATGCATACAACTGTAACAACTTGATTCATGATTTGGATAAAGGTGATTGACCACCATTTTTTTCTCTAGGTAACATGTATCTTCAGACATGATACAAATGGACTAAAAGTAACTTTGACATCTACCCCTAGGTATTGACACAGAAGTCACACTGGACTTGATTTCTAGTTTGTCAGCTAATCTTATCAGAGATAGATAACCTTTGAAAGAATGTTTTGGGGGGCACCAGGGTGGCTCAGTCGTTAAGGATCTGCCTTACGCTCAGGTCATGATCCCAGGATCCTGTGTCAGGCTCCCTGCTCAACGGGGAGTCTGCTTCTCTCTCTCTCCTGCTCTGCCCCCACCCCGCTTGTGCTCGCTTGCTCTCTCAATTAAATAAAATCTTTAAATAACAACAACAACAACAACAACAAGTACGTTTGGTAGCTAATCTTCATCTCATAAATAGGACCTGGTCTGTTTCTTGGATCCTTTGTATTGCTATTGGTTAGCTATTCATAGAGCTTGATCATGATGTCAGCAAACACGATTTGGAGATATAAACTAAGTACTCGCGTTATATTCACCTCAGCAGTATTTATAAAATATCTTTGTAAATAAAAATGTTTGGATAATCTGCAATTTCATATTCTATTATCCATATGCAGATTAATATGCTAATTATGCATGTTATGATAAAGTAAGCTGTTTTATTTTACTGCGAGATTGTGTGCGTATTTCTTACAAAGACAGGGAGCTCTTGGAGAATTTAGAAATGGTTACATTAACGAGGAAAATATTCATTCTTCTTTGTTTCAGAGGAAGTTAAGAAAGATTTGACTTTAATTTTCTTCTGGAAATCAAACATCAGAATAGGTTACTAGTATAGGCTGGAAATTACACTTTATAGCAAAGCATCCCTTATTCTAGGATCAGATATCTGGAGCAAAGAGTAAGTAAGGGTCATTAGAATCTCAGTCTGGTTTTATCAGTCTTCCATTCAAGATTTGTCATACCTCTTAATTCTGGCCTTCCGGACCTGCTCAGCTTAGAGACCAAAGGTGAAGGCACTGTTGTCCTCAAATTTGAACTCCAGACCCATACATCCAAATATCTTCATCTGTATGTTCCACAGGTACTTCAAACTCAGTGTCTTCAAGAAGGAACTTTGTATTAATCTCATATCCTAGAAGGCTATACAGTCCCAATGCACTCCTTTGATTACTACTGATCTAAAATAATCAGTCATTTTTTTTTTAATTTTATTTTTATTATTTGCCCAAGGGGTACAGGTCTGTGAATCATCAGGCTTACATCTTTCACAGCATTCACCAAAGCACAAACCCTCCCTTAATCAGTCATTTTTATATTTTTCTTTCAAGAAACATTTACTGAGAACACTTCAGGTAGTGTGCTAAGTGCTAACTAAGGATACAAAGAGATAATGCCCTGATACACATAATTAAGCATTTCCTTTACTTTAATCCCAGCATGGTACACAGACCTATTTTTTAACCATTAATAAATATTCGTTGAACTGCATGATTTCTCACGTGGCTATGAACCCCCTGGCATATTTAAAAATTTCATTTTTAAATGTTCCAAGAATTATTCAACCAACATTTATTGGATGCCAAGATGATATGGAAAGACACCCAGTTTTCCTAGGCTGGGAATAGTTGGTCTGATGAATCATTTATCAGCATACTCACCCCAATTGATCTTGCTCACTTGGGGTCTATGATTAGGTAAATATTATTATTGAGATTTGGGCAGTAGCTCATATGCAATCTTTAGATGCTCTACCAGTAAGTCAATAATTGAACAACCAACCACAAGGAGTAAATTTTGCAAAATTCCATGTATGATTTTATTCATCAGAATTGAAAATAATCCGCTTACAGGTCAGTTCTGTGTGGTTAGCGCCTCTGTACAGTCAGTAGGCAAATGCCAGAAGGAGACATACAGATGGTAGCTAAATGGAAATTCTGTGTGGAATCTTACGGTGTTAGTGCTCTAAGGTGAGTATGGTTCCTGTGAGGTCACCACCGTTCCCAGTAACTATTTAAAATAGTTTCTGGTTTACATTTTTTTTTTAAAGTTTCAAAGATTCTGAAAAAATATTAAAGGATTAACCTTTTTATTTTTTTTAATTTTTTTTCATTATTATTTGCCCTAGGGGTACAGGTCTATGAATCATCAGGCTTACACCTTTCACAGCACTCACCATAGCACAAACTCTCCCCAGTGTCCATAACCCAGCCACCCTATCTTTACCCTCCCACCCCCCAGTAACCCTCAGTTTGTTTCATGACATTAAGAGTCTCTTGTGGCTTGTCTCCTTCCCGATTCCATCTTGTTTCATTTTTTACCTCCCACCCCCCACAACCCCACCCTGCCCCTCAAATTCCTCACATCAGAGAGATCATATGATAATTGTCTTTCTCTGATTGACTTATTTCACTTAGTCTAATACCCTCTAGTTCCATCCACGTCATTGCAAATGGAAAGATTTCATTTCTTTTGATGGCTGCATAGTATTCCATTGTATATATATACCACTCTTCTTTATCCATTCATCTGTTGATGGACATCTAGGTACTTTCCATAGTTTGGCTATTGTGGACATTGCTGCTATAAACATTCAGGTGCACGTGCCCCTGCAGATTACACATTTGTATCTTTAGGGTCAATACCCAGTAATGCAATTGCTGGGTCATAGGGTAGCTCTATTTTCAACTTTTTGAGGAACCTCCATACTGTTTTCCATAGTGGCTGCACCAGCTTGCATTCCCACAAACAGTGTAGGAGGGTTCCCCATTCTCTGCATCCTCGCCAACATCTGTCGTTTCCTGACTTGTTAATTTTACCATTCTGACTGGTGTGAGGTGGTATCTCACTGTGGTTTTGATTTGTATTTCTCTGATGCTGAGTGATGTTGACCACTTTCTCATGTGTCTGTTGGCCATTTGGATGTCTTCTTTGGAGAAATGTCTGTTCATGTCTTCTGCCCATTTCTTGACTGGGTTATTTGTTTTATGGGTGTTGAGTTTGAGAAGCTCTTTATAGATTTTGGATACTAGCCCTTTATCTGATATGTCATTTGCAAATATCTTCTCCCATTCTGTCAGTTGTCTTTTGGTTTTGTTGACTGTTTCCTTTGCTGTGCAAAAGCTTTTAATCTTGATGAAGTCCCAATAGTTCATTTTTGCCCTTGCTTCCCTTGCCTTTGGTGATGTTCCTAGGAAGAAGTTGCTGCGGTTGAGGTCGAAGAGGGTTGCTGCCTGTGTTCTCCTCAAGGATTTTGATGGATTCCTGTCTCACATTAAGGTTTTTCATCCATTTTGAGTTTATTTTGGTGTGTGATGTAAGGAAATGGAGCAGTTTCATTATTCTGCATGTGGCTGTCCAATTTTCCCAACACCATTTGTTGAAGAGACTCTTTTTTCTTTCTTTTTTTATTATTATTATTATTTGCCCTGGGGGTACAGGTCTGTGAATCATCAGCCTTACACCTTTCACAGCACTCACCATAGCACAAACCCTCCCCAATGTCCATAACCTGTCCACCCTATCCCTGAGAGACTGTCTTTTTTCCATTAGACATTCTTTCTTGCTTTGTCAAAGATTAGTTGACCATAGAGTTGAGGGTCCATTTCTGGGATCTCTATTCTGTTCCATTGATCTATATGTCTGTTTTTGTGCCAGTACCATACTTTCTTAATGATTACAGCTTTGTAATACAGCTTAAAGTCTGGAATTCCAATGCCACCAACTTTGGTTTTTCTTTTTCAACATTCCTTTTGCTACTTGGGGTCTTTTCTGGTTCCATGTAAATTTTAGAATGATTTATTCCATTTCTTTGAAATAAATTGCTGGTATTTTGATGGGGATTGCATTAAATGTGTAGATTGCTCTAGGTAGCATAGACATTTTCACAATATTTGGTCTTCCAATCCATGAGCATGGAATGTATTTCCATTTCTTTGTGTCTTCCTCCATTTCTTTCATGAGTACTTTATAGTTTTCTGAGTATAGTTTCTTTGCCTCTTTGGTTAGGTTTATTCCTAGATATCTTATGGTTTTGGGTGCTGTTGTAAATGGGATCGACTCCTTAATATCTCTTTCTTCTCTTTTGTTGTTGGTATATAGAAATGAAACTGATTTCTGTGCATTGATTTTATATCCTGACATTTTACTGAATTTCTTATGAGTTATAGCAGTTTTGGAGTGGAGTCTTTTGGGTTTTCCGCATAAAGTATCATATCATCTGCAAAGAGTGAGAGTTTGATGACTTCTTTGCCGGTTTGGATGCCTTTTATTTCTTTTTGTTGTCTGATAAGGATTAACCTTTTTAAACAGAGAATGCTAAAATTCTAAAATGTTATAGGTGGCATGATCAACAACAAAGCATTCTAGCTAACATACTCATTGATTTAAGTGGTGGGGAGGAGATAGGGTTGTACGATTATGAAACTGGGGCACCTGGGTGGCTCAGTCAATTAAACGTCTGCCTTCGGCTCAGGTCATGATCTCAGGTCAGTCAGATAAGCGTCTGCCTTCAAGCTCAGGTCATGATCCAGGGTCTTGGGATCGAGCCCCACATTGGGCTCCTTACTCAGTGGGGAGACTGCTCCTCCTTCCCCTTCTGCTGTCACGTGCTTATGCTCTCTTATTCTGTCAAATAAATAAAATCTTTAAAAAAAAGATTATGAAACCAAAAATATTATTAATTATGCAGTATTTGCTATAATCTGATCTCTATTTCCTAGGAATTCAAAATATGGATGACGCTAGAAATTGGAACCCAGTTACCAAAAATTATTGAAAAGTTTGTTGCCTTTTTCTTTTATTTTAGACAGATATGAAACTAATGGTTGTTTTCCAATGGGGGGGATGATTATAAGGGGGATTTATGGAGAGTGACTAAGTGGCTAAGTCCTTGTAGTGAAGGAGGACAAGGTAGATACCTGAGTGGGTGGGGCTTTTAAATCAATAGAGATGAACATGCCATTCTGGAGTATTGGTACCCAGTGGAGTAGACCCATCCCTTAGAAGGGATAAAAATACAGTGTTGACTTGGGAAATCAATTTGTGTTATTATAAAACTTTCATTAGTTATTCGTCTCTTGTGGATACCGTTATTTCATTTATAATGGCCTTTACGCTGTTTGTTTTCTTTGTGGGGAGAGGAGCGGTAACATGCAGAGTTTCCCCAGAACTGCCCTGAAATAAGAGGCAACAAGACCCTTTCCTAGAGATCACTACAATCACTACGATTCTTTCCTAGAGACACTCTTCATTTTATGTGAGGTCGAGACTTGGAATTTGCATTTTTGTGCAGCGTGACTGCTGATTGGACAATCTGGGGAAATGTCAGCTTGCTTAATTGTGGCCCGTTGATTGCAGTGTTCAAAATAGGGGTGTGTAGATACATTTTCCATGGCTGTTTACTGTTGGAAGTTATACCCTTTTGTGAGCTCCTAAACAGCATTTAGAGAGCCCATTCACTATTGGGCGTCTCAACCATGAAAATCCCAAAGAATAGGCATTAGGTGAAATGATTGACCTCCGTAGGAAAGAAACATCAGGCTTTAGTAGACTCTGTGTAAGAAATATCACTAGTCCTTTGTACTTTGCCCTTGTATAAGAAATTTGTTGTCCTTTGATTTTTAATTGTTTGAAAAAATTCTGGTTTGCCAGAGATGAACTTTGCATTCTTTTTCTCATTCCTCATTACTTATTCGTATTCACTGACAGTGCCTGCTAAATGTCTTGCTAATTATCTTTGAATTTCTGCATTTAATGTACATACAGTACAGAAGAGGTATTCTCTATTACTTGGTTTATGTTTTGTGCTAATTTTAAATACTTTTAAAATATATAGTTGTGACATTTTTTAGTCTTCAATACTCCCTGGTAAGACAGTGTTTAAATGTCATCTCAATCCCCACTTAGCTTTTTTTTTTTTTTATTTACTAACACTTAATAATAAATAAAAATCTCACCACCAAGTTTCTGATCCAGCTCTTTTTTTCCCCCCCTCAGTAAGTTTCTCCTGAGATTTGCTAGTCCTGTTGCTCCAATGTATCCTTAAAAGATTCATACAGAGGGAAAAAACAAATTGCTTCTCTGGATATTAAAAATCAGAGTAGTGGTCCATAAAAGCTTAGTGTAATTGACTGCTTTAACTTATTACATAAAGCTGGGGATGTTGAACTATAAACTAGAGAATGTGTCTGCTTTTCCAAGACAATCTTCAAACTGAAAGGCACAAAATAAGATGTAGGTTACATCTAAACTGATCAGACTTTTGAAATCTTCCCCATAGAGAATATTCTCCACCTGGGGATTTTACATGACTGAGCTAAATATAAGATAAGGTCTGTTGGAGGATTTTAATATCAATAAATGCCAGTTTCATCAGAACTCAGAAAGGGACCTGCCCAAGAACCATGGAATTAGATACTGTTATGACTCATACGTTTCTGCCTTGACAAGTTTCTGTTTTAATGTCAGACATTTGGTGATTAATTCCAGGTTTGTCATTTTCTATATTTGCATAAGGTCCAGCCAGAGTGACTATGCAAATACTTTTCTTTAATTGAATTGGACTGTATTGCCTATACTGGTGTAGAAAGTATATTTATAGTAAATATTTCCAATAGAAATTAAGTATGTGCAAATATTACTACAGTAATGAAAATTGTATGAGGAGGTCTACCTCTTCCTTCTGCTTCTAAAGACAAAAGGTCAGGAGAAAAGTTGAAGTCTAGATTTTTGGTGGATAAGTGTGTGTGTGTGTGTTGTGTGTGTGTGTGTATTTAGTGGCTGGAATATAAAATATTAAATTTTGTGTCAAATGATTTAAAATGTTTTGAATAAATCTCTTAGAAGGAAAAAAAATGATTCTCTGTTCTGCCATGAACTATTAATCATCTATAAGTTTTGACTATTTTATGATATTTCTTTTAGCCAATAGTCCAAAAACTATTAAAAATTTAAAAAGTGCTGAGATATGTGGGTGGCTCAGTCAGTTAAGCATCTGACTCTTGGCTTCAGCTCAGGTCATATGCTCAGGGTTGTGGGATCGAGCCGCACTTTGGGCTCTACATTCAGCACAAGAGTCTACTTGGGATTCTTTCCCCCTCCCTCTTCCTTCCACCCTGTTCCTCTCCCCCACCCCCGATAGCTCTCTCTCTCTCTGTCTCAAACAAGATAAATAAAATCTTTTAAAAATTTTTTTAATATAAAAAATTAAAAAGTGTTTACATTTTTGCTTTGAACCATATTTTTAAATAAATTAATAATCATGGGATCAGGACCTATATTAATTTTGTTTATCATGGCATAACAAATTACAACAAACTTAGTGGCTTGAAATAACACCAGTTATCTCAGAGTTCCGTTGATGTACAGGTAGATTTGGCTGGGTTCTCTGCCGTGGGTACCACAGGGCTAATATCAAGATAATATCAAGGTGTAACCTAGCCTTGGCTTACATGTGGATGACCTGGAACAAGAATCTGATTCCAGGTTCATTCACATCATTGGCATAATTTGGTTCCATACAGTTATAGGACTGAGGTTTCCACTTCCTAGCTAGCTGTCACCTGGGGCTGTTCTCAACTTCTAGAAGACTTCCACATTCCCTGGCTCGTGGCCATTTCCATCTCAAAGCTAACATTGGCATGTAAGATCTTTCTTTTGCTTCTAGGCTCCCTGGCTTTCCCTTCTGCCTTCTTCTGCCTTTTAAAAAGGACCATGGGATTAGACCAAGTTTAGATGATAATGCCCATAGTTTAAGGTTGCCCTAATTGGGACTTCAATTACAACTGCCAAATTCCTTCATGGCAGCACCTGCATTAGTGTTTGACTGAATAACCTAGGAACCTGCGGCCATCTTTAGAATCATGCCTACCACAGAACTCTTGTAATAGAGCTTGCTGAAGGCCGTCTTCATCTTGGTGACAAACTGCCTGTGAATTCTAGTCTTGCAGATAAAAACGTTTCAGCAAATATCATGCGATACAATATTAACAAGGAATTTAGAAGAGTTTGAAGTGTTTTCTTGAGCCACATATGTGAACTAGGTTACATTTTATGGGAATGAAGAAGAGACTATTATTACTCACCTTAACTACGACTTATAAGCCATTTGACTTTTGCAAACTTTCTAAGTGACATCAGTGATTACACTAGCCCATTGTGAAACTCACTAATCCAAAACTGTCAACTCTAGGACTATGGGAAGAATGGCAAATCTGTTTACAAAAACAAAAAACAAAAAAAAAGATACCAAAAAACCCCACAAAAAATGCACATCAATTGTAGGAACAGCTATTTTATCTATCTTTCTTTGAAGAGACACATGATTATTAGAAATATAGGTCTTATCAAGACACTTACACAACACAATGGAATTAAATATCGTATTTTCCATAAAATTCAGCTCACTTTATTGTTTATGCTATTTGACATACCTACTCAAGGCCACAGTTAGATCAACCTGTATTTCCAATGCATTTATTTGAAAGAGCTTATTCACAAAATAAGATTTCAAACCCTTTATTGTCAACCTCTTTGTATTTAAACGCCCTTTAATGTGTTGAGAAATTATTATTTAAATCCCTGATAGAGATGAAGAGCAATTAGTCATCATCCTTTGTAGGAGGGCCCTAAGAGGAAAACAATTCTTCCCCATGAATAGAATCAAAAGACAATGGAACTAGTAGATCTGCGCNAACTAGTAGATCTGCCCCCCCCCCCCACTCCCCCACCCCTCTGCTAATGGTCCAGGTGGAAGGTTGGGATATTAAAGAAAGGAAGGTGGCAAGACTCAAAGGTCAGTACAGCCCCAACCTTATTCTTTCACTGTTTTGTAGTAATAGCTATGCTAAAATAATAATGTCGGGAGGGGGGCCGGTTAATGTAAAAATACAGAAGATACTTTCAAGTTAGAAATAGGATAATTATAAGAGAATGTTGCTCAAACAAAAAAGCCATTAGNAAATAATGAAACAAGATGGGATGGGGAAGGAGACAAACCATAAGAGACTTCTAATCTCATAAAACAAACTGAGGGTTACTGGGGGGTGGGAGGGTAGGGATAGGGTGGATGGGTTATGGACATTGGGGAGGGTTTGTGCTTTGGTGAATGCTGTGAAAGATGTAAGCCTGCTGATGCACAGACCTGTACCCCTTGGGCAAATAATAAAAATAAAATTAAAAAAAAAAACCATTAGATAAAAAGACACTCTGGCTGGGGATTCCATAAGGGTGCCACATTTTGACACCAAGAATGTTTGTTAATCTTGTAATTGACTCTATACCTGTAGTCTCAGGAGGCCTCTTTCCCACCTATGTTCTTCATCTGTACAGAGTTCTGAGGACTGATATGATAAACCTTCTGTAGAAGCATTAACCTTCATCCTCTAGATGAGAGAGGATTAGTAAATACCATGTAACATTATGATTATGCTGAATGTGGATAAGGATCTTGAAACCCACTGAATGTTTCCATTTACCTCCCCAAAATGAGTCCTTGAATCAGCCAACTAGAGGGAAATCGAATATATTTTACACTGCCATCTTCCCCCAATTTGATTGCAACGCCAGATAATCTTGGGGAAACCCTTTGGGTGGTCCATTTGCTCTGTTCTATGCTTGTTTCCCCCTGCATCTCATAAGTATGCGCCCACAGCGGTGGGGGTGGGGGGGCGGGGTGGAGGGCAGATCCCGTGTCTGTTTGGCCTTTCCTTTAAAGCTCCTCTCTGGGCTTCTGTCCTGTGGAATGAGACATATGGGGTTCGATTAAGTGAAGGTGTGGAGCTCTGAGAATGATAGCTATCTTACTGTTAACATCAAGCCTTGTGGGAGCAGACCTGTGGCAGGTCACTGGCAAGCATGTGCGGGTACTTTTAGCCACAATAAGAAAGCTGCCCCTTGATACAAGAAACTGAGCAGCTCTTTATCTTGATGAAACTTGCTTAAAAAGAATACATTGTTGAAACCCACAGCCCATCTGAGATTCCATTTCTGTGCTGTAGCCCACTGCCATGTTCTCATGTTGGCTTCTCAAATAATAGACATTTTCTTCTTGAACTTCATCTCCCAAACAATCCACTGGTGAGCACCGTATTATTTCCACTCTGCGATATCTTGGCTGAAACCAGGCAAGTCACGCAGACTTTTTATGACATGTCAGGATATGTATGAGAGGGACAAAAGAGAAAAGAAGCTATACTTAGAGTCTTACTTGGTACATTTTTGCCCCTTTGTGAAAATGGGATTTCTTTTTTCTTTTTCTTTACTTGAGTACAGATCAAAATCTCTCTGCTCTTAAATGGATTCCTAGATCTTTTTATGGATAAAATGTTTTGAGAATTGTAGAGGAAAAAGCTATCCATTGACCTGAATGAAACTCCATTTATATTGTATGCATTATAAGTATTTTTTCAACAACAAAATCCAACTTTATCTCTTTTAAATTTCAGCGCGATAGAACACTTGAAATCTATCCTCTTAATAAGGTTTAAATGTACAGTACTTTATTGTTGATGATAGGTACACTGTTACACAGCACATCTCTAGAGCATGTTCATCTTAACTGAACCTGTATGCCTCTTAACTAAGAACTCATTTCTCCTTCCCCTATTCCTGGTAACCATCAGTACAGCCCTCTGACTGCAAATTTGACTACTTAGGTACCTCATGGTAAGTGGAATGATACAGTACAGTACTTTCCTTTCTGTGTCTGGTTTATTTCATTTAGCATAGTAGCCTTGAGGTTCATCTGTGTTGTCCTGTATTACAGAATTTCCTTCTCTTCTAAGGCTGAATAGTATTTCATTGTATGAATATACCACATTTGCCTTATCCACTCATCTGTCATTGGGCATTTAGATTGTTTTTCACATATTGTCTCTTGTAAATCATGCTATAATGAACGTGGAGTGCTAATATCTCTTCAAAAACCCCATGTCCATTCTTTTGGATATTTACCCAGAAGTGGGATTGCTGGATCAGATGGTGGTTCCATTTTTAATTTTTTGAGGAACTTCTATACTATTTTTGCAGAGTGGCTCCACACCTTTACATTTCTACCAACAGTGCACGAGGATTCCCTTTCCTCCACGTCCTCGCCAATACTTGTCTTTTTCTACTATCCATTCTGACAGGTGTGAGATGACATTTCACTGTGGTTTTGATTTTCACTTCCCTGATGATTAGTGATGATGATGTTTCATACACACATACACACACAGACACACACACACCTGGTGGCCATTTTTATCTCATCTTTGGAGAAATGTCTATTCAATTCCTTAGCCCATTTTTTAATTGGGTTATTAGGAGGTTTTTGTTGGTGGTGTTGCTACTGAGTCAGTCGAATGAGTTCCTTACATGTTCTGGAGATTAACCCCTAGCCAGATACAAAAAATGCAAATATTTTCGCCATTCCGTAGGATGCCTTTTCACTCTAATGGTTGTTTATTTTCCTGTGCAGAAGCTTTTCAGTTCGCTGCAGCACCCCTTGTTTTTGCTTTTGTTTCTTGTGCTTTTGGTGTCCTATCCATGAAGTCATTGTGAACACATGAAGTTCTCCTCCCCCCATTTTCTCCTAGGAGTTTTATAGTGTCAGGTTTCATGCTTAAGTCCTTCATCCATTTTGAGTTGATTTTTGTGTATGGTGTAGGAAAAGGGCCCAATTTTATTCTGTTATATATGAATATCCACTTTTCCCGACACCATTTGTTGAAGAGCTTATCCTTTCTCCATTGTGTATTCTTGGCACCTTTGCTGAAGATTAGTTGACAACATGTAAAATCCAACTTCACTTTATAATGACTATAATGACAGTTGCCAATATCCAGTGATTGCTTACTGGCGTGCTGATCTATGCTCTTTATACACACTACCTAATTTAATCCCCACAATCACATATGAGAATATTACTGCCAACAATTGGTAGATGAGGAGACTGAGGCACACAGGGGTTAAGGCCCTTGTTCAAGGTCACACAGATGGCTAACGGTAGCTTTGCAGTTTGAGCCCAGAGAGTCTGAGCTGTTATCCACTATGCTATAGTTGTTTGAAAGTCATATTATTCTAAAATATCTTTAGAAAACAGTTATATGTACTCACTTGCCCCAGCTGAGAGTTCTTAAATACAAAGCTCGTGTCTACATGGGTGGAAAGAAGCTAAGATGAAGGAAGACATTTTTCCAAATTTTTATTATGTTACAATGTGTGACTATATGACGCTAACTCAAAAGCAGTCTATCTCCAATAATAATTACAATTAATGTTTGCAGCATTATACAAAAAGATTTCACGTACAGTTCTCTTAGTTCTAAGGTTGAAGTATCAAATGCATGAAAAATAGCGTAGTGTTTAATATATTGGTTCCTATTTTTTTGTCATTGCTTCTTTTGTATATTATTTAACTATCTCGACAAGTAAGTAATTACTATTATTGCCATTGCTACTTTACATTTGAAGAGCTATACTCCAAGTAGTTAAAAGACTCACCCATGCTTAGTGTACCTAATAATGAGCCTCAATGGTGGGAAGGCTAAAGGGGGAAGAAAAATGAATGATCAAGAGGAAAAATAACCCATAAAATATTTTGAAAATGTTTCCTATGTGTGTCTTGATAATTCAGTCAATATTAGTTACTATTTGTGGATCAGCTAGACCCTTAACTATTCCTTTTCTCTCTTTTCATGCTATTTTTTGGGTCAATTTTAATGCTTATTAAAGATCAAGAGAAGATGAAAAGATTAAACAAACCTACTTTATAAAATAGAAGATTTGAAGTTGAGGGAGAGAAAAATTAAAACAGAACTAAGCTTTCTCCATTCTTCCTCTTCTCTTATGCTCTTAGAAGCTTCTACTGTTGACTGTAAAATATGAAATGAATTATTCATAAGCCACATACATGGCTGAAGGCCCATACATATGCCTTCAAGGATGTGTGTTTATGTGAGTGCATATTAAAATCAGTTACTCAAAGTTAACCAGCACTGGCTGAAAAGAATGACCCAAAACCAGCACTTAAAAAAAAAAAAAAAAAACATTCAAGTGTCCAAAAGTCCAAGTGATAAACAGGTATATATTTGGAGCTCAAGTAGGACAACCTGGTATTGAACCATAACCAAACAACCTTCCGAAAGGAGTGTAGTAAGCCAGCAGGGATTCAGGAACTCAAAGACTACTGATAGTGAGCACAGCCAAATAGAAACCAGGTGATATTAGAGGACAGAGACATAGCAGCTCATCCTCAATAATTACTTCAGGAAGCATGCTACAGTTCCCCCATCCTCTGCACCATATATGAAATGTATCTATCAATGCCTAAAGCATCAACCAAAATTACCTGGATGAGTATGCATCATAAGTTGGAGTTGATCCATGTTAAAATCATTACTTAATGTTGATTGAAATTTGTTATCAAGTCCCTTGCCCTGATTTGCTTCTTTATAACTGTGGAATCTAGAATTCAGAAATCCTTCTTTAGGTCTATGGGGAATCATGCTTAAGTTGCTTAATTATATATTTAGAGTTATCAGAATGAGCAAATTTAACATTGAAAGACTATCAAGAGAAACTTAGGGATGTGATAGCCATGTCTTTGCCTCTCCAATGAAAGGGTAAATTCAGTCTTCTGTTCTCTGTATCTGAAAAGTTCTGTCCAAAGTCTCAGACATCTGTTAAACCTTACCCTTGCTAAAAAGCCTTCAAGAGAGAGAAGGAATGGCTCAACACGGAATAAAAGAAAAAGCTAGCTTTCCAAAAAGTCATGTTCAGATTTGGTGCAGTAATACAATATGCCACAGCTAGTGTGGCTTTCGCCATGTCCAAGAAGTTTAAAGGGAAGTCTCCATATGATGCATACAAATGAAAGTTAAACTCACTGGTTCTGGAAATGAACTGAAACAATAGAGACCACCCTCACTGCTTTTTTTTTCACATGCTGGCCATTATTCTTACATAGACACTGTATCTATAGATCCATATTAAGAATACACATTATAGGAGTGCCTGTGTGGCTCAGTTGGTTAAGCATCTGCCTTTGGCTCAGGTCATGATCCCTGGGTCCTGGGGTCAAGCCCCACATTGGGCTCCATGCTTGGTGGGGAGCCTGCTTCTTTCTCTCCCTCACTGCTCGTTCTCTCTCTCTCTCTCTCTCTCTCTCTCTCTCTCTCAATCTCTCTCCCCCCCCAAAAAAATAATTAAAATCTTTAAAAAAAAAAAAGAATATACATTATAAAATGCCTGTAACCACAAGTGGAGAAATCTACTTTTCAAATTGACCCTAAAACATTGTTTCAGATGCCTTTAACAAGGTGGATATAATATTTTACAACTGATACCTTATTGCCCTTTTTCTCAGCTATTGTTCTCTCCTCAGGTACAATTTTGCCCTCTAGTATTTTAATACCAGCCAGTGATGAGTTCTCACAATTCAGTAAACGAGAGTTTGGGGCACTGTACTATATGGAATTTGTTAGTAATGAACTGACAGAAATCACGATTATATTTACAGGATTCTCAAAGGAATTTATCACGAAAAAGCAGTTTCATACAATCTGCCCATATTAACAGAGAAAATGTTACCAGAGTTTGTAGGGTAGAATATATGGAAGAGAAGATAATGCCACTTTTGTTTTCCTGACCACTTATATTGAGCTTTATTTATTTTGGTACTCAGTTTCATTCTGATTTTTTTTTTCCTGTCTCATCCTAAAGCATAAGAAATTTACAACTCCCTCTGTTCTTCCATTTCACTCCCAGAAAAAATTTTTAAATCATAATGGATTGAAAAGTACCCAGCTGAGGCTTTAAATGTGTAATCTGCTTTGAGAAAGTAAACAAGATAAACACACTCTTTGTGTTAATGTGACGATCTTAGATTCCTCTTGAAAAAAGTATTTAGAACAAAGATGTGCAGTGATGCAAATAATCACATTTGAGGAGGGTGGTGGTAAAGAATCTATGAGATGGCATCCCTGTAGTTTCTAAGGGTTCTTAAAAAAGAAATACTGATGCGGAAATGAAAACTATTCTACTCAAGCTCAATGAGCTGTAAAATTTGAGGGAGAGGCCACTATAGCAATTTTTTTTCTATCTCTGTGTATCACGTTAGGACTCCTGTTAGCTTGTTCATTTGCAAAGGGAGAAGTTAAGTTAAACGCTGGTCAGGATCTGTCCAGGCTACTGCAATTCCAAGTGCAGTGGTGTTGCACCAAGATTAATTTGCATGTTCTCCTTGCCCCTGCTTTGGGTTTTAACCCATCTGCTTTTAAAAGATGCCTAAACTGATAACCAGCTGTGTTCCTTCCAGCATTACCTCATCAAGGACTTGATTTGTGCCATGGTATCTAATCAACTTTATTTTAAAAAAAAATTTTTTTTAAGCTATCAAAGAAAGCTACTAGCTTTAAAGGTATCTAGCCTATTTTTCCATAACTGAAAGATAAAACTTTCCCAAGTGACATATTTATAAGACCTATAGGCTTTCCAGGTATTATGTGTCAAAGAAGTGGACAAGAGTTGTGAAACTAATGAAAACATTGGATCACTTGTCATAGGCTGATCCTATGCTTAAGAATTTTTGAAACAGAACAGCACTAAGGGTTGCATTTTTTTTTGACATTTCAAATTACTTTTTTTTCAGTGATCCAAGATTCATTGTTTATGTACCACACCCAGTGCTCCATGGAATATGTGTCCTCCTTAATACCCACCACCAGGCTCACCCATTCCCCCCTCCCCTCCATAACCCTCAGTTTGTTTCTCAGAGTCCACAGTCTCTCACAGTTCATCTCCCCCTCCGATTTATCCCAGGCTGCATTTTAGAAATCAGATTAGCTAGTGGACTGTAATCGGTTTGGAAAGAGGTGATCCTTAGAGATGAAGACAAAGACAATCAAATCCTTAGTTAGAAACCATTAGCTGATACAGTGTCGAGCGAGTAGGTGGCTCTGTGGCAGCAGGAAAGCTTTTGAAGTATCTAAGTGGCAATTTCCTGTTGTTCTCAGTGCTACAGATTTATTTTGGGAACATTCCTAAAGCCCAGAACCTAGTGAGGTAGAGGTACATGATCTCCCCTCATCTAATAAGAGATATTATTTTCTGTGGAGTAAATGACCAATCCTTGTGTCTTTCCATCCCTGAAGATTTTTTTAATCATTTTTTTTTCATCACGAGCCTTAAAACCTGAAATAGGTCCCAAACACAGCATTTGACTTACATTCTTTCAGTTAATGCCAATTCAGTATCTTTACCACTGACTCAGATATCTTCTAACCTGTAATTTAATAGGTATTCTTTTCTCTGTAATTGCAAAGAAAGTAAATTTTAATTCAGCAGAGTAAGACAGTTAAGTGGAAATTTGTGTCGAAAACAGAAATAGTCTCGTCCCCATTACATTTTGGAAATTATAAGCACAATAGTTGTTGCCAGGTGGACTGGGGAGACCCCCCCCCCCCCCCGGTCCCTGAGGCCTCCACCCAAAACTGCCTGGGATATCACTGGAGGCTCCTGGTCTTGTAAGAAAGAATTCAAGGACAGACCAGACACAACAGTTGATTGTGCAAGTAGGAAAGTTTACTGAAGTGAGAGTCCATGCTTGAGGAGGGAGAGCAGGTCCGCTCAAAGGACAGCTGGGCACCCCGGGGTTTAGGCCTCTATCTTTTATTGACTATTGTTAACTAGGAGGTGGAATATTTATTGTTTAGGGATGGGATTGGGAAGCAGGGTTTGAGCCTTTATTCCCTTACTTGGTCAGGATTCCAGCCTTCTTCGTCTTGCTCCAGCTTCTCTTGGCGTTGTTAGGGAGTGTTACCAGGACGCGTCTCTAACTGTCCCTCCCCAACAGCCAGCCCTGACTCCGTCTGGCCTCCAGGCACACTGGAAAAGTCTAACTAACTGCCCACTCCAACATATTGAGGTGATAGGGGGTATTTAAGAAAGAATACCCTAAGGAAGTGACATAGGCTCCATATGAAGATAAATGGAAAATAATAGTAGAGTATAAATACTATTAGGGCGCCTGGGTGGCTCAGTGGGTTAAAGCCTCTGCTTTCGGCTCAGGTCATGATCTCAGGGTCCTGGGATCGAGGCCCGCATCGGGCTCCCTGCTCAGCGAGGAGCCTGCTTCCCCCTCTCTCTCTCTGCCTGTCTCTCTGCCTCCTTGTGATCTCTCTCCCTCTGTGAAATAAATAAATAAAATCTTAAATAAATACTGTTAATAGAAATTCAACTTAAAAACTGGTTTCTAGGGGCGCCTGGGTGACTCAGTCATTGAGCATCTGCCTTCGGCTCTGGTCATGATCCCAGGATCTGGGATTGAGCCCCACATCGTGCTCCCTGCTCAGCGGGAAACCTGCTTCTCCCTCCCCCACTCCCTCTGCTTGTGTTTCCTCTCTCACTGTCTCTGTCAAATAAATAAATACAATCTTAAAAAAATAAAAAAACTGGTTTCTAAGAGCCAACATACTTCAAAATCTGAGACTAGCAAATATTACATACCCATGTGACTAGTTAGTAAAAAGTAATAGTTTGTGTTATTCAAGTATGAATCTCTGATCATGCTGCAAAATCCCTGATTAGGGACTAGGATTAATAGACTCTAAAGACAGGTAGTATTCTTACTAGCGGCTTTCATCTCAAATACACTAAGGCAGTTTCTCTCTGATAATTTCTGCTTCTAAGCTTATTCAAGGCACTTTGCTTTATTTAAGCGCTGATGAAAACTGTTCAGAATTTTACAGATTCCTATCAAAACCTAATACGAATCACAAATTGTTTAAGTGGGTACAAAGGCGTAGTTAGCGATTGGCAGAGGCTGCCTTAGTTCCCAGCCTGGCTCCTTCCTCTTTTGTTCTTACCTACGCTCTACTACTTACCTAATGACTTTTCGCCTCCTGTGAAGCTATTCCCCTGCTTTAAATGCTTAAGTTTTCCTTTTGTCTCTTCTCAAGATTTAAAAAATATATATATATATATGTATATATATATATACATATATATGTGTGTATATATATATATTTTCAAAGTTGATCTTTGAAACCAAGCAGATCATTTAATTCAGATCATTTATTCTGTGTCTTTTATGTAAAATGGAGAGTTTTATAAAATAAATGCCAAGAAGAGGCCACAAACTTTCTCTACATGATCGTAATTGGTGTTGTTCTAGCTCCACCATTCTGCCCTGTGATTCTCCTTGACAGCAAGCTGGTGGGTTGTCACAAGCTGGGATCTTTAGGAGCTATGGCTGAGTGGAGAGTTAGACAGCACTGGTCCCCCAGCTGCCATTGTAAACCAATAAGAATCCAGAATCCTGCCCTTGGTAAAGCAGCCTAGTAGAGAAAGAATTACTGAAATTTCAAGTCTACCAGGAGGGTGAGGAGTGAAATCGGGAAATGAGGAGAGAGTATGCAAAGATGCTAAGGTTAGAATGATTGAGTTGTTGCCGAGGAAGACCTTCTTCTCCCCTTCAAGGTCCTTCTAGCTGGATTTAGTATCAAGTTGACATGAGACAGATTAACAGGAGAAAATCAAATTTAACAGGTGTACATACAAGGAATCCATACAGACATGAAATTCCAAAGACACTGAGGCAACAGGAAGCTTCTATGAGTGGAGGAGAGGGGTCTGGCCTGAAGACACAAAGGAGAGGAAGGTGAAAGGAAATGTTTTTAAAAACAAAGGTTACTTATCATGCAGATAAGTTTCTCAGGTAAAGGGGAGCCTCTGTTACTAGCTGTCTTCTTGGTACAGGTTCTCCTTTGCAATGTAAATTTAGGCAGTTGAGTTTCTGGAAGAGAGCTTTTCCTGCAGCTGCTGGTTTTGATTACTCTTAACTCTGAATAACGTTCACGCCAAAGTGGCCCATCTTGGGGCATCCTGCCCTTGGCTCCTACAGAATAGACGTGAAACATAAAGCTTGAGGAGACCTGGGACTTGTGAAAGGCAAAAGTCTTGCATAGAACCCTGTAACTCAGTCTCTGTGAGAAACAGGAAGGAGACATGAAGGTGTTGAGTCCATTTTGACACATTAAGCATGAGTCTTTCAGGATATCTCACCAGTAAGTCCTTTGGGTCCTCAACCTTTTGGATTTTAGAACATAACAATCTCCATAGATTTTTGCCCAGCCTTTAGCTGACACTGAATGAGTGTAGGGTCTACAGTACATCAATATAAATAAATGAAACAGGCCAGGTGAGGCTTAGGTGAACTGAGATGTCCATGCTCCATAGGTGGACAGGTGTACTGGTGGTTAAAATGTAGGACCCATGGACTCATGTTGCCAAATAACTCAGGACTTCAAGAAATATTTGCAACATTTACTTTCATGTGAAACCTCTAAAATAAATTTTGATTTTGGAAGACATGTCAAGGAAATTGAGTTTGCATCTTAGTCTAGTCAAAGTCATTGTTTTACTCAATAAGACACAAAAGTACAGAAAAGCAATCACATAAATTGTGTCAGTGACACAGAGATATTTAATGTCAGAGCCCAGATAGGAACACAACTCCTGATTCTCAGTGAAAGCTTTTTCTCACATGATTATGAAATTCGGGAAGATTTTTTTGTGAGTGATGGAGACTGAAAGAATTTCAGGTTAAATTACACAGTAAAATACAGTTCTCTAAAAATACCTTAAGTAAG
Organism: Ailurus styani; assembly: GCA_002007465.1. Lineage (NCBI taxonomy): Eukaryota > Metazoa > Chordata > Mammalia > Carnivora > Ailuridae > Ailurus > Ailurus styani. Next base: position 1,745,126 of record LNAC01000302.1, on the reverse strand, counting down.
ACAAATTTTCCTCAATCTGAAATTATCTCATTTATTTTCCTCAAATCAGTGAATAATGAGTGCTATCTAGTAATTTTTTCTTATGCTTACTAATTGAAAGTTACTTTGATAGAAAATGAAAATGAACTACTTCAGAGTCTAAACATTAAGTTGCCAGACAATGGGAATTTGCATTCTCCTTGTTAATGATCTTTTACTTAAAAGCAAACCCATTTCTTTAAAAAAAAAAAAAAAAACTGTTCACAATGAATATGGTTTGAGAATAATCAAGAAGAGCTGTAAGTTTCTTTCTGTAACAGTTTTCTTACCTTAATAATCCATTTTCCAAAAAGATGAGTTCAAAAAATATTCAATAATCTGTCATCTGATTATTATGCAGGCTCCTGTGTTTGTGGGTATGGGTGTGGTATGTATTTAAAGTACTTTAAGTAATACCTTTGTTTCCAGTAATTCTTTTACCCAAGAACAGTCTGTACCATTTAGTTTTACCTATAAAAAAAGAGATTTTTACATCCCATAATCATCAGATGATTCAACTGATAACTTTTTACCATTTGATCACATAGTCTTTCCTGCTTGTAATCATGAGTATGCTGCTTGACGGCATAAGAAAATTCTGTCATTTTCTTTCTTTCTTTTCTTTCTTTCTTCCTTCCTTCCTTTCTTCTCTCTCTCTCTCTTTCCAAATGATGGCAGAATTAGAGTTTAGTGTGGCGGAAGTAAGACCACCTTGTAGAATCCATTACGATTATAATAAATTTATTACCAATGTACCTAACACTGTGCTAGCCACAAAGGCTACGGAATTATAAACGTATCTGTCCTCAGGAAGGTAATGTTAGTGAAGGAAGAGTAACTTACAAAGCACAAAAAGTGATGTTTTCTTGAAGTAAGAACTGTTTGCCCAGAAAAGTGACCACCTTGGTTATAAAGGTGGTGAGCATTGCAGCCACCTACTGAAGATTATAAAACATGGAATGCTACAGATCTTTTTAGGAGCCACATGAAGATTAGAAAATTGTATGTCTGTGACTATTCAAAGGTACAATTTCACTTACAATCCTTTGTAACAGGGCTAGATAATTCATAGCAATGATATGTTTTGGTTTGTCTTTTTATTTTTCTTATTTTTTAATGATTTCATTTTTCATTTATTAAAGAGAGGATGAGAGAGAGAGAGCAGAGAGGAGAGGAAGAAGCAGATGTGGGACTCAATCCCAGAACCCTAGGATCATGACATGAGCCAAAGGCAGATAGATGCTTAACCAACTGAGCCACCCAGGCATCCCTGTTTTGTCTTTTTTTTTAGATTGGCTAAAATTAATCCAGTGACAAATACTACATGGAAGTTGCTAAACTTCTGTACTGATCTGAAAAGGACAAAATAAGATAACATTTTTTCACTGAAATAATTAGAAACAAATTAAATTTGATAATAAAAATATTTTGGTACAAAAGAAAAAATATTTTGGCACAAATACAGAAAATACACATAGTTGACATTGCTGGTAGGGATGTAGATTTGGTAAGCATTTTTTTGGTTGGCAATTTGCCAGTATCTCAGTCTCAAAATTTGTGATTAAACAATTTTGTTTCTCAGTATCTAATCTAAGATGCAAGAATGTTCGTTGCTGTATTTCTCATATAATAGTAAATCTTAGTAACATCCTAAATGTCTACCAGTAGGGGGAAATTAAATTTCTTATGGTCTAGCCATTTTATGGAATCCTCTGCAGTTACTGAAAACAATTTTAAGTAATCCATATTTCCTAAAATAAACCTCAAAAAACAGTGATCGTGTGTGTTCAACCAACTATAAGGTCTCCAGCCTAGCTATTGATAATTAGGAGAGGAGTTAGCTTTTTTGAAATGTGTGAATGTTTTACAATACCCTATATTATAAAATTAAAAATAAATATGAATTTTAAATTAATAACAGTGAACAGTGATCCAGTGGTTAGAAAATTAAGGTTATAAAGGGAAAGGTTGAAAATTATTCTTCCAGTACTTTCTAATCTAATGGAAATATAGAAAGTTGATTTAGAAACTTTTATTGAAGAGCTGCACTTGGAAACAATTTGAGCTCATTGGGTCCAACATTCCGTAGAGCACAAGAACATTCATTCATTCATTCATTCATTCATTCACTCTTTTAATTCAGTGTGCCTTAATTCAGCACCAACTAAATCCCAGCCACTGTGGATACAAAGGTGACCATAATGGTTGCTGTCATCAAGAAGCTTACTGAGAGAGGCAGAGAGAGGGGAGGGAGGGGGGAGTGAAAAGAGGGAGGGAAGAACCTTTTGGGAACAATCCCTCTTGGGAACCTCTTGGGAACAATTCCTAAGAAAATTAGTAACACTCTAATTGTGAGCAACGTAAAGTATGGTGGGAGTACCTGGGTTCTGGAAATTTCCTAGTAGCTCCTAACTCCATTCTATAATCCCTAAGACTTAAACTCATCTGCCTGTGAATGGACTCAGGCCTGCTATAAAGGTCTTTTTGGAAAGACTTTTCTTTAGCTGCTTCCAATTTTTTTTTTTTTTTTGAGATTTTAGTTTTTTAAAGTAAGCTCTACACCCAGTGTGTGTCTCAAACCTACAACCTTGAGATCAAGAGTCCTATGCTTTACCAACTGAGCCAGCCAGGTGCCAGGCAGCTTCTACATTTAGAGAGAAATTTCCTCTTTGCCTCCTGATTCCAGCAATTAGACACAAGATCAGTCTTCCTCGGACAGCTTTGAGAGAGAGAGCAACTTGGACCCAATTGCTCAACTTTTTTTTTTTTTCTTAATTTCCTCTAATTTTCCTTATGTTGAAAGCTTCACTGGAGAAAAACCAAGGTAGTTCTGTAGAACAGTGGTCTTTCTCAGGATATCCACAGGTGGACTAGGAAAAAATGACCCTTGGTCCAATAATTTGGGGAAAAAATAAAGTGTAATTGAACTGTTTGTTTTACTACAGAAATTTTTAGAGCCCTGAATTACTGTATCATAAAACTCCAATAGGAGTAAAATCTTGTTTAACCTCACGTTCCTTTTTGTGGGGAGAAGGGGGTGATACAGCTAATACTATCTGGAAAAGCTTGAAGACCTAGTTTGGAAAATCCCTTTTGAATGTTAGTCTGAAAAAAATCAGTAATTGCCTCCCATCTGAACTGACTTTTCCTTAGTTACCTACGTTAGGTAAACTGCTATCACTTTTGTCCCATGGTCAATATATTTATCTTTACATGATTTTGTGAGGTATAACATGATGTTTCAAACCTGGGAAAAAAGAGAAAGGAAGTTATTTTGCTTATTACTCATAATGCCACACTCAAGGTTGTCCACACACATATGTTTACATGGCCTAAGTCACCACATGTGGTTTCTGATATGGAAAGGCTCAAGTAGTAATTTCTCAGCTTTTCTAAGTTGCTCTGTGGTCTCAGAGTCAACTCTTTGACTGAAACAACATTTTCCAATCAGCAGTTTACTTATTTCCTGACTGTTAAATCTTAGGTTCCTTCCAATTACCTTTTACTATAAAGCTGCAGAGAACTTCCTAACATTCATTATAATTTTCATTATTTTTAGACGGATTCCTCAAAGACTCATCTGTCTTTGAAACTTACTGTCATGAAGCTCTTTGATGTACCTTACTGAAGAGAAAACTCTTTAAACTCCCCAACTACCTTGAGGGTTTTTACTAATGGTTCTTAGACACTGCTGTTGATTTCCCATCAATGAGCTTTAATATGAGCTCCCTGGAGAAAAAGCAAGGCCACTTTGGGGCAGACTGACCAAGCACCCACTGGGTATACTTAGAGAGTATTTTCATAAGTAGGTCATCATTTTATTTTTTCTTGAAGATTTTGTTATTTATTTGAGAGAGAGGGAGAGAGCAGGAGCACAAGCAGGAGGAGGAGGAAGTGCAGAGGGAGAGGGAGAAGCAGACTCCCTGAGCAGGGAGCCCCAACGTGGGGCTCGATCCCAGGACCCTGATATCATGGCAGACAGACGCTTCACCAACTGAGCCACCCAGGTGCCCCAGGAGGTAGGACATCATTATAGTTCAGAATTTAGTTTCACTGATGCCACAGTCAGCAATGCTTTCAAAAGTTTGGTACGAATATATTTATAAGTGTCACGTATATTTTATTATATCATCTAAAAAGAAATCAACTTTATGCTACAGATTAACCAGCTAAAACTCAACATTAGTTATTGTTGTCTTTTAACCAGAGCACTTCCTTTATCAAATAATTTTTTAACCTTCTTTACCAACATGGAAGCAAGCCAGAACTACCCATGTTATTAACATGATACCACCTGGCTTATTCAGAAATCAAACTTCTGTGAAGTTTTAATCATCCAGACCAGTGATTTCTTTAATAAATATTCACTGAGCCCCTATTATTTGCTAGGCACTGTTCCACATATCCATTGAGGATACGGTCAGGAGCAAAACAGATAAGAAATTTTTCTTCACAGAGTTTATGTTCTAGTGTGAGGAGAAAGACAATAACGAAAATAAAGGAGAACCCATATATGTAAGGTTAAAAGGTGATAGATGCTGCAGAGAAAAAATAAATAAATCAGAACAAGTGAGAGCAATGCCAGGCAGATGGGGGGTTACACGTTTCAATAGGGCCATGAGTGAGGACCTTACTGAAAAGGGGATGGTTGAGGGAAAACCTTAAATAGGTGATAGAGTGAGGCATGTGTGAATCTAAGGGAAGAAATGCACAGCAAGGGAAGTGACAAGTACCAAAAAATACAATAGAATTGGCAATTACTGTGCACAAGAAAGAGCAATGAAACTCGGAACTAGGAAACCTAGATTTTAAGGTGAGCCCTTATAGTATGTACCGAGGTGTCTGTTAGCAAGTTGCTCAGCTTCTTGAAATTCAAGTATGAAATACGGCATGAGCCTGGGGAATGAAATCATGTCTGAGTTTCTTACGTACTCTATTTGCTAATAACAGAGTCCTTAAGAGGTTAGATGGCATTTAGCATATTTATTTCATGAGGCATAAAAATACATGGTGCATTCAAGAGAACTCTCCATCACAAATGCTTACAGTAAAAGGGTTCAGTGCTTAAATTTTAAATCTCAATAATCTGGAAAACAAAATTATGCCCAATACCTCATTCCCTGAAACTGATGGATGGGATGATACTAGGAGCGGGAAGGGTGAAGGGGCGCTACAGAAACAAATTTGACTTTTCATGTATTAGAGGCACCAGCAATTTCACTGAAGTTCCTATTTAGTTTGATATGATGCACCATTTCAACACGTGGTGTGCTGTGCTCTGTCCATGCATTTTTATTTTTACTTAAAATATTTTATTTATTTGAGAGAAAGCAAGTGAGAGAGAGGGAGAACTTGCACAAGCACATGAATGGGGGAGGGGAGGGGCAGAGAGAGAGAGAGCAGCAGACTCTGCTGAGCAGGGAACCCAATGTGGGGCTCCATCCTGGGACTCGGGGATCATGACCTGAGCTGAAGGCAGACGCTAAATCGACTGTGCCACCCAGGGACCCCACTGTCCATGCATTTTTAAAAACTCTACAAGATCTGATCATAATTAATTTACTGCCAATTGAAATAGGAGGTTGAATTCAAGTTAGGAGAGCGACATCCCATAGAAGAGGGCAAGGTAATATGTTCACTGTGTTAAATTTAAGATCTTCCGTGGGCTTTTTTTATATTTCCTTAAGAAAAAAAACACTGCATAGAAACACAAAAGGAATAGATATGTATGTCAACACAAAGAGATGGTTTCCTGTATATTTACTTGCTTTGGGTGAACTTTGGTGGTGTCAAGAAGAAGAATTTCCTCTGCCCTTCAAGCTGGAATTAAATAAATACAAGACACATTAAGAGGAGAAAATCAAACTTAATACTGTATGTACAGGGAATCTACACAGACATGAAAATTCCAAAGACAGACTATATGAGCTAAGGAGAGGGGTAGGAGTCTGAGGATACGGGGAGGGAGAATGACCAGGAGCAAGGAAGTGTGTGGAAAACAAAGGTTGCCCTATTACATAGACAAGGTTCTTGGGTAAAGTGGAATCTCTGTTGATAGCTCTCTTTCTGATATAAGCGGGCAGTTGGGGGGTAGGTAGAGAACTTTTCCTGAATCTGCTGGGGTTTGATTGCTTTTCAATCAAAATAATCTTCATGCCAAAGTGGCCCATCTTGAGGTGGCCTGCCTTGGACTCCCACAGTGGTTAAAAATCCATAGGCCTGAGATAGTCTGCATGGATAGCATCTCATAAGGGAAAGGAAGAGCTACATTTTTAGAATCTTCTCAGCTGCTTTGGGTTAATTTCTAAATTTTTCTATGTGGTTCCACTTTACAGCTGTTTCTAGGAAAGAGGCACACTTCCTTCTTCTCCAGATTATAATGATTTTTTTTCATTTTTATTGAACCAAATCAGACTGAAACAGATTAGCTTATCAAGAGCCATTTAGGGAAGGCATGGCCATCATGTGCTACGTAGGCAAAAGCATTAGAAAGGCCCCACAAATAACAGTTTTCAAGTTCAGCTCTAAGTGAAAAAGATGAGATTCAAGGTCATTTATTACTCATGCTCTGCCCAATGCAGTTGACCTGGAAAGTAAATTACTTTGTCACGTAAACTGAGGTGTGTTTTGTATTTTGCCAGGTCTGTGTTTTCCCAACAATTAAAATTTTATATAACAAGTGAATCTGTATTAACAAGAACTGTACAACTTACATCCTCCTATTGTAACTGAACTAATGTAGGTTCATTCCTTGGTGAGTCACAGGTAGAAACTACATCAGATGAGTGTCACACAAAGGAAATTTATTTGCAGCAAAGAAGGAGATCACAGGGAATAACTTTCAAAGCTGTGACTCCTTGAGCAAGGGTAGGTGGGTTCCTTTTATTTAGGGTTAGAATGAATATTTAAGAATGGGATCCTTGTCATCATTTTTAGAGGGAGCCGTAAGGTCATGCAGGTACCTTGAGAAACTTGCCTATATATACCCTATACCTTATGTAAATGAGGCTTGTGTTCCTCCTTGGAGGGGGGCGGGTTTTACTCTTACAGTGAGGTCAAAGTAAATGTCGTCACTCCGTAGGTCACTCTATGGTCTGTCTGTGCAGGCATGCGCTCCAACCGGTCTGGGTGGTCTGGGCCGCCAAACTCTTTGTCTGGACCATCCTTCTTGCTTGAGGGATCATTTTGGTTTCCATCATGGGATGCTATGCTATTGAGTCTTTTGCCTGAGTTAAGAGATAAACTGGAAAGAAGAGCTTAAGGAAAAAAGGTCTCTGAGTACAAGCAGGTGGGCAGTAAAGGTCAGGTCTTGGGGTCCAGCTGAGGACACCATAGAGAAGGGAGGGAATATGAGGGAACTAACTTTGAAAAATACTTTGCTCCAGATTCTGGACTACAAAGTTAAATATGCCATTTCTTTTCTTTTTTTTTTTAGATTTTATTATTTATTTGTCAGAGAGAGAGCACAAGCAGGGGATTTGCAGACAGAGGGAGAAGCAGGCTCCCCGCTAAGCAGGGAGCCCAACATGGGGCTTATTCCCAGGACCCTGGGACCATGGCCTGAGCCGAAGGCAGATGCTTAATCCACTGAGCCACCCAGGCATCCCAAAACATGCCATTTCACTTAACCTTAATATAGTAGATTGTTATTCTTATTTTTAAATGGGGAACTAAGCCTCAGAGAAGTTATATAGTCGGTGCATAGTAAAATCTCCATACCTCTCCCACAGAGATCATGCTGACTTCCGTTATCTAGCCAGATTGCACTGATACAGTATGCCCTTGGCATTAAACCCAACAGCAGCAGTGTGGTTGCGGTAGAATCGGGATGGACCCAGGCAACAGGTCTGTACCCCCGAGGCACATTCTGCTTCCACGCTGCTGGGGCAGTGAGCTGTTTCCGGCTGTCTCCCTGGGGCTGAGCCACCCCATTCATAGCTTAATGACAGTTGATATTATTAATAACATAGTAGCATAATAGCACAATAACATAATAGCTTATTAAGAATGATGCCCTGGGAAGTAACCAAATTCTCAGACTCCTGAGACCAAATGCCAAATGATACATGTATTTTGTGAGCTATTCCAGGACTAAGATCAAGGAAAGGATGTTTGCATCCCTTTTCTGAGAGGTAGTTTCACTGAGTGATCTATATCACAGCCCAGAAAGTCACCGTGTAACCAAAGAATCAGAAATAGGGCAACAGGCACTAAATGGATAGCAGTCGAACTAGTAGAGTATGGTATGATTTCCTGATGCTTTTTCCAATCAGAACCAGAAAGGACTGTTTATAATCAGAGTTCCTTCCTCTAGATGATGTGCAGACTCGGAAATTCTTATTCTCTCAACTATTCTCTCTCTCTCTCTCTCTCTTTTTTTTTTTAAAGATTTTATTTATTTATTTGACACAGAGAGATCACATCACAAGTAGGCAGAGAGGCAGGCAGAGAGAGAGAGAGGAGGAAGCAGGCTCCCTGCGGAGCAGAGAGCCCGTTGCGGGCCTCGATCCCAGGACCCTGAGATCGTGACCTGAGCCGAAGGCAGAGGCTTTAACACTGAGCCACCCAGGCGCCCTTCTCTCTCTCTTTTTTTTTAACCTTCTGGTAATACTCAACCCCTAAGTATTTATTACCCTGTAGATTGTGAGATTTAAGTATTCTACCCTGAAAAGCACAAAAACTATTGCAAACTCAGGAAGGTAGATTTGGCTTCATTATTGTCTTGATGCAGCTCATTTAATCTTCTTTACTTCCTGTTCAGAACGGCCTGTGAGCATCTGGACGCCTCAAAGTAAGACAGCTAGGGGCGTCGTGTGACCCTTTTAGACAAAAAGCCACCAACTTACCCCTAGAATGGTTTTCAACTGTTTAGAAGACTTAGCCTAGGATTTGTTAGGCTAAATTCATCTTAAGCTAACTGGTGTTTGTGCGTCTTTGTGTGTGGGGATGGCAGAGGTCAAGAGGAATCAGTTTGAGAACCTTCTTTGCCTTTCATAAAACAGAAGCACTGTTGCAGCCCCATGGACCTGACAGTGAGTTTCAACCTAACCCTGTCACTGCAGAAAGTCTGGGAAGAGCAGGCACTGTCTTGACACTGAAACTCACTTCCCACAACAAGGCAGCAGATTCGGAGTTACTCATCTTGTGGCTTGTCTGTATTGGGCTATTTTAGAGATGGGACTGCTTGAATCATAGCAAGAGATTGTTTCAAATCAAAGTAACAGTTTTCTAAAAATACTCCTGATTTCCTTGGTAACTGAAAATGTCAGTTTGAAGAATTTTAGTGGTCGTGTAAAGAATCCAAGGACTATTATATATATATAATATATATATGTATATATTATATATATGAATGAATGAATGGATGCCTGCATGTATGAATGAATGAATAAGGTTAGGGTTAGATTAACATTCTATATATAGTTGTGTTAATTTGTAATTTCTAGCTATAAATTGGACTTGGGTGCAAAATGCCAACTGTAGAAAGTAAAGATCTAAATTCAGGAAGCTTTTAATTTGATACTTGTGTTCTGTTGAGAATGACTGTGTCATAGTCTGAAAGTAAAGTGAAAAGGGCCTCTGGAGTCAGAAAACTGAGACTTGAACCAATTATGTGACTGTAGGCCAGTCACTTTACCCCACTGCGGAACTGTTACAGCATTGGTAAGATGTTTACAACAGCAGTGATCACCTGAGTTCCTGCACATATCAAATGAGATATGTGGATGAAATGCTCAGTGACATATAGAGTGCACACACTTGACTTTAGATGGGGTCAGAGAGGTCTCCCTGCACACACTCCAGGCCTCAGATGTCCTTTCTGTTATTTTTCCCTCTGGTTGTCTTATTCACTGCTAAGTCTCTAAACGCTAGAATTGTATTGCTTCTTAGTGCATAAGAAGTAATTGTGGAGCACAGGAAAGCAGATAGGTTAGATGGTGAGCTCATCCACTTTGCCCAGTGTTTGTGTCTTGCTCTCTCTGCCTGGCCTTTTCATGTTGATAACTCAGTAGCACTGCCTGCCCCACTCTTGGTTTCTGTTTTATTCCTGGATTATAGTCTCATGGCTCAGCCGTCTGGGTCCCAGACACTACAGCCCCCAATCAAACCCGTCACCCTCTCCCACCTCCAGATCTGCCCTGGGTGCTCCATGATTTAGACACAGCAGTACTCTCTGAGGACAGAGGTGCCACTAGCATCCTCATTCCACCGAAGGTGAGGCTTTCAGAGTGTGATAGTCAGTGGTGTACTCTTGACCAAATATTTCTAGTCTCCCCTTTCTAGTACATAGAGTTATACTCCCCTAGCGGTCCTGAGTTAGCTGTGGCCACATGAGATGCTTTGGCCAAGGACACATGAACATGATGGCTGTGTGGCTTCTGCACCAAGCATTCAGAGCCAGAGGAGAATTGGACAGATTCCTTTTCTCGTCTTGGTGAACACAGAAGCAAGTAACTTAGTGAAAAACCTTAGTATCAACATTGCCGGGTGATATTCACTTGATCAAGTCAGAAATAGTGGAAGCCTTCCCAGCTGTGTCGTTCCCTGCCTGCCCTGGCCTTGTGAGGGAAGCTGGGCTTCCGCAGGGACAGGAAGTCAGGGCTCCATCATCGGAAGCTCCAGACTCAACCCCAACTTTCCCTTCCAGTCCTAAAATTGAGCAAGAATCTTTCTGATGCGGATACTCCTCTAGAACAGGAGTAATTCGTGCATGATTTAAGAACAGAGCCAATACCCAAACAATTAGCAAGTAGGATGATATTTTTATATATGGACTATCTCAGAGATTACCAAAGAGAGGAATTTAAATTCAACTTCCCAAATAAATAAATAAATAAATAAATAATAAGTAAATAAATACAACTTCCAAAGCAGGACTTGTAATTTTGTACTTCTATATTAGATTTAAAATTTATAAAATTCTTTGGAAGATGGGAGAGATACAAGATCAGAAACTGCAGTGCAGTCACATAGAGATAAATGCCAAAGGGGGGAAAAAAAGAAACAAGTTTTATAAAATACACACTTTCACAAAACCATACGTACACATGAACACATGTCCCCCTATATGTACCTTTTCTATTAAGCATAAAATGCAAAATAATATTTTAAAATAATTTGATAAGTAAATGAAAAACCACATGGGGTTCTGGGCCTTTCCAGTTTTGTCCCTACCTTAAAGCCTTAATGCTTTCAGATGACCTCTACCATCCTCCCTCCCCTACCTAAAATGTGTGTTGGAACCAGTGCTCTCCAGAGCCTTATAATTCTAATAGCCTCTTGTCATTCCCAGTGAGTCAGAACATACTCTGTCACAAAACAGAGAACAATTAAAACAGTACATTTTGCAAAAGCAAATGTATTGATTCACTTCTACCTGACTCCTTAAAGACATCTTTTTGAATTAGGTTATGACAAGAAACAAAAAAGGCAGCAACACAGAAATAAACTGGATTCAAAGAAAATAAGAGAACACAAGTACACTCGCTGAAAGGATAAAGGGAGCTGTGATTACCTATTAAGTGGCTGAAAGCCATGGCAAAAAGTTCACTAGGAGAGTTGTATAGCTTTCGTAGTATTAAAGAAAAAATTTTCTACATAACACATTTTAAAAAGGGCAAATTGGATAATATTCTTGGTAGGATCTGTTATGTCAGCCTTCCTCCTACAAATTGAGAAAAAGCAAAATGAAAAATAGGCAGCATCTCTGAATAGGAAATTCACAGTAAGAAAACCTCAAACGGGTAATAATAGTTAAGGGACAGTCAAACTGTATAGAAATCAAGAAAATACTAATTAAGACACCAATGAAATGCTGATCTATAATCATAACACTGACAAAAACTAAAAAGTCATGCAAAACCAAATGCTGGTGAAGATGCAGAAAAATGGAAGACCTTAATGAAGTTTCTTGGGAAAATAACTTCACTGAATTTATTGAAATTAAATATGTACACATCTAACAATCATGCACACACAAGCAATTGTGTTCTTGGATAGTTCTTTGATAAGTCAGGTACTCAAGGAAAAAGTGTATTGATACTCGTGACAGCTACTATCACTAGTAAACTTAACCAATGTATGAATAGGCTGGCATGTTGTGGAGGATAAAGCCAGTAACTTAGATGTATATGCAGTAACATGAGGAGATAAAAACCATGTTGGGTATAAAAAGTTTGAAAGATATTTATACAACATTATCATTTATGGAAATTAAACATGTTTCGCGCCAAAATCGTTCAGAGCGTGTGTGTGTGTGTGTGTGTGTAAAAGTAGAAGAAAAGAACATCTTTAAATATATTATAAAAATGGGCGCCTGGGTGGCTCAGTGGGTTAAAGCCGCTGCCTTCGGCTCAGGTCATGATCCCAGGGTCCTGGGATCGAGGCCCACATCGGGCTCCCTGCTCAGCAGGGAGCCTGCTTCCTCCTCTCTCCTCTCTCTCTGCCTGCCTCTCTACCTACTTGTAATCTCTCTCTCTCTGTGTCAAATGAATAAATTAAAAATATATATATATATATATATTATAAAAATGGTCTAAGTGGGAGGAGGGTTTAGGATTAGTGACCACGGATAATAGAGAAAAAAGTTGAACTGCAGGGAAGTATACAAAAGGACATTCTGTGAATTGGTAATGTCGTAAATTCAAGTCTACGATCATCTTAAACTTGCTTTATGTCAGGTCCATGTTTAAAAAAAATTAAAGCTTTAAAAGTTGAGAAAAACAAAATTAAGAACATTTGAAAAACAACCATAGAAACACCAGCTCTATTCGAGAGCCTTTGTGAAAACTGGGCTTGAACCCGCCTCCCCACCCCCACCCCCAACACGGAGTCCAGTTCCTGTAGTTTCAAGAGTCGGGTATTCTCTCTTGGGGAAAGCAACGACGATAAAAACTGGCCACAGGCACAGCAGTTGAGGTTGGATACAGTGTACCTGCTTCATGCCAGGGTCCCCCGCCCCAGCACAGGATGGAGCGTGGCACCACACGCAAGTCTGTAGGATGAATGACCTCACATTTCCAAAAGAAATATTCTTGTGGGGGCGCCTGGGTGGCTCAGTGGGTTAAAGCCTCTGCCTTCGGCTCAGGTCATGATCTCAGTGTCTTGGGATCGAGTCCCGAATAGGGCTCCCTGCTCAGTGGGGAGCCTGCTTCCTCCTCTCTCTCTGCCTGCCTCTCTGTCTACTTGTGATCTCTCTCTCTCTCTCAAATAAATAAGTAAAATCTTTAAAAAAATATATTCTTGTGGCAAAGCCTTGGGATAAATCTGAACACATGACAGAGGTTTTTCCATTACATAAACAGTAAGGGTTGTATCAGTTGCACTCAGTCCTGCAGTTAAGGGGCTCCTCATGACCATCCCTGCAACTGGAGACCAGTGCTGTTGTTTGGGCCCTGATTTGTCTTACTGTTCAAATCTTTCAGTCTAGGAATCCAGGTTCTTTCCTTCCTTTAGACTGAAGCCAGACGCAGAGCAAGGTTTAGCCACACAGTGACTCCGTTAATGCTTAAAAAAAAAAAAAAAAAGGACCTATTTTAAGACTTTATCATTCTCACACTTGAAGATAGAGTGCAGATTACTGGCAATATTAGAAAAGGGAAAAAGTCGACAAAATCATTAAATGAAGTCATGTTGCTCTATCAACAATTATCTTTTATCCCTAGCTTTTAAAAAAATTGTATTGTATTCCTGGTTAGTATTCGTAAAAAATAATGTTAAATTTTCCATTATTATTTTTGCATTACTTTGGATTATTCTAAATTTCTTTCAGAGATGATTCATGCATCAGACCTGTGTCTTGGCAAAATTTAGCACTTCTTCCTTCTAACGCAGGAAACAGACCTATTCCGTGCCCCTGCCTTCCCCCCTCATTTTAATGATACCCTGTTCGGGAATATTTTAACAGGGACCATGAGAAGAGCTACTCTTAAAACAAATGGTATATAATTATTTTGGCGGAAAGTCAGGCTTTGGGGGCGAGGCATATGCGTGTCGGTGGGCGTGCGGGCGTGTCCCCGGGGGGCTCCTGTCCGCGATCTCCTACACAGACGGAACCGGGGATCCTTTCTAACCGGCCAGTCCTGCAAGATAGAAGCATCTTCTTTAATTACACTTATATAGTGTAAAAATGCCAGGAAGAGAGCTGACTATCCTTTCAGCTAAAATAACCTAATTCCGGAGGTGGCCAAAAAGTTATGTTTGTACTTGTAGACAGAATAGTCTTCCCCATATACTTTGAACTGAAGAGTTAAACAGGCATGTCCCGAAAATACCCATTTTACTTAATAAAATTAAAAGCATTTCTCATTTGAAGAAATGAGATGCTCTCTTGCATAAAAATCAGTTCTAAATACATTTAATATGCTTATGTTTTTAAAAAATAGTTTATTTGAAATATTGGGATTCTTTTAAAATACATGGAGATGCCAGGAGCTTTGGGGATCTACATATAAATGATTTAATCTTCATAGGAACAGATTGGTGAGTCATACTGAAAATTTTTAGTTAACACATTGAATTTATGCTTCTCTGTGAGTGTCATGATAGCTTAAAGATACTTAATAAATTATTTTTAAGTCTTTCACTGGGTAAATCTTGAGCGACAGAAATGCTTGTAGACTTACAATCTACTTTAGTTTGAAAACCACTGAGAAAAGAAGGTGAAGCATCCTTGAAATTACCATGTAATCCCTGGATAAAACTCATTCAATGCAAGCATCTTATTTTTATTTTCTTTTTATTTTCTTTAAATGTGGATGTTGGGTAAAGTAAGGGGCACCATCTAATGCAGGAATGTGTAATGTTGGGGAAATGTCTTTGTGATTAAATTGCTGTCTGCAGGGTGAGGAGGTCCTAACACTCAGAGGAAGGTGCTAGATCGTTAGATTGTGCTCCGAAATGACCTTCAAAAAGAACTTTAGGTAATGATTATGTTAGTTGAAAAGGGCTCCAAGCAGAAAGAGTCGTTAATTTTGGAAAGATTCAATCAATGATGGTTTTCACTTCACTCTGCTGCTTCACATAAGACTTTTTTAAAGACGTGAAATTTCCTATCAAACTCATGCAGTGGAATAATTGCTATTTTACAGTATGGCCGAGGGGGGCTCGCTTGAGTCTTGATTCCCTACATCGGAGACCCTTTTGGAACTCTTGCTTCTACTTTCCCCCCAGGGCTTAATAGTTCAGAATCTGAATCATTTTAATGATTTAATCAAGTGACAGAGTCACAATACAGATATCTGAGCTGCAAATTCTTCTGGTTTCTACATGGTCTATTATAATTCTGTATTTTCCTCTGGCCTTGTGTAACTCCCTTCCGATGAAGTTTAAATCCATTGCTTATCATTCTTCCCTCATAATAACCACTCTTTTTTTGATACATATTTATTAAGTGTCCCTTATATGCAAATTATGTCAATTACTCTTAAATATATTGTTAAACTTGCCAGTTTTAAATAAAAATAAACAAACTTGCTAGTTTTAATGGATGTTGCAATGAGCCATCCAAATATCCCTTTAGAACCAAGGTCTTTATTCCACTCCGTGGCATAGATGCCTCTCAGCCACATCCCTTTTGAGGAATCCCCTTTGGTTGAAAGGGCCTACCTCACTCAAGATCGTGCTTCCTTTCCAGGGCAGTCCACATCCAATGCCTAGTCAGTGAGGGGGATACAAAGGCCTAGCCCTCTTTCCTTAATTTGGGAAAATTCCAAAGGGCCATCCCACTCCAAAGTTCAGCATTTTCATTCTTCGCCCAGTCCTTCTTCCCTTGCTACTTTACTGGTGGTTTTCCCCAGTGCCCCCCCCCAACTCCCCCACTGACCCTCCAGCTGTCAAATCCCCACCTCAGAGTCTGTCTCCAGGAAACACAGAGTCTATCTTGTCTAAGACGAGAAAAACCATAGGGTATCACCTGTCAACCATTCATTCTTTGCGGTTCCTTCTGTTGTTTCCATCGTCGCTGTTAGTAGCCAGAGCAGCACCATATTTCTAGTTACCAGAATTTCCACTGCTTATCAGAATCTCACCGTTAAGCAATCATATTGCTGCTTCTTCGTTATCAGTGCATGCATCATTTTTCCTACAAATAAAAAAGGAATTCACAGTATCTTTTCGTTGTTGATGTCTGTTAGTAATTCAGATCGACAGTGTGTTATATCATATAAGACAATATTGAGTAGGTACTGACAGATATTCATCTTTTAAACAGAGGATGTAACTTATGGTATCAGTAAATACAGGACAGTACTGTAAATGTATTTTTTTCCTTTGTGATTTTCTCTTTGCTACTTTATTGTAAGAATAGAATATATAACATCTACAAAATAAGTGTTAGTAGACTATTGCTGTTATTGGTGAGCTTTCTGGTAGGCTATTTTTGGGAGTCAACAGTTAAATGCAGATTTTCTACTGTGCACAGGGCTGGTACTCTTAATCCTTACATTGTTCAGGGCTCAACTGTACAAATAAACCTACTGAAAGCATAATGCGCTACACCAGAAAGCTGAATCGATAGAAGAGTCAACTGAAAATATTCTGCTGGACTAGTTAATAATGGCTTGCTTTATTTTTTTAAGATCTTATTTATTTGAGAGAGAGAGAGCACGCATGCACAGTGGGAGAGTGAGAGGGAGAAGCAGATGCCCTGCTGAGCTGAGAGCCTAATGTGAGACTCGATCCCAGGACCCTGAGATCCTGACCTGAAGGCAGACATTTAACCAACTGAGTCACCCAGGTGTCCGATGATCGTTTGCTTAAAACAAACAAAAAACAACCTAGCATGGAGGATCCATCTTCTCTTCCTCATTAAGTATAATCTGGACACTGGTGGACATATTGGCATGCCACCAGTTAGACTGCACACTTTTGGGGTAAAATCCAGTAATTTTGTTGTTGTTTTATGGCTACCATCTGATAAGCAGTGGAAATTTTGGTAACCAGAAATACAGTGCTGCTCTGGCTACTAACAGAGATGATGGAAACGACAGAGGGAACTGTGAAGAATGGTTGACAGGTGATACCCTATGGTTTGGGGGAGTCTCTTCCAGAACTTCCATCCTTTTCATTGAGTACTGTGTGTAATGAGCCTTAGAAGGTCTTAAGACTGATCTGAGGCTGAATTAGAGGTATTGTGTTTGGGGGCAAGTAGATCACTTGACACCTTCAGTGTTGAACTCACGGGGCTATGACTGGCCAGTTCTGTTGTCCAAGATCAAAATACTTTAAAAGACAGTTTTTTTGTTTTTTGTTTTTTGTTTTTTTTTTTACTGGCAAGGTACTTCCTGGCTTCAGAAAACAGCATTGATGGATCCAATTCAAAAAAAGGGTTCTCATTGTCTACACCTTCTTGTTGTACAACCAAAACTCTGGCAGGTGGTGTTTATCTTTTCCCTTCAAGGCTGGAAAGTTAGCAACTTTAGAGATAAGGGCAGTACTGGTCATAAACCCAACGGCATTTGCACAAATGCCTTAAAACTGGTGCTTACTTCTCTTCCTTATTAACAAATATTTTTTCATGTGGCTTCCCCCCGCCCCAGAACAGAGTACTTTTGTCTGCCTCAAACCTGTTCAAGCAGATATCCTTTCTTGTCAATGGTTTTCTTCACGGCATCTGGGAACTCATCTGCTGCCTCTTGGTTGGCAGAAGCTGCTTCTCCTGTTTTCTTGACATTTTTTTTAAGCCAAACTTTTTTCTAGAATTTTCAAACCATCCACTGCTGGCATTAAATTCTCCAGCTTTAGATCCTTCGTTTTCCTTTTGCTTTAAGTTGCCGTATAATAATTTCACTTTTTCTGAAATTATATTAGAGTCTTTAGGGATGCCTTTCTTAGAACAATCCTATACCCCCATAAAAAGCTGCATTTTCAGGTCAGAAAGGTATTTCACAAAAAGCGCAAGGTTTTCACTCCTGTTGGTATAGCTACAACAGCTTCTGAATTTCCTTTTCTTAAAATGGTTCTGGGGCTCCTGGATGGCTCACTCAGTCAAGCGGTCAAGTGGTGGACTCTCGGTTTCGGTTCAGGTCATGATCTCAGGGTTCTGGGATGGAGCCCCGTGTTGAGACTTTGTGCTCGGCGGGGAGCCGGCTTCAGGCTCTACCCCTCTGCCAGCATGCACGCGTGTTCTCCTGCGCCGCTCTCTAAAATAAATCAGTCTTTAAAGAAATGGTCCTTACGCTGGACTCATTTATCTTGAACTGGAGGGCAACCACAGCAGCAGACCTCGATCTAGGGTCTTTATCAAGCAACTCAGGTTTTTCTTGTAATGTCAGGACGTCTCTGCGCTTCCTGGGAGCACTTCTGGCATCACTAGTGGCATCTCGTAGGAGTCCTGTGGGGTTATTCAGGGGTTTTGGTATTACACTAAACGTGATGAAAAATACGTGAGAACCAGGAGAGGTCCCTTTTTGGTGCGATACTTAATTTACTAGCCAGACTAACTGCTCCCATGGAGAGGATTAGCGCCCTACGGTGTTTTAAGCCGGAATTCGCAACACTAGAGTTCACAAAGGCAACCGGGAGGGGCCACAGAATTATTACAGTAGTACAGTATGGACTACATTAATTCTAGGCAGTTATTTACTACTGCATTTTTACCTTCATTTCCATCTCTCTTGACTCCAGATGGTACCATATATGGTCTGTAGGTGTATGAGTTTGGAGAAATTCTAACTTTTTATAACAGATTTGTGTAAATTTTATGGTAGCAAATGATAAAATAGGCTAATAGCTACATATATTTTATGCTTCTGTGACATACCTTTTTCTCAATCTTTTTTGGTATTTCTAGGCTATGCAGTTCATCTACAGGTTTTTTTCAAATTGTCACAAACCTGAAAAAAAATTCCAATGCATTTATTCAGAAAAATCCGCATATACGTGGACCTGTGTATTAGTGGACCTGTGCAAAAGTGTAGAGTGGTTCGCCAATCAGAGCAAATACTGAGTACTGGCAACGCAGTTCCCCTAAGCACCTGTGTTTATAATGCAGATGAACTGCTTTGGTTATGCCTCAGACATTGCGCCTCATACTTAAGTCTAAGCTGGCTCGCGAGCGCATGAGAGTCCTCCTAACCGAGGAGAGAACAGTTTCAGCAAGGCCGCTCGATCTGTAACCTCTGGTTATACTGGGGTCGCAGAAGCAGCCTACAGGTGACTGGAAAATTAAAAACTTTCTTCCGCTGGTTGTTAGAAATAATTATTTTTGTCCCTGGACTCCAGGGAAAACAGTGTTCAGTCCCAGAATGTTCCTATTTTCTTTCTCACTATTCAGTTATATTTATCAAACATTTATTAAACATTAATTCATATGAGGGTCCTGGGTTACTACTTGGGATAGATGAGTGAACAAAATGGGCACAACTCCTGCCCCTAAGTTCCTACCTTTGTTCACGCTCTTGAACCTACTGCCTAGGATGGAGAGGAGGAGGGGCTAGGAAAGGATGTAGTGGCTGATCTGTACCATAGTTTCAGGTTTTCTGCACACACTTTTAATTCTCTGTCCAGAGCACGTGGCTCAATTTATTTGCTTATATTATATGGTCACTTTTAGTTTAACTACCAAAATGTGATTTTTGGATGCGACTCAAACTGAAAATTCTCAGCCCTTTTTCATCATCTGTAAATACTGCAGGAGTGATGAGAGGCTGGGAAGATGGAGGAAGGAAATAATTACTGAGCATTTAGTATACTCCATGGGCATGGTACATAAGATAGGGCACTGACTCCGCACAATGATTCTAGGAGTTGTATACTGTGTTTATCTCTATTCAGTGTATGAGAAAACAGAGACAGAATTTGCAAAACTTCCTAAAGATCACACCAATAGTAAGTAACTGAGCAGGACTGAATCTGGGTTTATCTGCCTTGTCCCAGCCATGTTGATTCTGCAGGTAGAAACATCACTCAGGCCTGCTAAACCTATCATTATACCCAGAGCTGGAGATGCACTTTCCCTAAGTCAGTAAACATTTTAAATATTTTGGAATGAATGCATTTAAGGTGAATTTGAGCAATAGAGCTTGGTGGGTATAAAATTCAGAAGAAACCTACTGCAAAGATTGGTGTAGGGGCACCGGCTGGCTCAGTTGTTAGAGCATGTAACTCTTGATCTTGGGGTTGTGGGTTCAATTCAAGCCCCACACCAGGCATAAAGTTTACTTTAAAGACTGGTGTAACACTTGAGTTCTTCTCCATGGAGACTGCCACACGTCAGCTCACAGGTCATCCTATGTATGAACTCTGGCTGTATTTCCTCACACGTGTGCTCATCTTAGATTCTTCCACAGAAGCTTCTCCAAGAGAATATACAGGGAAGTTTCTGAATAATCTGCTCCTCTATCCACGTCTGTCTCCTATATCTTTGAAATGGGAGTCATTGCACACTTAAATATCAGTAGATGGGGCTTGGACAAAGATTGAAGACTCCAGGAAAGACTCCAGGAAAGATCATTGGCAGCCATCTTTGTAGACCTAGGAATCTTGTTTTGGAGAAGTTATTTGAGCCAATGGTTTTTTTCTATTAAGAATAAACAAACTCTGAAAAGCACTGTAAATTTACACTGGTTTTACATTTTTTTTTTAATTTCATGTTCTTTGTATCTATTTAAGCATCTATAAAATTAAAGGCTAAAAATGCTGGTCTCAGCCTATCATAACAAATGTGGTGGTTGGACCGGCCCTTGTGGTTTGTATTATTATTGCAAGATGACCTTCAGAAAACTATTAAAAAATAGAGGTTGATTACTTATAAAACCTGACAATTACACAGCATACTTGCAGCTACACAGGAAGGTTGCAGATAAAGGGAGAGCATCCAGAAGCTGGGGGTTCTGCTTGTCTTGGGGCCAAGGGGCAGGGCCTACAGTTTTAGGGACTCACTCTTCATTGCTGAATTTAAAGCATGAGACCAGATCAGTTATCAAAGTCAACCAAAATATCTAAAACAAAGGAGCGTCAGTGGGGTGAGGCTTTATCTAGTCTTACGTGTTTATTGGAGATCATCATCTTTGAAGTGGATGCCTTGGCAGTTAAAGCTTTAAATCAGGCACTTGCATAAGGAAAGAAAGAAAAGAACTGTCAGGGCCTTATAATCTACCCTATAACGCCTGGGTAGATAAGCTCAAAGTCAGGGGTAGAGCATATTGTAACTCAGAAAGTAAGGATATATCAAAATGGGATTATAGGAGCAAATCCTATAATAATTACATAAGCAATAGTCTGAAATCCACTCAGTAGCTATTGTCCCAACCTTGAAAGATCCCACAATGAAATGAAGTCAGTGACTTTGGAGGCCCTAGGAATCTGGGCCAAGGTTTGGATAATAATGTGAAATATTTTAACATCTTGGGCTGTCTCATGTAGGTAGATAGGACTCTGTCTGGGTAGATCGTTACCTATCTCATCTAAACCAGTCTCTTAGTCCTCAGAATAAGTCAGTTCAGGGAAAGATTGTGTTTCATTTCAGGACACTTCCAAAGTTACGCTTACAAGTGTTTGCATCGGGCTTTTTTTTTTTTTTTAAG